>CAMTDV010000012.1:86490125-87062625 GCA_947069175.1 Scalesia atractyloides
TATTTGTTTACTTATTTACTTCACCCTGAAACTTACAATCAAGGGTATGTGACTTCTACTTTTATCTGATCAAATTTTATATAAGGATTGGTAAATTTTTAAAAACTTAGATTTTTCTAAATTCTTATAAGAAAAATTGACTATTTTTACAAACATTCTATTTTAAACAAAGAATCATGAACATATCAAACCAAAACTTGGAACACAGATATAGCCAAAATTTAGATTTTATTAAAACCCTATTAAAGGTTGTGAAAATGATCAAACCAAGTTTCTACCAGCAAAACGTGGCCCGTCCACTTGGGTTGATGAAGGGTGTCCATTATTAACTATTCATGAAGTGTAGGAAAATAAAAGCGAGGGGTGTAAAGGCTTCATCCTCCATAAAAAGAAGGACCCATCCACCTTTGCCACCCGCCTATTGTCTGAAATATCAGTGACCCTTAAACATAAAAGAACTGTTGTTTAGAGCTACATACCATAATTGTTCGAAATCAAAACACAATCAAACAAAAAACAAAAATCCTAAATAAGTGGGCTCGGACCTAGGCGTCAACATCCTTTATTGCCCACTTTAGCAGCATCACCTCTAGCTGCGCAGTACCTCCTGCTTCCACCTCCTTATCCCCGCTCGATACAGCCTCCAGCATCTATACCAGCTCAGGCTCCTCTTCATCACCAAGCTCAAGGAGTGTATGCTCCCACCCAGCCAAATCCCATGAAGACCGATCGAAGCAGGATCCATTGCCGTCTTTGACATCTTAATCCTAGCCTAGGATATTCCGAGCAGCGTAGATCTTGGCTTTTTTGGTTGCCTTCATCTTCGCCCTGTCAGCCTGCATGTCTGCCTCCAAGGTCTTCTCTAGCTTAGAAGTCATATTATCTTTGGCAAGCAACTGTAGACCGGAGATCAGCTAGGTTATCCTCAAGCTTAGCTAGGCTTTTATCCTTATGGGCCTTCAACCGAACAATCCTCTGCGACGGGTAACATGTATAATTAGAATCAAGGATCCTTGATGTATTGAATAATAATCCATTTATCTTGTAGAGTTTGTATAATTTTAGCGCGTTTTGTTTCGGTTTGTCAAGAATTTATCTACTTTTAATCCAAACGCGTTTTGCAGGTATTGGTTCATGAAATCAGTTGGAAGGATGGGAAAAACGAGCGAAAATGGTGAAAAAAACCGAGTCGGGACGTGAGTGGATCGGAAACGAGAAAACAAAACGCAAAAACAGGAACTTTAACCCGGTCGCGGGGCGCAACCGGCACACATAGACTCTCTCACAGCCGGCGAGAGAGTGATAGTTATCTGCCAGAAGTCTACTCGGTCGCGGGGCACGACCGACCTACCTAAACTCTCTCCCCGTGGGCGCGAGAGAGCCGTTTATCTAGAAAGTTTTGAAACCAGAGAAGGATTGGGACTTGGTTTTTTTAAAAAGACTCATAATCATAGTTGAACAGATATTGGGCAACCTTGGACGAACTAGGGTAGAATTGGAGCAATTTTCTGGAGATTTGAGCTAGAAGGAGCGGATCTAAGCTGCAAGGAGTGTGGTGCTGATCAAGGGAGTTCAAGGCAAGAGTTTGTCACGGTTTTATCATACCGATCTTCGCCTTTGATTACCTTGTTTTTGCTTAATCATGTTTCCTTGTTATAAACTTTGTTTAAATTACTTTTCAAACATGTTTTTAGGCTAGATCTTATTCAGTTACCTAGGTTTTGGATGATGGATTTATGAAACTTTGATTTGTTTTAATTTAATTTATGGTTTGAATGTTTAATTGGTAAAGGTCACAACTTTAATTATCTAGTTTAGGGTATTTGCATGATCTTGTTTGTTTTATGATTGTTTTGTTGTTTTCCATGAACTTAGGTGGATGTCTTCCATAAAATAGGTTTATGTTACTTTTCGTGTTCTTAGGAATTCGTGAATTTGTTGGTAAAATTGGCCAATAAAACCGGGGAAACAATTAAATTAACCATAAAGTCAAACTTGTCATTATACCTAACTTGTTAGTTGAGAAATTGCAATTAGTTGGCTGAATTAATTTGGTAAATTGTTAGGTTAGGGTTTTGAGAAATTCTCGAGTCTAATTTCCTTGTCATAATTGAATAAGTTAATCTAAACTAGAAATTGTAGTTGGTCTAGGTTAATTATTGTCACACCCCGACCCGCAGCGGAATAAGAGTCGGGGCATAATTGGGTTATCACCAAAGCTCATGATGTTTACTAATATGTTTCATATTTATTAAATTCAAAATTACAACTTCAATATTCCAAACAAGTTCATACAATTACAAGGAAACAGTAATTAAATAAACAATCCAAAGCCTAAACCGATTTATTCTTCTAAGCCGTCCTATATGTTTCTTGCTGCAACTAGATCACCTGTATCATGTGTAAAAATGGGGGTTTTTGGGTCAACAAAAGTTGGCGAGTGAACCTTGTTAGAAAACATTTATTATTGATTTCTTGTTGTATTTATTATGGAAAAATTGTGCAATAATCATATGTGAGCAAACGTAAATAAGCATACAATAACAAACAATAACAAACCACCTTGCATGAGTATATGACATGAATGATAATGTATATGTTGGCAATGTCACGTTCCGCTCATAGGTAATGGGGAACGGACGGCCTATGATGATGTATGTGCGATCAAGGCTCAATCAAACGGAGCCGATCGTATGTTGGCAACGCCACGTTCCGCTCATAGGTAATGGGGAACGGTTCCGCTCATAGGTAATGGGGAACAGACGGCCTATGATGATGTATGTACTGAAAATGATAAATTTAATCTAAACATTAACCACACAAACAGTTGATACATATTGAATACACATTTGATCATGGATATGATGGATGCACAAGTGTTTAAATAATAAGACACATGATACACCCCAAAAAGTGATTAAAACGGGGAATTTGTAGAGATTCACTCACATTGGGTGCGTTCGTTTGATGATGTTGAATGCGCACGAGTTTAGAGGGTTGATCGACGAGGAATAACTAACCTAAATAATAACGAAAAGGTACGGTAAATAAGTGGATTTTATTAACAATTTTAATAGGATTTCTAGATTTATTTTTGTGAGTTTAAGGTCATTTTCTAACTTTAAAAATATTATTTTTAAGTATTTTTAATTGATTTTTAATTTAAATAAATAAATAAAAATATAAAAAAATGTTGACTTTTTGGGTTGACCGTTGACCGTTGACCATTGACTTTGACTGTTGACCGGTTCGGACTTGTGTTTATTTGCGCTGAGTGAGGTTCGAACTTGTGACCTCCCGTACGCGTGCACGCAGCTCTACCAACTAAGCTACGTCTCTAACCCGAAATATTCTAAGTTTTAATTATATATATATACTAATTAAATGTTTTAATTTATTCGCTTTATACTAAAAGGATTTAAATGATTGAACCGGTTGCAGGGAAACCGAATCGAACTCTGGTCTCTTGGTTTGTCAGTGCGCAGCCCAACCAGTTGGGCTGTGTGACTTATTTGTTAAACTTACAATTTAAATTTATCTTAAGAACATCCTGGGTCCTACTCTAATTCAGTAACCAAAAAATTGGTTTTAATTCGGAAAGTCGGTGCGTTTGTAAGATTCGAACTCGTGACGTGCGCTATGTGTTTGTACACAGTCCACCGCTGGACTGTGTGTCTAACCCGATTTAATATCTTGTTTTAATTAAACTTATACATTAGGTTCGACTTCATCTTCTTCGTTCAAAGACGCAGACAACGATATTCGACAGTTCTTGATTAATTCGATTAACGAACATATAAATGATTAAAATGTAATGGACAAAGAAGGTTTTGGAATTGAATGTACCGGAAAGATGATTTTTCTCAGAACTCCGGCAAAGTCGTCGGCTCTGTTTTATGAAGACCAATTAACAGTTTTGATTAACTAATTGTGAAATTAAATGACTAAACAAGAATTAACAGGGAGTTTAAATGTTTGTACCGATTCACGGCGCGATTTCGGAATTTTCAGAGATTTTGCGGCGGGTGCAGATTATCCGACAACGTCGTCTGGGACCGATTCTGGTTGAAGGATTTGAGTTAGCAAAAGTCTAACAATGGATAGAAGATGAAAGAATTGAGAAATTTACCGATTCGATGAAGTCACGGTTTTTTGGCGAAAGTCCGGCGATATCAGAAAACGTTTCCGACGAACAGAAATTAGAGCGAAAGTGAAATTGAAGGTTCTGTGAGTGTTTCTGAGTTGCGAGACAATGATATTACCGGTGTAAATTGGAGATAAATGATTTCGGTTATTAAACTCGAAAATCATATGAATCGAGTTCAATTGAAGACTGAATTGATTAAAACGTGGGTTGCAAATGCTTCATCGGTTATAATCAGTATTAGAGATCACTCAACATCTGGACAGTTGAAAGCCGATGAGCGGTTTCAGTTTTGGCCCAAACAGATAGATTCACGGGTGAACTTAAGGTTTTATTTGTTTCCTTGTTTACACAAAAACACCAAGCGGCGGAGCGGTTAATTTGGGTGATGGTTGTGTCTTCCGGCTGACCCGGGTTCGAAACCCGGCAACCTAATTTCATTTTTATTTACTTTATTTTTACTTTTTAACAATTTTAGTTTCCATAGTCTAAAATTTTTATTAGTTATGTATTGTTTAAAATTAAAATGAGCATTAAATAAGAAACGAAAAATTTGAACTGGCTATTCGATTAATAAACGAAGCGGGTTTTGAAAACCCGTTTTTCGACGGATGTTACAATTATTGAGAGGTAATTAATAATTAGAAACTTTACTGATTTAAAAAGATAACTGAAAAGGAATCTTTAGGACCGATAAACAAATAAAAAGGATAGGTTATTGTAGGTGTCTTCCTGAGAAGGGTCGGAGGTCCTGTTTGATAAACCTAGACTTTAATATGTCAAGATCCATGTAAAATATTCAACCTGATTAATTATTATTAAATTGAAGGACTAGTAGTCTAAAAAAGCCAGCCTAGGTAACTAGTTCATTATCTCTTGATTAAAATCCTAAAAGTCCCTAGAAGTTCATAGTTTGGTCATTCCACTTTAGTAGTTTTAGTTAAATTGATAATTTAGATGTAAGAAACCCCCCTTTTGAGATATACATAGTGTGTAATCGAGTCTAAGTTAGTAGTCATAGCAATAGAGAGTCCTGTGGGTTCGATAATCCGGACTGTCTTAATACTATTCTACAATTGATCGGTCCACTTGCCGGTTAGTAGTTTAGTATAATTTAGGAGTCTGGAGTATAATTTGAGTCTAGAATTAGGGTAACTTGTTTTGTTTTTAATTAACAACTTTTAGAACATCAAGTTTTTGGCGCCGTTGCCGGGGACTCTCTCATTGGAAATTGCGTTGATTACTCGATTTAGGCTTTTCTTTTACACTTGTGTTTATTTTGTATTCGTTTGTGTCGTAGGAGTCTAAGTTGTTTAATTGTTTAATATTTATTTTTGTATATATTTGAATTATTTGTGCTAACTTCTCATGTTTGTCGTGTTTTTGGTTTAGTGGATCCCCCACACGCGCTCGCAAGGACCTCCGCCTAAGCCGCCGACGGACACGCCATTCTCTCCCGCACCAAAGGTAAGTGCCTCTTCCTCAACTTTTTCAAGTTCATCCCATTCCTTTGTACCACCCGACTTTGATTTTACCCCTAAACATTTATCATCCGGTTCTCCATCACCCCGTGTAGTCCATAGAAACGTGAGCCCACCACCGCCACCACCTAACTTCCACATGGCTAATAATAATAATCAGACCGTATACCAACAGGCCACCACTGGTTTTACCGGCAAACTCACCCATTACCTTACCCCCCATGAACAATGACCGAGCCTGGTAAATCCCTTCCTACATCATGACCGCCATCACTAACTCTTGCCAATTCCACGGTCGTGATGATGAGGATGCGCCCGCACATATCAACCGCCTTACCCGTCTATGTCATACATTTAATATGGAGGGTACGGGCCATGATGCCCGTTTTCTCCAAGTCTTTCCGTTCTCTCTCGGGGGACGGGCCACCATCTGGCTTGACTCCCAACCCCCGGTACTTTTTCTACTTGGGCTTCTCTACGGGATGCTTTCTTAAGAAATACTTCCCACCCGCTAAAGCATCCCGCCTTCGTGATCAGATCCATTCGTTCCGGATGGAGCCTGATAAGCCCTACCATCTAGCTTGGGAGCGGTTCCAAACTCTAGTATCTCGTTGCTCCCAACATGGTCTACCAGATTGGGCACTTGTAGAGAAATTCTACAATGGTCTCACCCCTGAGACCCGTGCTCGATTCAACACTTCTGCTGGTGGCCACCTGATGGGAAAGAAAACAGTAGCCGAGTGCAGTGACCTTTTCGAGAGCTTTGCCCATTCTGATGTCGATTACAGCACTGCCGGCAGGAATTCAATTCTTGTTTCTCGTACACCTCCAGTTAACCGGGATTTACACCAAGTTAGCTTGGAAACTATGGTAGCTGCTGCTCTAGATAGCTTCAAGAGGGAGGTCACGAAGGAGATACAGGAACTGAAGAAGAAGGTAGACAGGTGTGAGGTGTGTAATTAGAGTGTCCCACGCTCACCGTTGAGCAAGTTGAGTTTATCACCGGTCAGAACCGAGGTCCTACGAATCCCTTCAATAATAATACTTCCAACTATAATCAAAACTGGCATAATAATAATAATAATAATAATAATAATAATAATAATAATAATCGATCTTCCGGTAACCCCCCTGGTTTCCAATCAGGCTTTATCAGAACAGGGGATAGTGTCATTACAATAGTGGAGGGTCAGGTCACACCAGTCAGTTTAGTGGAGGGGGTTCAAACCAGGAGGGTCAGACTAGGAGTGGACGGTCAGGAGGTAGTCTAGATAGGATCGAAGAGTTGTTATCTCAATTAGATGTCAAAGATCAGGCTACTCAGAAAACTCTCGCGGAACATGATCTGCTCTTGAAAAATCAACAGTCGCGCTCTTAGATCTGCAGAGGTCGGTCGGTAGTATTGCTAAGCAGCTGCAAGAGCAGCCACACGGCCAGTTCATGGGTAATACCCAACCCAACCCACCGAACCAACACTCGAAAGCGATTACTACCCGCAGTGGTAGGACTCTGAAGGAGGTAGGTAGAAGGGTGTAGAGGTAGAGGTAGAGGAGCGAGATGAAGAGGTAGATGAAGAAATCGAGATGGAGGCTCCACCCAGGGTGCACACCAGGTTAGACCCAGCAAGTACCGCACCAGCCAGTGGACCTTCAGTTGAGAGTAGGGGAGAGAGAAAACCGGTAGAGGTTAGGCCATCACCGATTGTAGACATTTCACGCTTACCCTACCCAGCACGTCTGAAGCAGCAGAAATATGCCAAGGAATACGGAATTTCCTTGACATGTTTACTCAATTAAAAAGTTTATCGAGGCCCTCCAGCATATGCCTAAATATGCTAAGTTTTTAAAAGATCTTTTAAAACGTAAAGATAGGCCGGGGAGCTTTCGAATGTCCCACTGACTAGAGGATGTTCCACCATGGTTTTAAACAAGTTGCCCGATAAATTGACTGATCCGGGTATCTTTACGATTCCATGCCTATTCGGCGGCTCCATTGCTCCAGCTCATGCTCTAGCCGATCTCGGGGCGAGCATAAATCTGATGCCTTTCTCACTATACGAGCGTTTAGGTTTAGGGGAGCTCACCCCAACTCGTATGTCTCTGTCGTTAGCCGATAAGTCGTTAAGTACCCGAGGGGAATCGTAGAGAATTTGTTGGTTAAAGTTGATAGATTTGCTTTCCTGTAGACTTCGTCATCCTCGATATGGAGGCCAACGAGAAGGTTCCCATCATCTTAGGTCCCCCATTTCTGCGCACCGCAAAAGCGCTCATAGATGTTCATGATGGAAAAATCACTCTTCGAGTCGGGGACGAGAACGTCATGTTCGAAATCGCAAGGTCGATGCAACACCCGAGTGGTGGCGACAGCGATAGTGGCTCTTGTCACTCCGTATACTTCCTGAACTCATTCATTTCGTTCGTTGATCACTGTTTAGACTATATTAGCGGAGCCGATTTAGTGAATGAGAGTTTAGTACCTGAGGACAGTGATAGTGAGGATATAGGGGACGATGTCTTAGAGATTCCTGAGACCCTAGAGTTCTGTGAAGTGAGTGCAGCTACCGAGAGCACACCATTGTCGACACCAGCAGCCGTAGAGCTTAAGGTCCTCCCGTCTCACTTAGAATACGCATTCCTAGGTGACAATTTGAGCTTACCCGTGATCATTTCGTCGAAATTGTCAACGGAGGAGAAGGAGCGTTTAATCGAGGTCCTAAAGTCAAATAAGGAGGCCATCGCATGGAAACTTTCTTATATCAAGGGGATTAGCCCTACCTTTTGTACTCATAGGATCCTCATGGAGGACGTCTTTAAGCCAGTAGTGCAGCCACAGCACCGTCTAAACCCGAATATGCAAGAAGTTTTAAAGAAAGAGGTGCTTAAGCTGATGGAAGCTGGTCTCATCTATCCGCTCTCCGATTCCGCATGGGTAAGCCCCACTCAGGTCGTTCCCAAGAAGGGGGGAATGACAGTGGTTATGAACAGAAATAAGTAGCTTATCCCATCGCGAACAGTCGCGGGCTGGCTGGTGTGCATAGACTATCGTAAATTAAACGATGCCACCCACACGACCACTTCCCGCTCCCGTTCATCGATCAGATGTTGGAGCGACTCGCAGGACAGCAATTTTATTGCTTTCTTGACGGCTTATCAGATGTACTTTCAGATCCCGATTGCTCCCGAGGATCAAGAAAAGACAACCTTCACATGCCCGTATGGTACTTATGCGTATCGCCGCATGCCGTTCGGGTTATGTAACGCTCCGGCTACTTTCCAGCGATGCATGGTAGCCATCTTTGAGGACATGATCGAGACCTCCATGGAGGTTTTCATGGACGATTTCTCTGTCTATGGGAACACCTTTGATCAATGTCTTACTCACTTAGATGCGATGATGAAACGGTGTGTCGAGACGAAACTGATGCTCAACCGGGAGAAATGTCACTTTAAGGTGACAGAGGACATAGTGCTAGGGCATAAGATCTCGCGAGCAGGGATAGAGGTCGATCGGGGAAAATAGATACTATCAGCAGACTCCCTCCACCGACTAGCTTCAAGTCCATCCGTAGCTTTCTCGGTCATGCGAGCTTCTACCGACGGTTTATTCGAGATTTTTCAAAGATCACCCGCCCCATGACTAGACTTCTCGAGAAATATGTACCCTTCGTCTTCGATGACGACTACTTAAAAGCTTTCACATCCTTAAGGAGAAACTAGTGAGTGCTCCTATCCTCAGTCTCACCCGACTGGAGCTTGTCCTTCGAGCTCATGTGTGATGCAAGCGATTATGCTATAGGCGCCGTTTTGGGTCAGCGAGGGATAAACATTTCCACCTATTTACTACGCTAGTAAAACCCTCAATAACGCACAGGAGAACTACACCACTACAAGAAGGAGCATTTAGCAGTGGTATTCGCGTATGATAAATTCCGCTCCTACCTTGTCCTGTCCAAGACCATCGTCTTCACGGACCATGTGGCTCTACGTTTCCTTTTCCAAAAGAAAGACCCAAGACCTCGTCTCATTCGATGGATTCTCTTGCTTTCCGAGTTCGACATAGAGATTAGAGATAAGAAGGGAGCAGAGAATGTGGCCAGCTGACCATCTATCCCGATTAGAGGATCCTAGTAGAGAAGAAATTAGGAAAGAAGAGATCGGTGATAGATTTCCCCACGAGTCAGTAGAGTTTGTGACAGCGGAGAAGGAGGGAATGCTGTGGTTTTCCGACTTCGCGAATTATCTAACGAATGGAGTGATACTAAGGGGACGACCACGCAGCAGAAGAAGACGTTCTTTTGCGATGTCAGGCTTATATCTGGGAGACCCATTTCTATTTCGGGTAGGGGGAGACCGAATTTTGAGGCGCTGTGTGAGTAGAGAAGAGGGGGCGGAGATATTGAGGCACGTGCATGAGGGACTGACAGGAGGTCATCATGGTCCGCACGTCACCGCACAGAAGGTTTTTGATTGCGGTTTTTATTGTCCATCAGTTGTGAGAGACGCCCTAGAGTTTGTGAAGACGTGTGATCGTTGCCAGCGCACCGGCAACATCTTATCCAAGGACGAGATGCCCCAACATCCGATCCAGATTCTTGAAGTTTTTGCTGTTTAGGGGATTGACTTCATGGGACCGTTTCCCGTCTCTAGGAAACCGGTTATCCTCGTGGCTATTGACTATGTATCCAAGTGGGTGGAAGCTCAAGCTTTACCAACAAATGATGCCCAAGTGGTGGTGAGATTCTTAAAGAAATTGTTCACCCGTTTTGGTACCCCACAGCCATTATCAATGACCATGGGACGCACTTCTGCAATGTCGTCATGGAAAAGGCATTGGCGTGCTACGGTGTCATTCACCGCCTCTCCACCGCTTATCATCCTCAGACTAGCGCCAAGTGGAGAATGCGAACAGGGGGTAAAACGGATTCTTGAGAAGACGGTAGGTAAAAGTCGAAAGGACTGGTCCGACAAGTTGGACGATGCTTTATGGGCGTTTCGCACCGCCTATAAGACACCGCTAGGCACCACGCCCTTCATGATCTTTACGGTAAAGCCTGCCATCTCCTGGTCGAATTAGAGCATAGGGCACTGTGAGCATTGAAGACCGTGAATTTGGACCTCACCGAAGCGGCCAAGCGACGATTCTTTCAAATTCACGAGTTAGAGGCACTTCGGGAGTGGCGTATGAGCGGTCATGGAGCTTGAAGGAGAAAACCAAAGCGCTGCATGATCGGAGGTTGATGAATGTGAAAGAGTTTCAAATCGGCGACAAAGTGCTTCTATATAATTCGCGATTGAAACTGTTTGTGGGCAAACTGAAATCAAAATGGTCCGGTCCCGTACGTGGTAAATGAGGTATTCCCGTATGGAACTATCGAGCTGAAAGATGAAGCCGACGGAGGGACATGGAAGCTCAACGGGCATCGCTTGAAACATTATTTAGGAGGATCGCTAGATCCCACCGAGACGGAGGAGCTCATCTCGAAGTTCCACCTAAGACCGCGTAGATTCTCGGGTTTCAGCTCGAGTGTAGAGTTTGTAAAGTTAGTAGTTAGTTGCATTTTGTGTTTTCATTTAATTCATGTTTCGTATTTTGTGTGTTTGTTTGTGGGTCGGTTTAGTTGGTTTTTGCAGGTCATATCACGCATCATTCATGGAGCACGGACGATAGCAGGTACGTTTGATAAATCCGGTAAAACGAGGTGATTCCGTAAGATAAAAAGCCAACATGATAGTTTCAACAAAAAAAAATTTCTAAGGCATTAAACTGAAGAAAAAGAAGAAACTTTCTGCGAAAATAGGTCTCTCGCGGGGCCCGAGAGGCACAAGCCTTCTCGGTCGCGGCCTGCGAGAGACTCTTAAAATCCGGAATCATAACTCCCTTGGGGGCCGAGAGACTTAGCAGTCTCTCTCGCGGCCCGCGAGAGACCATATACTGCACAAAAGAAACCCTAACCTCCATTTCTCACATATTTCCCAACTTTCTTCACCATTTCTCTTACGGCTCCAACCCCATTTTCACCAAAAAATCGCATTTTCAACCCAAATTCACTTAAATCACCCACATTTTCTTCACTACATCAATCCTCACTCAATTTTTGTGCACTAGTCTTACAGATCTACAACAAGGTATGCTTTTTCGTAACTTCTGTGCTTAAATTCTTTATCCTGTATCTTGTTGTTGCATTTATTTTGATGTTTGATACTTTGCTAGTTGCTTGTTCGTTTAAGTGCGGTTTGGGTTCAACTGGGTTTTGACTTGAGTTTTAATAGTGGTACTGGTTATATTTTGTGGGTAGATTAGGTACATGCAGGGTGTCCTTAGTGGGTTTGGTACGGTCCAACATTGAGTGTGGGGATGAGGGTTGGCTAACTTTGTTATTAAAAATCCATTTTTAAGATGGTCAACCGTTATTTCTGCTATGTTTCAAACTGTTTTATCTTTAACTGTACACTCAATGTGGGCTCGTGTCTTGGCACTTCGGTTCAATTGAGGACAATTAAAGTGCCGAGAGGGGGGTAGTTGTTTGGTTTTGAATATGTTTTTGGGGGGTTGGTAACATCTGAATGGTCATGCATATAAGATTCGGTCTCGCCCGTACTCAATCTCCATTCGGGCGAGATTCGATTTTTATCAAATTATAATGTTACACGCGTTTCAAATGTATCTTAAAGCATGAGGTAAATTGTTTATCTGTTGAAGACCATGACCGCGAATGAAATGCTATACGGTCATTTGTTTAGGTGGTTGCTTTCTTTCTAAGGTCATGCTTGTCTTACTTGTGCTTTATGCAGATGTCAGGAGAGGGTAGCTCGAGCAGGGCTGTAAGGAAGAGAAGGGGACTAACGCCTCGTCAGAGAGGTGACCCTGCCGATGCGCCACAACAACCTTCATACTTCGGCAGATGCAGAATTAGATATCGGGGAGAAGGTGTCCCCCACGGGCAAAGTACGCGAATCGTGGACATTCCTTTCTTGCAGTTTGATTTAGACTCCCACGAGTGGGAAAGGCTCTGAAATCTGATCATTTGTGAATTGCTTCCTTATAGGAGAATTGATTGGGATTTGATAGATAGTTTGGGTCAGAGGGGTCGGTTCGAACAGCTATTAGGGGATAAGTTCCGAAGGGTGCTAGACTGCGGAGCGAGACAATACAAGGAGATCACTTATGAGTTCCACTCCACATTCGAATACCAACAGGGGAAGTTCAACGAGAATGATGCGGTTTCTTTTGCCTTGGGGAGGCAAGTTTTTGAGATGACAATCTCACAGTTTGCGGTGGCCTCGCAAATATATTCAGATGAGGAGGTTCAGTCACCGGACTTCGCCACGAGCCTGCGGGGGTCTTCAAAAGAAGGCACCCCCATAAGTGTCCAGATAGACGAGCTCGCCAGATTTTGGGGTACCATCTCTTCTGCCCCGTACTCGAACAACATGGTGGCAGTGATATTACTGATCCCATTCACCGGTTTCTCCATAAGATTCTTGCCGCTACGCTAGTTGGGAGAGGACAGAGGGACAATAAGGTCAACCAGGTGAGTTTATTTTGTCTGATGTGTATGGTAGAGGGACGTCCGGCAACCTGGCCACAATATTTGCATGGTCTATGAAGCGACTGTGGAGGGGGGCCCCGAGCAAGGGTTTATTGCGGGCCCTTGATTACATGCTTGGCTGAGAGCCTAGGGGGTGTTCGACAGATACCCCCAGGACAGAATGAGAGAATGGCCCCGCCCCCTGTGTCATGGCATCAGAGATCTCCAGGCTGCCATAATTCTTACAACCCAAGAGCCTGTTAGCTGGATACCAGGCCACAGGGACCTCAAGTGCAACCGCCTCCCGATCCGAAGCTGCATCTTCTATGCAGGCGGCCATCCCTACTCGATATCAGCAGCCAGTCACCCGCCAAGAACTGCCATGACGACAGTATCCTCTTCGGGAGCCTCGCCCGGACCCACTGACCTTAGATTCTCTTTATGACAGGATGGAGACTGGGTTCGGGGATTTGCGAGGTTATGTGGACCAGCAGTTTGGCGGGGTTTGCCAAACCATGTTAGAGAGTAGACAAATTCATGAGGCTAGCAGAGGAGGCTAGAAGATGGGATGCGATACATGATGCAGAATCTAAATATGGGAATCCCGTCTTACTTTCAGCAGCCAGGCGGTCAGGCAGGTTCAAGCCAGTTGTGGGGATGGAGGACGTGCAGCCATACCAGGTATCTGAGGCGTCTGAAGAGTCTGAAGAGGATGATTGAAGCAGCCGAAGATCTTTATCTTTTTTTTCTTTTCTGTTGTTTTCATTTATTGATGGTCTGTACTTCTAAACGATTTACTTTGGGGTTGGTGTTGGTTGGTTTGGGTATGTGTTGATGAACAATCTTGCAAAACAATTTATTTATCTTGTTTATCATTATTAAGTTTTGTAAGTGGTGATGCTAGGTTGGTGTTATATGTTGTTCCGTTCGCATGAGAGCTTGGAGAGTAGTACATTAAGCGCGTTCGGTTTGGAGAGCACGAGTGGTTTGACTGGCACATCGACAGTCTTGCACTACTAGCTAAGTGGCCCCCTTTTTGTATTTTATTTTTCTTTCTTTATTTGGTTTGGTCTTATTTTCGAGTAGTAGTTGTCTCGTCCTTGCATTGGGGACAATGCAAAAATTTAAGTGTGGGGATAGGATACTAGAGTAGTTTAATTGGTAAAAAAATCCGAAAATGAATTTTGAAAAAGAAGTTTGCATGAATTTAAACGGAAAATGATATAAAAATTGAATTTTTATTCTGTTTCAAATAATAATAATATGAGAAATAAAAGGGTGAGTTTGTGTCTAACTTAGGATATGTGAGTAGGCTCGATTTGGTTCTTACTTTCGTTGAGCTTAATACACCTTAATTGTCGGTCTACTAGTGGGTACTCATCTAGGAGAAATGGGAAACTGAAACCACCAAAAATAGTATAAGGAATGCCGTTATAAACTAAAATATTTAGAATTTTTAATCATGTAAAAAAGAAGAAAAAGAAAAAAATAGAAAAATGAGCTTGATTGAAAAGTAGACGAGGCCTATGGAATCTCCCTTAGGGATGGTGACTCTGATCGAGAATCCCTCTAGGATTAGTTGAAATTTTAAGTATCGAAGCCCACGTTGTCGCTCTCGGGGATGGTAACTCTGGTTGAGACAGCCTCTAGGTTAGATATGCAAAAAGGAAATCAAAATGCTCAAATGAAAAAAAAAAAAGAGGAAAAGAAAATTGCTTAATTTTAAATTCTTTATATTTTGGTATAAAATGGTTAGGAAAGGGTTTAAATAATTCGTTCCTTTTTTACATAAGCTTGAGGTAGGATTAGGGATACTGTGGACTCTAGTGTGAGACCCTAGGTGGATTGACCTCACTTAAGTTAAATTTACATGATAAAAGGTTTGAACCGAATTTTGAGTTTAAGTGGATCCAATACTTGCAATCACGGTTAACATGAATCTTGTTCCCTAATGAAAATAATTGTAATTTTTGAAATCGAGTAATTGTTTGGTTATGATTCCGTTTATGCACAATTCTTTTTCGAGTGCGAAAAAAGAGCAAGTGTGGGGATTTTGAGGTATTGAATAATACATCTATTTATCTTGTAAAGTTTGTATAATTTTAGTGCGTTTTCATTTTGGTTTGTCAAGAATTTATCTACTTTTAATCCAAACACGTTTTGCAGGTCTTGGTTCATGAAAACGGTTGGAAGGATGGGAAAAACGAGCGAAAATGGTGAAAAGAACCAAGCCGGGACGTGAGTGGATCGGAAACGAGAAAACGAAACGCAAAAACAAGAACTTTAACACGGTCACGGGGCGTGACCGGCACACATAGACTCTCTCGCGGCCGGCGAGAGTGTGATAGTTATCTGCCAGAAGTCTACTCGGTCGCGGGGCGTGACCGACCTACATAAACTCTCTCGCGGGGCGCGAGACAGCCGTTTATCCAAAAAGTTTCGAAACCAGAGAAGGATTGGGACTTGGTTTTTTTAAAAAGACTCATAATCATTGTTGAACAGATATTGGGCAACCTTGGACGAACTAGGGCAGAATTGGAGCAATTCTCTGGAGATTTGGAGCTAGAAGGAGCGGATCTAAGCTACAAGGAGTGTGGTGGTGATCAAGGGAGTTTAATTATCTAGTTTAGGGTATTTGCATGATCTTGTTTGTTTTATGATTGTTTGGTTGTTTTGCATGAACTTAGGTGGATGTCTTCCATAAAATAGGTTTATGTTACTTTTCGTCTTCTAAGGAATTCGTGAAGTTGTCGGTAAAATTGGCCAATAAAACCGGGGAAACAATTAAATTAACCATAACGTCAAACTTGTCATTATACCTAACTTGTTAGTTGAGAAATTGCAATTAGTTGGCTGAATTAATTTGGTAATTGTTAGGTTAGGGTTTTGAGAAATTCTCGAGTCTAATTTCCTTGTCATAATTGAATAAGTTAATCTAAACTAGAAATTGTAGTTGGTCTAGGTTAATTATTGAGAGGTAATTAATAATTAGACACTTTACTGATTTAAAAAGATAACTGAAAAGGAATCTTTAGGACCGGTAAACAAATAAAAAGGATAGGTTATTGTAGGTGTCTTCCTGAGAAGGGTCGGGGGTCCTGTTTGATAAACCTAGACTTTAATATGTCAAGATCCGGTAAAATATTCAACCTGATTAATTATTATTAAATTGAAGGAGTAGTATCTAAAAAAGCCAGCCTAGGTAACTAGTTCATTATCTCTTGATTAAAATCCTAAAAGTCCCTAGAAGTTCATAGTTTGGTCATTCCACTTTAGTAGTTATAGCTAAATTGATAATTTAGATTTATTAATAAGAAACCCCCTTTTGAGAGATACATAGTGTGTAATCGAGCTAAGTTAGTAGTCATAGCAATTAGAGAGTCTTGTGGGTTCGATAATCCGGACTTGCTTAATACTATTCTACAATTGATCGGTCCACTTGCCGGTTAGTAGTTTAGTATAGTTTAGGAGTCTAGAGTATAATTTGAGTCTAGAATTAGGGTTATTTGTTTTGTTTTTAATTAACTACTTTTAGAACATCAATCCTTCACTAAAAGTAACAATAACAGAAAAGGATCAAGGATCCTTACCTAAGTGGTGAAGTCGTGGATCAGCTTCTCCGCCTCAAAGTCGTCTTCCTCGACCTCCATGGGCTTCTTCCGTTTAGACCCAACTTTGGCCTGGTGGTGATGGCCTTTGGCTTCGGAAAACTTGGACCTTTGGCCAGCTCCTTCTTGATGGAGCGAGGAGAGATGATGTTGTCAACGTCATCTAGGCCGAACTTGGTGGCCGACTTGCTTGTGGATCTCTGAGCACCTATATCATCAATGGAAAAAATAAGAATTTTTATTTTATACAACATTTTCAATACAAAATTATATCTATCACGAATGTACAAATACTTACTCGACATTTTGTAGAAGGTGGAAGTGTTGGCTTCTAGATCATTTGTTCTTGGCTTAAAAGTTCTGATTGATGAGTCAAGGGCCCAAAATACAACAACTCTATCTTTTTAGTTCCCGATGAGTTGGCAAGATAAGCGAAGTTAGTCACTGCATACAAAAGGAAAAGTAAACAATTTAGCAACAAGAAATAATTTTCTACAGTGGCAATCTAAGGATCCTATATCCTACACTTCATGATCCACTTTTTGGGTATACTATCCCTAAGAGGAATAGAATCCCTTCGCACAAAGAAGAATGGATTCTTCAAGGCGAAACCATTTTTAGTGGATTTGGGTAAGGGCTGTTGGGGTTTAGCTTTTAGCAAAAAACGATGGGAACCATGTGTAACGAGGCTGTAGAGATAGGAGAGCTCGGATATATTGAAATCGACCCCTTCTTTACTGGTAATCTGTTCAAGGGTATACAAAACCCTCCAAAGCATAGGCATAACTTGACTATAGCTCATGTCAGTGAGGGTGATGAACCTTTGAATAAAGTTAGGAAAGGGGTAAGAGTAGCCGAGAAGAAAAGGCAAGGCAGGGAAGCACACCCAAATGGATGAGATAGCATTGCTCTTCATCGTGGAGTCATATGGCCGGAAAATGATCTTTGGGGAAAAAAAGGGACGCAAGCTATCGATCTATGGATCAGTGAACTTACAAAGCTCCAAAGATGGGTCTGACAGAAGGTTTTGGCTTTGGGGTATGTCATCAGTATCCTTGCTCTTGCTCGGAGAGGATCTGGTAGCCATCTTAGCATGATCGAGAAATGAAGATGAGAAGTTGAGAAGATGAAGAGAACAAGAGAGAAATAATACCTGATTTGATTCCGGGGTGAATATATAAATGAGGATTTTCTAATCTTTAAATGAATACTCGATCTTATCGTCTCCCTATATAGTGTGATGATTGTTGCAGCCTATCTCATCAGTGGCGTCAGAAATTGTAACGGTTAGTTACATGCACATCGGCTAGTCCGCATCTAACGGAAATATAGCTAATCTGATTCACATCTTATTCGGCATATTTGAGGGTAATTGTTAGGGGCTAAGTTTTATTAAGTTTGGATCATTTATCATGAGACCTGGCCAGGATCACTTATACTTAGCGGATAGTGCAGGAAGTCTGAGAATCAAGGATCCTTATATTTACTTATGTTATCTAACAATTGTTCTCTATGATGCTAATGTTTATATGTAGGTCATGAACAAGTGGGACTTGGTTAAGCTTGAATCTCGTGGAATATGCTGGGATTTAGGCACGTGCATATGAGGCCATAGCCATTGTGGATGAAGTGGGAGCTTCCTTTATTTTCTCTTAGTTATTAGCTAATTTACAAGATATATGAGGGGATATTGAGCTTGACTAGACACACATTCACATTTTTACTACTCTCGCGATCTACCCTCAAATACTCACACTGGAATTCAATTGTAACAAGCTCAAGATCATCCAAATTTGTAATCTTTTTATGCAATATAGTCGGTGATAAGTAGTTTCCATCACCCGAGTTTTTGTGCCGGAGATCTCAAAAGGATCAAGGGCTTTTTTCCTTGTATAAATCATTTTGTTCACGGTCATTTATATTTCATTTTTTGATCAGTCAGTTGTTCAACGTTCAAGCACACTACCTTATAAAATCAGATTTGGTTACATTATCCTTAAATTGATTTTAGACCAAAACAAGGATAAGGTGAAAAAAATCAAACCTTGGGCGGAATATGGTGGATGGGGTAGTCGGAATTGTGGTCGTCGGCGATATGGTGTAGGGGTGGTCAGATTTTGTCGATTTCAAACCTTGGGGGAATATTTTTTTAAAACTACTAAAACTTATAATATAATTTTTGTTAGGGGTTGGTTTCAAAAGTTTTAGAGGGTGCATTCGGTATTTTCAGCTATATTTAACACTAACTTTCTTTTTAAGGTGTGTGTGCCCATCACCCTAAAAAGTGCGATAGGTACACCCCTGATCCCATATTGATAACCAAAAAAATTGTTGATATAAAGGACTTTAAATTATTAGCTTAAATCGAAGTCTTTTGAGCCTTATATACATGGGACTTTTTATATTTAACATGTACAGCGCATTCACATCTATTTAACTATGGTTTGGTGAGTGTAGCCGAGCATAGGACTCATGGATTATGTGCGTTTTAGGTACATGAGATGCCTCAAATCTTTATGATAATGAAGTGAAGGGTAAAAATTGAATCACTCTTCAAGGAGAAGATGAATAAGATAAGTCGATCAATGTGGCCCTTCACGAGTATGAAAGGTGGTACTCGCCAAACCAATTTGATCACATTGAGGCGTAGAAATTGTTAGAAACCTTCCCAAATAGAGAGAATTTGATTAAGTACCTTTTTATTTTAATTATTATTTTTTATTTTAATTATTCCAATTTCTATTTTAGGTGTTGTTTTTTTAATTTTTCCAAATAATAATTACATGACAATTAAAATAACTTTTAATAATAAACGTAAACACTACATAATTTAAAAAAAAAGACATTGCGTTAAGTGTCATTTATGTACATGTGGTTTATTCACTTTTAATTTTAAAATTGTACCATTTTCCTTCCTAATATTCTTGAAACGTGACATGTCAGTCCAAAAAATTAACACCAGTTAAAAAATCAGTGCTTAGGTGTAAAATTGTCCTTTTACATAGATTTGTTATTTTTTATTTTTCGTTTTTTGAAACTTCAAATTTTAAAATGAAGAAAAGAAAAACAAATTAAGCTGGCCAGGATCGAATTCGTGACCATTTGCTCAGAAACACAGGCATCAACCAGCGAGCAAAAGCTCCTTTTGTTCCAAGTTTCCTTTAGTTTTTCTTTTGACATGTGTTAATCACCTTTCAACCACCACCATCCAACAATCGTCATCATTTAACCACCACCACCACCATCCAAACAACTCCACCACCTGCCACTATAACTCCGACCACCGCTGCTGCTTCACGTTTTCCGGCAATAGTGACCGCCATCGTCGCCGCACGTCACCATCACCACTCTACGTTATTCCACCACCAAACATCAATCTCCACAGATAATTATCACCTCAGTTTGATCATTGTGCCCTGTTTTTTGCTTGAAAACCCGCTAATTATTTGCAATTGTAGAATGGTGTTATATTAAAATAAACAGATTTGTTCTAAATAGCAAATGCGCAGCTCATTGGTTAAGTGTCTTAGTTTCAAAGTGATAGGTCACGGCTTCAACATCCCATACGATTCTTTTTATTTAACAACTTATGCATTTTAACACAAGTCCAAACAAAAACTAATGGGAATATTGAACAAAATGAGCTTGCTCGCTAGTTGATGTTTTATTTAAAAGATACAATTTTACCCTTGAGCTAACTGATATATTATTTTTTTGGACTAAAATAGTTAGGGATGTTGAGGAAAATGTACAATTTTGAAATTTGGCCTAAAATGGAAAAAGTGGACAAACCATGAGAACGTAAATGGCACTTAACTCAAAAAACATTACATAAATTAAAAAAAATTAGAAAAAAATATTACATAAACCACTATATCCCCCCACTTGTGGGCTAGTGGTAGGAGACTTGGGTTTTCCAATGCAGACTCAAGTTCAATTCTCACTTTTTGTCATATTGTGGTGGATATAACCCTGGGCTTATAGCTCAGTGGTTGGGCAATGATAGTGACAAACTCATCGAGGGGGGTTCGATCCTTAGCCGCACCCAGTTTTCATCTGGCTGTTACTTCAGCGAGGCAACTTTTGTGGAGGCAGTACAGTTCCGGGGAACTGTCGTAACCAAGTCTGACCAACCCAGCGTGGGCCCAGTTAAGACAACATAGTCTGCGCAGATTTTGGCTAGAGCCGCCGTTTAGATAGTATGACATTGTGTCACTCAAAAAGAAAGTCACTGTTCAAAAAAAAAATAAACCACATATAACATTATTTAATAACCAAAGAGAGAATCAGGTGATGAGCAATCCCGTTCACTATCATGCTCGTCCAACCTCTCGTATCTATAATCAAAGTTGTCGGATGATAAGCCATTTCTTCATCCAACCTTGGTACATATTCTCCATTGTCGGTTTCGTAACTTTCAGCTCAACTTTGGACTTCTTGAGTAGGAATGAGGTTTGTACTATTAGAGTGTTTGCTACTTGAGGGTGATGCCCTACCCAATTCTTATTACAAAAAGAATTATTTGACTATAGGTGTAACATACACTAGTTCAACTCTTCCACGATCAAATTGGTACAATGTTGAGGACGGTAGACTTTTATAGGTGGAAGGTTTGAAGTTTGAGGGTTTGAGCATCGTCATGATGATCATTTAAGGTTTGTAGTTGGAGGATTTAAAGGTGGAGGGTTTAAGCAGCGATAGGATGATCATCGACGATTTGAAGGTTCGGCTGGTTCAATCAGACTTGGATAATTGTCATCCATATCTCTAAATTAATATGACTTATGAAGTGAAATGTAGATTAAAAAATGCAAATGTGAGTTAAAAGACGAATTGAATTTATAACCACTAAAAAAGAATATCCTTAAAAAAATAAGTTTGAAAACTAACCTTTGGAAAAATATATTATTTTATTATTTAAATTTAATGTTTCTTTATTGTCCATTTTTACTTATTATATATAATATAATATAATTGAATTGAATTATAAACGAACATTAAAAGCAACTTATTATAAAATAAACAAATTAGATACGGACTAAATAAAAGAACAAGTACGTGATGAAGTGGATGATAAGTTTAAGGTTTGGATTGGTTTAACGTTAGAGAAACAAATTTACTTTTAAAGGTAGTGATCTGGAATAACGTAACAAATCTGGGTTTGGTTTAGCATTGGAGATTAGGGATGAGTATGGTACCCGTTCAGTACAAATATGTGCCAATGCAACATATAAATTGTATCAAATACAATATAAAATCAACCTTTTTATTAGTAATGTTGGAAAAAGTATGTTTCTTTGTATACTTTTTATTTTTAGGATTAAAATAGCTTAAATGTACAAAAGGAACAAATTAACAACAAAAAGCAACATAAGTACAGAAGACGGGAAGATGACACATATACCAACCCTCCAAGCTTCACTCCAAGACCAAAAACAACAGATCAGAAGTCAAACAGAAGCAAAGACTAACAGAAGCAGACAAGGACACGGGGTCCTGTCCAGCAGACACGGGCTGGTCAACTTCCAGATTTGCGAATCTTGGATAGTAGGGCCACGGGGTTTGTGTCGTTGACACACGGGCCATGCAAGCATCTGATCTGACAAGCTCATTAAATGAAGACAAAGAAGAAGGAAGACAAGGGCCGTGTGAACTCACTGTTTCCGGCTATAAATAGGGGTGCTTGGTTTCATTCCAACTCATCCCTTGGCAAACCACTTCTCTCACACCTGTCACTACTCCACCACCACAATACCACCATCATCCACATTCATCCATCCTTATCCTTAGAGTGTGCAGTAGTAGTCCTCAGGATACAAGATTTATCATAAGAGTTTTTTGTCAAACAAAGGCCATGCTTGGCTAATCTCTTACATCACTGGTGAAGACAGGTTATTTATGTATTACTTTTGATTTCCTAGCTTTGGTTAACTTTTTAATTGAGTATGTATTAATGACTTTAATAACTAGTTTTTTATATTGAAAGTGAATTTTATTCTCCCATATCTTCATGTTTCGTTGATTCACTCATTTGTGTCTTTACATTCTATATAAAGCGCGTTAACCGCCTGGAAGGTGGTTAGAAGGGTGGTATGGGTAAAGTTCTTGCCTCGTTCAGTGTATAGATCATGCGAGGACTTGGTTCAAGATTATTAGAACTTCTCTTGAGGCAGATATCATCAAATCAGGGGAAGTATGAACGACTTGAATCCCTTATAAATAAACTACTATTAAAACTTTAAACCGGTCTTACGATACTGTATCCCTGTGACTCAGACCAATATGGCCGAGGGTAGCGTTGCCTCCAAAAGAGGGACATGCCGCATTTTGCATTAATAACTTACTTATTTATCTTACAATATTCCGGACTTGTGGGAATATATCCTTGCTGACTCAAACCAATATAGCTGAAGGTAGTGTTGCCTCCAAAAGAGGAACATGCCACTTTAACTAAGATAATCTCTTAAAAAACCCAAAGTGCGGAAATCATCAAAGGATACGTAAATAACAAGTCGGAACCAAGTTATTCTATTTTGTCTATTTTTCTCTTTTATTACTTAATCTATTTATTTATGTTTACTTATTAAAAATCTTTTCTAAAAATTTGATTAGATTAGACGTCGATGATATTCCGGCATTAAAAGCTCTTGTGTCCTTGGACGACCTCGTTATCTTACCATCACTATACTACGGCAACGATGGGTGCACTTGCCCTAGCATGTTGTAGAAAGTGATAGTTATATATCGTGTGTTTATAAATTTACAGCTTGAATAAACGAGTGAAAAGTACTTAAAATATATCTAAAAGTCACCCACGCTTGCATCACGCCAGTACCATACCGTAGCTATACCGAAAAACGGGGAAAGTGAATACCGGTACCGAATATACCCGGTACGTTATCGATTCGATACTGATACCCGACACCAAATGTCATCCCTATTGGAGATGTTCTTATACTTATTCTAACCTTAAAATGCTAAAAATGATCTGAAAACAACACTCCGTCTCATTAGTTATCCTTATACCTCAGGGCATTCACATTAGAGTCATTATCTCCGTTTGTATAATGTAACTAAGAAACAATTTTCTCTAAATTTTGTTTATTTAAAAAAATAGCTCACATCTGAATCTTTATATGTATTTCTATTTTACTCATCAATGCTTATTTTATTTATATTTTCTTTGTTTTATACACTCACAATAATATGATAATAATGAATAATAAACCTTTAAAATAAAGGATCATTTTAGTTTTCTATGAAATTTTTTCTTTTATAGAGAGTTTAATATGATCAACTATAGTTGCTTTCTCAATTTTTTCTCTATATTTATAAAGAAAGTAGTATTTAAAGGATCCAACGTGAATTTTCTTATACATATATTTTTAAGAAAAATTAAAGTGAATTCCTATATTTAAAGAAAGTTAAAATAAATCCTTATATTTTTATAGATAAGGAATGAGATGTGAGAAGGTTTAAAAAATGAGAGAAAAATCTATGGAATGATATTTTTTTAATTATATTATATGGATATGGATGAAGAATGGGATGTTAAGGCATTCACATCTCATTCTTCATCTCTATCTATATAATGTAGGGAAATTGGATTCTAGTAACCCCAAGTAAATATCATTTGTCATTACCGATCACACCTTTAAATATCCTCATTGTCAATCCTACTCCCACTTTTTAGTATTTTACCTTCAACAATCCTTAGTTAAAAAAACTTAACGGAGTTAAGTTTCTATTAAGTTTTTTTTTACCGAATTGCAAACTGATGTTTTGAAGCTTTAATCAGAACGAAACTGTGAGCCGATGGATGTAAAACACCACTCCATCTAATTCCTTATATATCCATGTATTTTTAAGGAAAATAAAAGTACATTCTTATATTTTAAGAAATTCAAAGTAAACTCTTACATTTTTATGGACAAGAAATGGGACGAAGGGAAGTCTTAAAAAACGAGAGATAACCTTATAAAATAATGATTTTTAGTTAAATTATAAAATAAGTTAAAAGTTGAAATGTTATTGGAGTCCTTAAAACCCGAATAGATAAATATGATTCAAAAGTGTGAAACTTTTGATATTGTGCAAGTAAATTTAGCCTTTTTTATACATTTTGTAATAAATTATATAGCTTATTTGTAAACCGTGCATTAAAACAACAGGAACGTGATATAATTGAAGATGCATAAGAAAAAAGGTAGGTAGTTTCAACGTGTAGCACTCATTATTTAGTGCAAGTGTATCTACGACCTTTTTCAATATGGGGTCAAAAGGGGATATCCCTTGATGCACAATTATACACCCACCTAAGCATGTCATAACATCCATATTCAATATGTGGAATCAACCGGTCTCCAAATAAAGAGCATGGTGATGAGATAATATACAAATCAAGATTCAAGGCTTGATAGTGGTTTTGAAACATTTTATAATGCATAACACGGATTGAACAATCCATAGGTTTATATAAAACTAATATGATAATTGTATTTATGGTTTTATTTTTACTACACTTTTTAAGGTGTTAAAGACTACTTTTTAAGCAGTAAATTAGTTTTAACGGCCTATGACCTTCAAGTGCATGACTTTCTAAAGTGGAGGTCATGGATTCCTGTCTCGTCTGAAGCAAGCTTGCTCTGAGTTAAGCCAGAGATTTTACCACTGTGGGCCTTTGGACGCTAGGTTTTCTTTGAAATGAGACGGATTGGGTCACCAGCACCGTCCAAATTTATGGGCGTGAATGACCTTTTATCATTAAGTTATCTGGGTGTGTACACATGTTAGTATTATAAATATGTGTTTTAAAAAGTTAGTTTTAATTAGGGAACCCACTTTAACATTGCTAATTATGAAAACTTCAAAATTCTATTTCCTAAAATTAATGATCATGAAACTTTTTAAAGTGATCGATATCTGAAGAATCAAATCTGGGCAGGAATGACTCAAATCAGTTCATCCAACAGAGACTTCTGATGAGAGCTTCATGATATGTTCATCAGCAAGCCCTGCAAACGATACACCGTTAGCTTGCCACAAGATGATTCCTCCCTGTGACCATCCTCGTGCGTGATAATAAGAACTCATTCGATGAAGGATTAGGGTTTTCAGGAAAACTGAGAGAGTGTGTGTGTACTTCGATTTATAGTAGATTTGGTTAGACGTCACTTTTCCTTCAGCTGAGATGGTCCCCACGGCTCTAACCATTTTGGTGACATTTGTCATGCTCTTGTTGTTAGAAAACATTCCATACCCAAGGCGTGCATGGGGGTGTTGACGCCATCATTTCTCTGATTGGTGGAAAAGGAATCCACACTCAGGGTGTGCATGAAGGGCGATCTGTTGTGCGCGAGACCACCATAAGATAGGAAGTGTGACACTCTATTCAGATGTGTACGGTTGATCTTCTGTCACGTGTCTCTAATGATGTCATCGATGGCTAATCCGATACATTCCTCTATAAGTCCCTTAGTCTTAGTGTGCGCACGCCATTCTTACGTGAGCGGTTCTGAGGAAGTGTGGTGGAGAGGAGAAAACATGCAAATGATGACATATAGTAGCCAAGCGCCACGTTCAAACCTGTCATGTCATTTTCTTGTGCGATTATTGTTAGGCAACGTAGGGAGAATGAATAGGTTGTTTAACCCTTCTACCACAATATATGCATAATCAATCAAACATACAATTAAATATATAACGTACATCAATAATGACAAACGCATCAAACACTTCGTGTTATATCCGCATAGTGAGGCTATCTCAAGAGCCAAATCCACTAGCAACCTTGCTCTTTCTATACTTCAAACCTTGAGTTATTCAATAGTTATTTCCATAATTAACACGACAATAGATCGATCCTAAACTATTTAATGAATTTGACCACCACCAATCAACTATATCACACTCTTGTGATTTTAAGTTGATGTCCAATGCAAAGTAGCAAATATTTCTCGTCTTGAATTAAATAATTAAATATCTATGACTTAGTGGTCTAGTGATATACTGTTTGTATTTCATCAAGTTGTGTGTCTAAATCCTTGCAACTATAATGTTAAGTGGTATTTATATGTAAAGAAAATATTGTTAGTAACAATATTAGAGAATTAAATCTTCTAAAATTTGTATTGGGTTTCCTTTGAAGGGTGTTTTAGACATCTTAAATCAAAGCCTTTAACATAATCAAAACATCTATTAAACTGAATTTAAGTAGTTTAATACATTAATGCATGTTTATAATGATTATGATTTTATGATCAAAATGCATGCTCTAATACTCATTGAATTAGATCGTGTACACGTGTTACTATAATTCATCTTCCATGCAGTTAAATGATTAGTTTTTTAGAAGTGATTTTAATATAAAAACATCTCGTTCACTTACCCCCTGTCGATTACAAGATCTTTTGGATCTCTACTCTTATAAATCAAAAAAGAAAATAAAATATCACATAAATCTATATATACACGTCATTTGTATATTTTTATGTTTCAAAATAAAATTTAAAAATATAATGTGTTTGTTAAAAATAACTATATATTTTTAAAGGCTTGTCTAGTGCATTCTATAAGAACCTGAAGTGAGGCTGAACAAATAATTGTATATTTGTATAAAATTTTACAAAACGATCTGACTGTGACCAGTTTGAGTACAACTATAAGAATAAATATATTATATTTATAATATTTAATTATAAAGCTATTATAATTATTTATATTATATTAGATTAAAATAATATTAATTCTATTATATATTAGTTGGTAATTGTTGATGGACCACATTATCCCTATTAACTAATTAGAGTTTCCTTTTGGGTGTATATATAAGGAGATGATTAGAGAGGTTTAGGGTTATACACTTTTACTCATAACATCATCATCATTATCGCCCCACCTCTCTCTCCATAACCTAAACCGAATTCATCCTTAGTTCGGCTATCACCATCATAATCTTACACCCTAAGGAGGAACTAGATCACACTGACAAAGATGTCGAACTCCATCGCTGCGTTTCTGACTGGATTCTCTATTGGCCTATCTGTCGTCACAAGTATTTCATTCATGTTTTCCATTATGTTTAAACAGAACTGATCAACATGTGGTATCAGAGCATATGTTGAAAAATCAGTTCTGTTTTGAATCCATTATTCAGGGATAAAAAATCTGGAAAACAAAATTTTGAAAACCTAATAATAATTCGAAAATACTGTTCCGGAATCACATAAATTTTGTGAGTTAAAATTCGGATATTTGTTTAATGGATAAATTATTATTCCGAAATCATCAAAATCCTAGATTTCGGATTACTATTCCAGAATTTAAGTTTATGTTTTATAGGGTTCATCATATGTGCTTATGAAATTCGAGAAATTCCTATATTTTAGAATGTAATTTTGATTATGGGGTGTGTTTTTTTGTTTTGATCTATTTTATCTAATTAAAACTTTTCAAAATCTGTTATGGTTATAAAAGGATATAATTTTTGAAATAATTAGATAAACTTAATTGACATTAAAAGAAAACAAATTATCCTATAATCCCTTAATTTTCGAATTTCAAGCTTATCACAACTATCTGCCATGATTAGTGGATTCGAAATCTTGGAGGACAAGTTTCGGATGGATCAGAGATCCATTCGAGATGCCCATCTCGAACTAACTCGAGTCTCATTAAAGATCCATTCGAGATGAACATCTCGAACTAATTCAAGTCTGTCTCATCAGAGATCCATTCGAGATACCTCATCTCGGACTAATCTGAAACTCATCCGAGATGCCCATCTGGACTAATTCGAGTCTCATCCGAGATGCCCATCTCGGACTATTTGAGTCTCATCCGAGATCACCATCTCGGACTAATTCAAGTGTCATCCGAGATGCCAATCTCGGACTAATTTGAAACTCATCCCAGATGCCTATCTCGGACTAATTCGAGTTTCATCCGAAGTCCAATATTTTATTCAAAATCTCATTACTACATTAGGCTATTATGTGAACTAAATTTCAGCATCAGATAACCTTTTATTCGAGTTCGACCCTGCTCTAACAGGGGGTTTGCTATTAAATAAATGGTTTTGTAAACACTAAATTAATCAGAATCAGATAACCTTTTACAAAAACCAAATAGCTTAACTTGAATGAGCTTCTAATGCATCACTTCTGCCCAAAGGTGATTTGATGCATCTATTTATTGTTCAAGTATTACAAAAGCTATGTTAATTATGCATTATAAACGTGAATGTCTTATTTCTGGCCAAAACTGATCTAATTCATTCATGTCTATCATACTTAACAAGTGCATAATTAAAGTGATTGTCTTATTTCTGGCCAAAGCTGATTTGTCACTATTACTTTGTACACATACTTAGATGATTACACTTCTGCCAAAGCTGATTTGTCTTCATTTAAGTAGAATTTTCAAATAAGTCTATTATTTTGATTTTAGTAATAGATATATCACAACTTCTTCAAATACTGATCCTCACATTAATGATCCTTCATTAATCTTATGATCATATTTTGTCTGCCTTATCTTTAACACCCCATAACAATACTCACTGTAACTTTCTTCTATAAATCAGTATCTCATCCACTCTAATTCCTAAAAATAATATGTTTTGCTTTACTTAAAGTTTCTATATGATTAGCTTTTGAATTAAATCCTTGATTATCCCTTAAGACACGATAATCCTATTGCTCTCTTCTGAAAAAGTGCTAAAGGAGCAAAGTAGAGTATGATGAATAGGATAAGTCGAACATGAAGTCTCTTATGATAATCAAGAACTCTTTTAACATAACTGTTATCACTAAAGTTGTTCCAGATTATGTTTTTTCCTAAGACTAATATAATTTTATGGAATAATCAGAAGAATTCCTAACGTGCATGTCTTCATTTCAAATTCTAAACTATAAAGGTTAAATGGTATCCGTGAATAAATCATAATGTACCATACCATGACCCATAAAATAAAGGGCTTACGCATGGAAATAAGTACATTTCTTCCAATGCATTACTACTAACTTTTCCACTAGTACAATTTGATGCCTTATAAATCAACTGTAACACTCAAAGTACCAAAGGAAATGAGTGTGTTGATCAGCAATATACATACAAGAAAAGAAATGCCTAAAACTGGAAAATAAGATGTAATTCACCTTACTACCACTGGAACCTAAAAGAGGATACTTCTAAGGTTCATAGACAATATAAAAGTAGTAATTCTAACTTTAAGGTTCTTCAAGGGAGAAACTCACTGCCTAATTATGCCATTAGACCTAAGCAAAGAGATTATCCATAATTCAAAAGAACAGTTGGATAAAATAGGTAGTCGCCTTTTAATGATCTTTAAGTATGATAATTTAGTATTCCAATTAACACCTGATAAGTTGACTCTAGTTCTAAATGTTTCCTTACTAGAATTCAACAAATAACTAACATAAGAGTTAGTGACAAAATTAAATGTTAAGGCTATAAGAACCATGAAAAGTTGTCTTCTAATTACGCTTTATGATACATTACATATTCTGGAAATTAATCAGAATTTAGTATCAATACTAAAACTATATTATGACAGTTGTGAGGTTTGCTTAGTCAACATAAAGTCAACTTACCTTAAACTTCCATTGTTGCTTAACTGTGGGCACACTTAGATTTCTACCTAAACTAATATAATCCTCAACAAAAGAAACTACAACGACTAACGTCATTAATTCGTTTCTCTATTAGAATATGTTGGTCGTTAAATATTTACCCTAAGCATGTTGAGTTCCTATAGACTTCTAAGGTCAGTGGGAGCAGTTAAGTCTTTATCATAACTTGCAAGGAATACAAGAGGTAGGAGGAAGAGAGTCATTAAATTTTACTCCGAATTTAACTCCGCTTACACCTTTTGTACATCATACTGCACCAACTCTTACACACTTAGAATCCTGAAAATGATAACAACCTAACCAAGAGCTAATCCACAAAATTGAAACTTCTAATAAACCCAATAATCAACTCAGGAGGTCATCTAGGTTTAAAACCTACAAACTTTAATGATTACATAATCTCCCTAACTAATGTTGAAGTGGATTTTGGAAAAGTTTACTGATCCTGTCTCTTCTAATTAAACCATTAGCGACAATCAATTTTCTAAATGGAATAAAACTGTTTTATAGTAAATCTGATTTTATGTGTTCGAATAACGTATGGGATTTGATTGAATTATCTAAGAGTGTTCATAATCAAACCAAATCCTAATATAAACATTAAGACACCAAGATGCATGATCGATTGTCAAAGGTTATACTCAGGAAGACATAAATTATCAAAGAACGTTCTTACCTATGTTACAAAAGGTTCTTTGAGGATCATCACTGTTCTGGTAGCTTATAACAATTTTGAGCTACATTAGCTTAACATTAAAACATCTTTCCTAACAACTGGCTGACATATTTACATGTTCATAAAACAACCTGAAAGTTCTAAACTTAAGGTTAAAGAACAGTTTATCTATAAGCCGATAAAATCCATGTATGGGTTAATGCAAACATCATAATGCGATGAAATCTTAACACAATTATTTTCATCAAGAACCAAGTGGATTAATGTACCTACCTCAAAATGAGTGGGAGCAACTAAAATAAATTTATCTATATAAGATGACATTCTTTTGACAAGTATATGTTACACAAGTCAAAGCATTATTAAAAATAAACTTTGATATAATAGATCTCAGAGATATCTCTTACGTAATAGATATCATAACATACCGAGATAGACCCAACGAGACATTATTTTCGTTCCAATAGTTTAACTTTAAATGGGCCTTTACAATGTAACGAACAATATTGCTCTTCTTTAAATGTAGTAATTTATTTCCTTACGCTTCATTAATTAGAATCCTTATGTAGTTTAAGTCTATACTCGTTTAGATATTACTCACATTGCAACACACTAGATATATCTAGATTAATGTGAAACATCTTATGGAGTATTAAAATATCTATAAATGAAACGAGAGACTATAATTTAAAGAAGAAGTGAGAACTCAAACCGGTTGATTACTCTAACTTTGTAATATTCAAAGATGACAAAATGTAATTTCGGGGCATATCCTGATGTCAGCAGACAAAAACCTATCTCATGGAGGAGTCATAATGAACTGATAACAACATCCTAAGATATAATGACATAATATGTTGTTGATCACAAAGCAATAGTCACTAAATGTTGTTGAAAATTTATCAGTGGACTCATAAGTTTATTAACTTCATATAAATTATATATTGAAGACTTATTGTGATAAAGTCAGCTACCATGTCTCCTTGGACAGTAACAGTTCGAGAGGTGCTGCATTAAATTTCGATAGTAAATTAATTATCGTTTATAAATGAATTGAGGAAACTAAATCTTTGTATCGAAATGCATTCATGATATACTTAAGGATCCTATAACTGAAAGTCTATCACCCATAACTATTATGAAAGCGCTTATAATAATGACGGGTTTATTGATGACTATGTACAACTCATATCATACCATGAATGATTAACCATTAATTTTCCTCATCAGTTTGATTTAGTATACTCTAACATATGTTCTGCTGGTATAATGACATATAGACAAATATAAATACAACTCAAAGACTAAAGGGCTTACTTGCGTATTTTGATCATAACTGTTAGGTTTTAAATTGAGGCTGTAGTATGACTAATGGGGGTTCTGAGTCGAGTGATGAATCAACGGCTGTATTTCTCTGCTACGGTTCTTGGTTTAAAGCTAAAATGAGTATTAACTCTGATCAGACTAATCTAATACTCATGATAAATTATTACTCGCTAAGTGGAAAATGCAAGATTAAATATATTATATTTATAATATTTAATCATGTAGCATTATAATCATTTATATTATATTAGATCAAAATAATATTAATCCTATTATATATTAGTTGGTAATTGTTGATGGACCATATTACCCTTATTAACTAATTAGGGTTTTCTTCTGGTGTATATATAAGGAGATATTAAGAGGTTTAGGATTAGACACTTTTACTCATAACATCATCATCGTTATCGCCTCACCTCTCTCTCCATAACCTAAACCGAATTCATCCCTATTTCGGTTATCACCATCATAATCTTACACCCTAAGGAGGAACCAGATCATACTGACAAAGATACGAACTCCATGGCTACGTCTCTGACTGGATTCTCTGCTAGCATGTCTGCCATCACAAGTATTTCATTCATGTTTTCCATTATGTTTAAACAGAACTGATAACAACTTCAAATTGTATTTGATGAGTAAAGATATGATTAATTATCACCACATAATTTAATGATATAGTGATATATAGTGGTTCAAATGAATATCTAACGAATCCACATTACCTTTACTAATTGATATTTTGCATGAGATTGTCTTCCTTTAATACCTCTCTAAATACCGAAGAGCACTAATGGACAAGTGTTTCGATAAAAATGTAGAATTCACATTTGTCTCGCTAGACAACAATGATAGAGATGTGTATTATCTTCGATCTCATGCTCAAAATGATCACCTAATACAAATAGTGTAGAATATAATCTTTCAAGCTTTCTTCTTTAGATTCAGATTTATATAGGTATATAAATTAGTCCCTCAATAACGTGTTTTTTTCTATTTAGCGTTTTAAGTATGCAAAAGATGAGTAAACGTTCTAAAAGCAAAGTTATCTAGATATATATGAGAGATGAACAAGAATTCATTAGAGTTCGGGTGATTGAACCACGATTGGCTTGTGACTTATTTGATGCAGTAAGTAAAAAACTATTTTGCAAATGAATGGTGATCATTGGTAAAGACAAAACTTTTAAATATTTGAGTTTGAGATAAGAAAAGCCTTAGTTTAAGTCCCACAAACGAGAAAAAGTTAAAAAAAAATTATCGTTAAAAAAAAACTTTTATGAAAGTTAAAAAAAATTATCATTCAAAAAAAAAAAAAAAAAACTTCTATGAGTTTATTTCCGGATAGAAAATATTGAATGAAATCAACAACTCAAATAACTAACCACATGTGGAAGGTGACATGCTAAAAATGAAAGTCATTTTCCATCTTAGAAAGAACGAGTCTTTGTTTCTTTTATAAAACATTTGGTCATTTCTCAAGGCTCAAGATATTCACACACTCCTGCTGTTTATTTGAACACCTTTGGTGTCCTAGATGGATCGTCTAAGAGCTAGACGAGTCGTCTAGGCACTGATTTTAAGGATGCAGCAGGGAATGTCTGGTATAGAATTCAAGGGGTCTAGACGTCCCGTCTAGACCTAGACGACCCGTCTAGGACGTTGGTGTTTTTTCGAGTTGAAAAAAGGGTGTTTGGGTGGGATAAATTGATTGTTGTTGGAGGGTGATGTATTTAGTGAAAAAATAGGTGTTTTAGATAGTGTAATTTGAGATGTTAAATTTTAAAAAGTTTTATTTTTTGTATAAAAATATCATACCGTTTTTGGTCTTTAAATATTTCATTGTTTTTATATTTTATTTTTTAATATTACATTTCCATTAAAATATTATATTATTTAAATTTAATATTGTTTTCAACATTTTAAAAAGAATTCAAATATTACATCGTGTAATATTATTTACCATTTTGAAAATTATGTTGTTTCCGTATTATATTACAATGTCGATTTAAAACAAACAATCATTAAGTAATCGAATAACTGAAAAACAAACTTAAATATAATATATATAACATAACTTTGTACAACCATAACAATATATATTTGTACAGTTGAATACTAAATACAATACGTCTATGCAAACGAGTCGGAGTCGGAATCTGAATCTGGCTGTTGCGGCTGTTGTTGCTGATGTGGTGCTCGAGGTGGTGGGAGCGGTATGGCAGGTAACCCATCTCTCTCTCTTGTTTATCATGTGCCTCTCGAACCATCCAACCCATCAGATCCATAAGCCTGTCAATGTCGGCTCGTAACTGCGTATATCCTGCACCTCCCGGGGCATGACCTGGAATAACGTGCCGAAGAAACTGGGGCGCCCCGGGAGGTGGGGGTGGCTGTGGCGGGGTTGGTCAGTCTAAATCCTCTGGAGGGTCCTAAACAACCGCTACCTCATCTGCCGGATGATAGACCGGATCGAAGTGTTCCGGTAGGGCCTCCGGAATCCATAACTCACCTACGCGGGTTTTAAGCCGCTCCCCGAGGGGGCCGAACCTCTTAACAAGCTTCATCCCCCGCAATGTCTGAAACCCCATCCGCGTCAATGGTATGGTCGGCCGTAAGTGTGGGTCCGTCTCCGGCAAATGACCCAACGAACGGGCAATGACGATCACGTACGCACCGCCATACAAAAATTTGCGCTCCTGCCGGTGATGGGAAGAGGCGAAGTACTAGGCCAGACCGTGTGTAAGTGTGCACGACCTCCTGTACAATAAGCAATAGAAGAAAAAGAGGTCGGCGCTCGTACACCACTCACGGCTATGGCCGCGAGCGGTAATAGAAGTAGCGAGCATCCTATGTAGATACCTGCAGATATTGTTAGCAAAATACGGAAATTAATTATAATAATAATCACAATAATTATTGTAATAAACGAACGTACCTTTACAACGGGTCATCAACATGTGAAATCCCCCATTCGCCCTCAAGTGCTCCCAAGTGTCATGCCCAGCAACCACCTCCCAAAATCCTAAAAGAGTGGGTCTATCCACCATTACTAGCCCTTGCGTATAAACATCTGTAGCGATCTCCTCCTGTAGGTATAAACTGCTATGAATGACAAACTCAGCTAGCGTCATCGAAAGCTAAACACTAGCAAGCCTAAAAGAAACCTCAGGCGGAGGGGGAGGAGCATGTGGCTATGGAGGTGGCTGGTCGACCCGTGGAGGGTGAAATGTGAACGTCGACAAAAACTCGATCAGTAGCTCCCTATAGCTCGGCGTGCCAGCCAAGTAAAATAAACGATGCCACGGTGAATCCACGGGAATGAAATAACGTAGTCTCGGCGTCTCACCAATCTTCGCATCCCAGTCGACCGCGACATGCGATCCGACGTGCATTCACCTAAGCTTCCCGCAAAAACAGGCAGCCTCGGTGTCGGGCGGAAACTCTAGATATGGGTGACCGTGTAGTGGATTCGCCGGCGTTGGCGGAGCCCGCCGCGGACCATGTCACACCCCGACCCGCAGTGGAAAAAGGTGATCGGGGCATGATTGGGTTTTCATCAAAGCTCATGACATTTATTATAATGTTTCATATTTATTATTACAATTTAAAGAAGATCATACAATCAAATCATACTAGTACAACATGTTCTATACATCTTTCTAGACTTCATTATTTTTCTTCTAAGGCACTTTTCCTATGTGTTCCTTGCTTCATCCTGTCCACCTGTATCATGTGTAAAAATAGTTTTTGGGTCAACAAAAAGTTGGCGAGTGAATCCTATGAAAAACATTTAAACGTGTTTATTGTATTGATTATAAAATAAAGTGCATAACCACATATGAGTAAATGTAGATGTAAATTTATTCACACAACACATAATATTAAATATTGCACACACATACAACAATGATTGTTTTGAGGCACGCGTTGTTCAACTCATCTCCCACGAGGAACTGATGAGCCTAATGAATGAGTTTTGAGGCACAAGTTGTTCTACGAACTGATGGGCCTAATGAATGAGTTTTAAGGCACGCGTTGTTCAACTCGTCTCCCACGAGGAACTGATGGGCCTAACAAATAATTTGCATACAACTTGACAATATGTAATACATCACAACAAACAATATTTACATTCTAAGTTTAGATCATAATATGGTATAGCACGAGTTTGAATAAGCGAATTAATTTAGGCGACACATGATACACCCCAAAACATGAATAAAAAGGGGGATTTGTAAGAATTCACTCACAGTGGGTGCGTTTCTTGGAATGATGATGAATGCGCACGAATTCGGATTTAATCGGCAATGGAACTAACCTAAATAATAACATAATAGTTCGATAAATAAATAAACTCTTATTTGAGATTAGTATTTTTAATTAGTGTTCTTAATGGGATTGTTCGGTTTATTTTTGTGAGTTCAAGGAAATTTTCTAACTTTAAAAATATTGTTTTTAAGTATTTTTAATTGATTTTTAAATAAAATAAATAAATAAAAGAAAACAAAATTTTGACTTTTTGACCAGTTGACCGTTGACCAGTTGACCGTTGACCGGTTGACTGTTGACCGGTTCGGTCGTGTATTTGTTTGCACTGAGTGAGGTTCGAACTTGTGACCTCCCGTACGCGTGCACGCAGCTCTACCAACTGAGCTACGTGTCTAACCCGAAATATTTCTGTTTTTAATTATATATATATACAAATTAGATAAATTCATTTCTGTCCTTATTTAAAAACTTGATAATTGCCAGAACCGGTGCGGGAGCCTGGACTCGAACCGGCGACATGCTTAATGTTTTTGCACACAGTTCACCACTGGACTGTGTGTCTAACTTGGTTATTATTCCGGTTTTTATTATACTTAAATACTATTTAGATTTATCCAGAAATCATTTACTTAAAAAGAATTTTAATTATATCAAACCGGTGCACATAACAGGACTCGAACTTGGTATCACTATGTTTCAAATGCACACAGTCCACCGCTGGACTGTGTGTCTAACCCGAGATATAACCCGATTTATATTACATATATACACAATCCAAAACTTCATCTTCTTCGTAAACTTTACCCAGAAACCAAAAATCCGACTGTTATCTTTATCTAATCGATTCTGATTATTGGTTTACGAATTAACGGAATTAAATGTGAATGTAAAAAGGTTTTAAAGGTTCATACCCCTGGAGAACAGCACTTTGACGATTCCAGTGACCAACTCCGGCGAGTTCCAATTTTTCCGGCGAAGCTTGACTTGCGACAGAGGCTTTACAGGGAGTTGAGGTGAGTGTGGGTGACTTCTGTCGAAGCTCTAACAGTCCTATTTTTAGAGTAAGGCACAGTGATGAAATGGGTTCGGTTTTCCGGCGACTTGCAGAGAATTCCGACGAGTATGATGTTCTCCGATGATTAAGAACTTTTGAACAGAGTGTGAGAGTTGAGAGTGTAGATTGGTAAAAGTGAGCGAGCTAGGAAAGATCGCACAGGGTATGTATAAACTTCTTCAACCGGTTTGGATTTTCGGTTTCGAACGGAAATTATGGTCCATGAATGAAATTGATTGAGTTTTCGGTTATAACTGACGTTAATCGTCAGTTACACTTGCTTGATTCCGGAGTCAAAGGAAACAGTTGTAATTTCGCGTATTTTCCGGCGACTGCGGATTTAGGCGCGCTGGTTTTGAGTTTTGAGTTTTATATTAAGTATTAATTGTTTCAGTATTATTCCAAACTGAGCGTGTGGCGGAGTGGTGTGTTGGTTGTTTGGTGAACTAGCTGACCCGGGTTCGAAACCCGGCAGCTTGTTATTATTTTTTTTGCACAAATTTTTAACCTTTACTAATTATAGTTTTTAAATACTAAAATGTTTATTAATTATGTATTGTTTAAAATTAGTTTGAGCTTTAAATACGCAACAAAATTTATAACCGATTATTCGGTTTAATAAACGAAGCGGGTTTGGATAACCCGGTTTTTTACGGATGTTACAGACCATGCGGATGTGGAGCCCCGTGTATCTGATCTTCAACCTCGTCCATAATCAATCTGCAAGAAAATACTGTATACGTACAATAATACTAACAATTAACAATAATAATTACAATTAACAATAATAACAATATATCACAAAAATAACAATTAACAATAATAATAACAATTAACAATAATAAAAACAATTAACAATATTAAATAAAGGAAATAACAAGTAAAAAAACTGGGTCGTGTACGGGGGTCGTCTAGGGGTAGACGCCTCGTCCTGTTTGACCAAAAACCTTCCATCTTCAACACATAACACCCAAAACCTTAAAAATCTTCAAATAGCCAAACAACTTACGGTCTAAATGTATAATACATCAAGAATCATGAAGTATAGGTTAGAATACGAACCTGAGATGCCTAAATTCGAAAAAATTCGCTCGAAATAGGCCTGATCAAGGATGTTTCGTGTGTGTGTGTGTGTTTGTGTCGTATGCAGCTGGTCGTCTAGATTATCCACTCATATCCGATGCATGGATGGGGCGTCTAGACCTAGACGACCCATCTAGTGGAAATGGTTAATTACCATTTTACCCCTTTGTTGCCACCCGTATAGGCCTAATTCAGGGGTAAAATGGTAATTAACCATTTGAGCGGAAAATATCTCAAATGGTTAATTACCATTTTACCCCTGAATTAGACCTAGACTGGGGGAACTCAGGGGTAAAAAGGTAATTATCCAAGACGGAGCGTCTAGGACTAGACTGCCAAATGGCTAATACCATTTTACACCTGAGTTGCCCCCAGTCTAGGCCTAATTCAGGGGTAAAATGTAATTAACCATTTCCCTTTAAAATTCAAAAAATTTAAACACTTTACATTTGCCTCTCAAAATGTATGTTGCGTCTAGGACTAGACGGGGCGTCTAGTTCTTCAATATTACCTTTATACCCCTGGGTTAGGCCTAGACGGGTGCAATTTAGGGGTAAAATGGTCTTTTGGCCAACAACAGACGTCCAGTCTAGGTCTGTACGTGGTGTATATTCAATTTTTTTTTATCTTTTTCTTTTATATAGAAAATCATATTAATTAAACAAAAATCAATTTAATTATACAAAAAATCATATTAATTAAACAAAAAATCATATTAATTATACAAAAAAATCATATTAATTATACAAAACATCATTCTTCCGATTCACTGTCGATGAAATTAATACTCGAGTTTGGATTTGGTGGGTGATTCATTATTGATGTATACCATTCTAAACGGGGCGTGTACATATATTGCCATTATTCTGCAGCGGGTCTTCGGTGCGTCAACCATAGCCCATTTATTGTCGGCATTGGATATTGGCCTTCCAGCTTAATATGTATGAAGTGGTTATCGTTAACATGTGCAAGCGTTATCATTCATGGTTCTCGATCAGTTGGAGGACTCAATGTCGGGAAGAAGGTGGAACAACCATCGATGCTTAACAGGTGCACCACGATACCGTACCTTTGTGCAATAAGAAGCCCTGCGTGGGGGAAGTTATCCGGTCAGTGGGGACAACGTGCTACTGAATCCCAAATTAGGCCCTCACGATGCGTGTTAAAATATCCTTCGTCTCATGCTTCAAATATTGGCACCCAGATCGATGCGTTCTGATCCATCTCCTGTCAAGGTCTTTTCGAATGTTCCCCCTAAACGTTCTCCCATGCCAAAGCCCACAGCCACAGACCGAAACACACAATGACTGTCTGGCCTCATATCTTGTATGCATGAGATGTACGGGTGAAACAATGTCGAAAGGAGAGACTTAAACCATTTGATGATTATCACATTCTCATCGCCCACTATCAACGAAAAACCGTTATTGTCTCGAATCTCTTTTTGTTTAGAACTCGTTGAATGGCTTTGACCCGCTTTGGGTTTTTGAGACTTTATGACCGACTGTGGAGAGGCCTGGGACGGAACGTATGAGTTGTGGGGGGGGGGGGCATCGTATGTACTTTGTTGGGAACCTTGAAAGCACGTGTTTGCATCACCAAAGGAGCTTCTCCTCAATTCTCGTCTCTACGGGCAGCCTCGTCAAACCGTTGTTGTACTTGCTTTGTTGTTAGCTATCCATGAGTATTTTGTTGGACAACTGGTGGTTTCTGGTAGATTTGGTTGGAGTCAACACCGCTTTAATCTTTGCCAACAAGCTTTTTTCTGAGCAGGGGGTGTGACTCTAACTGATGCCTAACAATATTGAGCTCTTCTAACACGTCAACGTCATCCTGTATCAATTTACATGGTTGAAAGTTAAGCTTCTGCCAAAGATGTCTACGTCTCCGAGTTGAATCGGACGCTCTGCACGGTTATAACACATGCACTGTTAAAGTCACATGATTAACGGACATATATAACACACATCGTTTCGTGTTTAACAAATATTACCTGACGTACGTACTTTTCCAGCCTACAAGCACATGGCAACCCACAGCTGTACCACATCTGACAACCACATGATGAATGAAAGCGCTGCAACACGTCTAGATTCCTAAGTAGCTCTCCACTCAACAAGTCAAGCGCTGTGTGGGAAACTTTTCCACGTAGGTGGTCAACTAACGGGTTTTTGTGGTGGTTCATTCTTTTTTCGATGCTTTCTTGAAAGCTCCTCTTTATTTCACCGTATTGTTTTTCAACTATATCATTGACACAACCAACTATATGGTCCAGAGAGCTCCTATCTTGGACGTATCTCTTTAAATTGGCGTGTTGACTCTCAGCTCTGTTTGTGGTACGCTGACCGAAGTTGCGACTTTGATTATTCCACGCAAAGACGAACATTTCCTTGTAATCTTTCAGCCAGTTATCATACACGTACGTAAAGACCCCTAAAAATTTAAAATAATTTATTAAATGTACATAGCTGAGTCATATGTTATTAGAAAAACTTACTTGAACGTTTGCACTCCACTAGTCGCTTTTGCAAGTTGCGCAAGTTGTACTCGTAGATGGGTATTGATGGAGACTCACACAATGTCCCCCGGAATGACATAAATTTTTGCCAGTCTTCTTCTGTGAAGACACTCTTGTAGTGCTTACAAATATTCTGTTGTATGTGAAACCTGCAAGGAACCGAGAGGCATTTGGAAAACTTTAGCACACGCGTTAATTAGGGCTAGGTCTCTATCCGTTACAATCACACGTGGCTCCATACATTCATCCAACATTGACCTGATCCTCTCAATCACCCATACAAAGTTATCACTATGTTCTTGGCAGATAATGGCATGCGCGATACAACACGTAGTTGGTGGGCATTATACCAACTATCTGGACAAATGGCATGTTGTATACGTTTGTTTCGTACGTGGAATCGATCAGCAAAGCGTGCGCGAACGCACACCACATTTGACTCGAGTATGGATGAACAAAGAAGATCTCTGTTACAGCCATTGTTTCGTGTTCCTCCCGTGTGTCGTAAATAAATTAGTTTGTAATCATGATGTTTTCTAGTGACTGCATGGGAGTCAGTCCGTATCTTTGTTCGGCCCTAATCTTCTGAACTGCGTTTTGTACGTCTTTCTCAACATGGAAACTGCTAAGAAACTGATTCCTTATCGTTTGAAACATTCTGCGTGGCTTCATGTTTTGAGCTGTCAGCTACTCGATCAATCTATATTCGTTGGGAGTAAACTTTCGCACAAACGCGTGGCCCGACAGGTCCTCACATAGTTCGTGGTTATGTTCAGTCTTTCCCCATTTTATCCCCCAGTTTCATACAGATGGTCTCGCACAGCCACCAGGTAAAACGGGCAACCGGTTTTTTTTGCTTCCAGCTTTTCTAACCGTTGCTATAGTATGGTGCTCACCACCATGTCACATTAAGCCATACCCTCCCGGTCCTTCCCCCACTTTTCTTTGATCGTCGGGTCATAATAACAAAACATCTACCTTTGCCGTTTCCTATGCCCAGTTTTTTAGTTCATCAGAGAGTTGAAAACCTGTAACATCGATAGCGTTATGTTAGATTTTATATTTATTCAACTATCTAAATTAAATAATAAATTTGATACCATCTGTGTGAGGTACGGATTACCTGCGTTGGGGGTGCCTCACCACCATAATCTCCACCGCCAGGATAGTTTTGTTGACCGTACAAAGACTGTGTTGCATTGTAACTTCCGTAACCGTCTCCTCCATATCCATCCGGATAGTGTCGTTGCAGTAAGAATATTCACACCCATATCCATAATCCGGAAACCCTTGTTGCGCCGGATAACATGGTTCATCAAAATGGTATGAGTCATCTACAGGGGATGTTTCATCAACAGGAGGATGTTGTTCAAATCTAGACACGGTATGTTTTGATTTCCTTGTAACTAGAGACAACCTCCTCTTTCTCGTTAGAATTGGGAACGCCAATCTCCGCCTAAACACGGTATCATCATTAGTGAATAATTAAAACAACAAGTAGTTTAAGCTAATAACTGTTACCAGAATGGCTTCAGGCACCCATGACTCGCCAAAATATGGCCCAAAGAAATAGTTGTCGTCCAAGTATGATGACATTTCAGCACCTCTTAATGATATCAAATAGAAGGCAAAGAAGAAAAACAGAGAAGTTCGATGTTGAATAATGAGAATGCTCTGTATGTCTCTATATAACAAAAATATATGTGTGTCTAGGCCTAGACGCCTCATATCACTTTACTTTACTCGCATGCATGCAAACCACCACAGTCAAAATCAACCTGCAAGACGCCTCGTCTAGGCCTAGACGACCCGTCTTGGGTCTGTCGTACATGGGCCCCCTCTAGGCCTAGACGCTCCGTCTGATGTGACTGATTTGACATTGTACGAGGTCAGGAATTTGGTCGGAGAAAAAAACCTAGACGCCCCGTATAGAGCTAGACGACGCGTCTTGAAGGTGTGGAAATAGGCACTTGGGTGTGTGAATATGCAGACCCTTTCTCAAAATACGTAACCATAGTTTCTAGCTAGACATTTTAATGTAATATGTATTAACTTGATTACCAAATTAAAGTGAATCATAATAATACACATCGAATAAGTTAGAAGGTGCAGAGTGCATGCTTATTCGAATTGTTATAATTATGAGTATTCGGGCGTAGCTCTGAATGGGGGTTCCAAGGAACCGCCCCTTAGCGTGGTTTCGGAGGCAGCGCCCCTGGAAGCAAGATCCAAGGGGTAGAGCCCCTGGCTGGGGTCAAGTTGATTGGTGAAAGTTGAAAGTTGGGAGTGTTATCGGCCAATTGGTGAAAGTTAGGTTATTTAACCCTAATATCCCTTTTAAATTTCTTTATTAAAATTTCATTTTTAACTTTATTTTAATTCTTCGAAAATAATTTGTATTCGTTAACAACGTAGTTGTGGTTAGTTTGTTTCTTTCAACATTCATATATAAATTTATTGAAAAAAAATTGTACTCAAAATAAAATATTTTTGTATGGTAAACTATATAAGTACATTAAACCGAACAATATCTGTACCAGCATCGATATAATTGAAATATGTATCAGTATTCATTTTTACGATTTTTGATTGATATAAAACATGTGTCGATATTCTTTTGGGCATTACACAACTTCCTGTATAAATAACCATAGTAAAAAACTTTTTTTATTTTTATGGTTTTTTGTTTTTAAACGAGTCGATTTTTGTATTTTCAAGCATTTTATGTCTCACAACTTTATGTTTGTAACATTTATTTTATTTGTGTTTTACTGTTATAAGCATTATTTATGCTTTGTGTATATACCGAATTTTTCTAGCATTGCGTGGAAAGAATTTGTAATTAAATAAAAGTCAAAACTTAAACAATTAAATAAAAAATTATTAATATTAATTATTATATAAGAATATAATTTTTTTTATATATTTTCATTTAGTAACATTTATAGGCTATATGTTCTACTCTAGGTTGTGTTGTGGGTGAAAATCTTAATCTAGTATCCTGAGTTTTAGTTAGGGATCCTGGATTACGAATAGGTTCAGTATCCAGAGTCTATTTGACATCTTTTACTAATCTATCTCCTTGCTTTATTTCTCTTACGTTTGTAGAACTAATTACTTGACTAAGTCATAACCTAAAGAATAGTTTATGAAGTTGAAAAACACATGGAAAGCTACTGAATGAGTCTACAACGGCCACCAAAGGAAGACCGAGTTTATTCGGAGATATCAGAAAGTTAGTTAGATCTTTATTGTATTAAAACCAAGTGGATCAGATAGAAAACACAGCTCACACTCTCGTAATACTTGTAACACTTAGCTCTCGGTACACTTCAGCTCTTTGTACCCGATTTTAGTGAATTAATAGCAAGAACTAGTGACAGACGACTTTTAGTCGGCGTCGAGGTTTTATGCGTAGACCACCACTGATCAAGGGCTTTCCTCGTTAAAATCATGTGTGTTACATTGCATTATCTAGGTATCTATTGCATTAACTCAATTGCTTTTACTATTTTTCAAAAAGCATAATACCTAACATTCTAATTTGATAACAAAGTTGCTTCGGTAATATTTTACCAAATAAGGTTGGATTGGTGCTTTGTGCTTATTATTGTTTTAACCTCCATTAAGTCTGTGGGTCAGCACATGTGTTGCATGTGCGTCAGCTTGATGGGCCAAGTGTTGATTTCTTTTATCTTTTGTGTCACATGCTTTGACTATCAGAATGGTTTTAAAACCCTTTCATGTTCTCTCTCTACCCTAATTTACCTGTCTCATTTTCTTCTGTGTCAGCTATCATCAGATTGTCAGTAGTTTTCTTAACTGATGATGGTGATGTTTGTTCACCTAAGGGTCCTTAGTGGTGATGTGTGTTGCTCCGTTTTGGAGTTATGAGTCGTTGAGGGTGGATATCTTTGTTTTAATATGTCAAATGGTTGCATTTGATTTGTTTTTTGAAACACATGAGGCAATGATGCGTTGTTGAGCCTCAAGGGTTGTGATAGTTGTCTAAGCCCTTAATTTAATAAGGATGTTCGTCTGTAAATTGCGCACACCAGATGTTTGATGAAAAGCTTCAAAGGCTCTAACTTTGTTTTATACATCAAATGTTTGCACCTAGTTTGTTTGTTTTTTGAAAAATACGAGGCAATGATGCGTTGCAAAGCCATAAGAGTAATGATAGTTGTTTGAACCCTTAATATGATGTGGGTGTTAGTTTGTAAAGTGTGCACACCAGATGTTCAATGAAATGCTTCAAATGCACTATATGTTTTTATACATCAAATGGTTGCATCTGCTTTGTTTTTCGAAATATATGAGACAATGATGTGATGCTAAGCCTCAAGGGCATTGATAGTCGTCTGAGTCCTTAATTTGATGCAGTGTTTTAGTTTGTAAATTGTGCATGCTATATGTACGATGAAATGTGTCAAATGCACTTTTTAAACTATGATGGTTGGTGTTTTGTTGTTTTCTTTTGCAGATTGTCATATGTATATTCGTTGTTGTGTTGGTTTGTATGGTGAAGGTTGTTCACCTGATGGTCATTTATGTGATGTGTGTTGATTTGTGATCAAATTTTTTGTGGGTGAAATTTTTTGTTCTGTATCCTGAAAATTAGTTAGGGGTCCTTGATTTAGATTAGATTCGGTATCTAGAATCTATCTGTTACTAATCTATCACCGCAATTTAGTTTTGCTTGGAGGACTAATTCTTTCACTAAGTCATGACTAGAAAATCCACTTATGAAGTTGTTCAGCAGGTGGAAGAATGATTGAATGAGTACACAATGGTCACAAGGAAGAAGTCGTTATTCCGAAGAAATCGCGTTGTTTTTTATTCTTTCCATGGTATTTAAGTTGAATGGACCAGATAGGACGAACAACACACACTCTCGCAAAACTTGTATCACAAAGCTTTCAATCCATTTAGCTCATTATATTCATTTTTATCAATTTAATAAGAACAAAGGAAGCTCGACAATTAGTGGCTCCGGAGGTTTTATGCTGGAGATCACAACTGATTAAGGGCTTTCCTGGTAAACACCTTGTGTATTGTCTTACGTTATATTCAACATTTTCATTACTATTTCTGCTGATTACCACTATTATCTCGAAAAGCACACTACCTCCCTTACTGATTTGATCACAAAGTTGCTTCGGTAACTTTTGACCAAAATAGACTTATAAGCCAGTGATGGTGATGTTTACCGAGTCCCATATGATTTCATTTTTTTTTGAAATCAAGAGACTGTTATACGTGGTTGAGCCTCAATTATAAATCAACACGTTGGGTGTTCAATGAAATGCTTCAATGGCACTTTCGTACTATGATGTTATTTTTCGTGAACCTTAAGTTATTAGGGTTTGGTCATTATTAGATCAATATTTTTGAAAATCTACAATATATGATGCATTGATCACTTTTAATGTTTATGATTAGCATAAGATCTAAGTGGCAATCAACTATGATGATGAGAAAGTCGAATTGGCTACTAAGACGGCTTTACACAAGCAACCAGATATATTGCATTCGTGATGAGTTTGGCCTAATTACGATATTGTAGTGTTGAAAGATTATACTCTTTATATATTTTCAACTAGTAATATATATAGGCCTTATGTTGTGCTCTAGGTTCTATTGGTGTTTTGTGTGTATTATAGTTGTGACTTCCGTTACGTCTTTGGGCCGACCCTCGTGTTGCCTGTGTTATAATTTGCTGGGTCATGTATTGATTTCTTTAATCTTCTGTGCTACGTGCTGAGGTTATCATAAGGGTTTTTAAAACCCTTTCACGTTTAAATGTTTATTTGTTCGGTCGTTAATTGAGAAAATTTTTAGAGGCAATGATGATAAAGGACGCCCGATAGTTATTGTAATGGCGTGGCAAATGTTTTTATTTACAGCCACAATAACTTGTAATTGATGAGTCTCGTATTTGATTGAAACTAAAATATGAATTAATTTGTATACTATATTTTGACCTTTTAATTTTTTGTATGTACTCGGTATGCAGAATGTCAGGTTTTAGCAAAATGTAACTCCTTCAACATTTACAAAAAAATACAGACGAAGTTATCGCCCACACTCAACGAATCATCGAAAAAATTGCACAACTGATTGAAAAGGTTGAAAGCATTTGTGAGACCAATTGCGGTTGCAGGTCACAATTGACGAGTTGTATACACATCATGAAGCAAACTAACAACTCGAAGAAATAGATTCGATGTAGTTATATAACATCATGTTTTATGTATGCTATCGCTGTTGATTGTAAATTTTGTTTAAAACTACGATACAATCGATCAACTGTTTACGTTACTATTTAAAACTAGGTTTCCTTTGTCACCGTCATCGCAACCCGCGGCTCAAAATCCACTAGTTTAGATAAGTATTATAACAATATTTAAAATAATAATATAATATCAAATGGTAATATGAAGATCATGAATATGCTGGTAATAAAATTTACATAGTATTAATTTGTAATGTTTGGAATGTTTAAGAAATGATTTTTTATTTTAAACTCAAAAGTTTTTATCTTTTACAATTTAACTTATAAAATTTGTTTTTTTATGTTTAACCTGTAACTTTTCATCCTTTGCAATATAACCTTACAACTATTTTTACTTTTAATTCTGGTCCTCTATACTTTTCATCTTTCGTAAATTTTTCGTTTTGCGTTTCATTTTAAATTTTGTGGGTTAACACGGTGCAACATATATGTGTAATTCAACGTTTTTATGTTACGTATTAAATTTTGTGAGTTAACACAGAGCAATGTGCGTGCGTGTGTGGTTAAACATGTTTACGTCTACTTTTTCCTGTTTGACGTGTTCGTCGCAATGACTTGTTTATTTTTTTATGTTTTGGTCTACATTTTCGATTAACACATTGAAACTTCAGTGTTGATAGTCACGACAATGATGTGGTATTGATGCTATTTGCCACGGTTTTTCGCCGACCCCTTCACAACACGAGAAGGGCTTAATAGTAGTCACTAATCAATACAGAATATAAAGTTTTTAAATATTAATTCAATGTACAATACATACACACACTAAACTATTTATGAAAGCATGATATTGGTGATGTTATTACCTATTAATCATCAATTCGATGTCCTATCAATCAGAAAGTATAATACTGGTGATGTTACACTACCATGTCTACTACGAATTCAACTATGTTTTAACGAACTTTACATCGTCACGTCAAAAAAACTATAAAAACAAATCTAGTACCGATGTTGTTCAGATAGTAGTGATACTTTTCCGTATTACATTTCTAAAACAACGAAAAAGTTGAGCGACGTCACCTTATATAATTTTTTGGGTATTGGTCCGTTTCTCACTGTAAAGAAAAAAAATTAAATAAAACTTTTATTGAATCGTATAAAATAAAAAATAAACATGTCGTAACGATATTTTTTGGAATTTTAGAAATTATTGTTGATCAATTCAATATGCATGTAATGGAAAACAAATAATAAATTGTGAGTACTTGGTAAACCAGCAACCGCATCAGAGAATGAAGTAGACGACATCATCGTTATCTTGGTCGAGTTCCCCTTTTGGAATGTACAGCTCTGATGGGGTTATGTGTTCTGAAGAACACAATTATGAGAGAGAGACAGAAAGAAGAGAGATGGGGCGAATTTAGAGAGTAATGTTGTTATTGTGTTTTGTCTAAACCTATTCTCTCTAGTTCTCTCTCTATATATACACCAAGAGGAAACCCTTAATTAGTTAATAAGGGTAATACGTTTTATCAACAATTATCAACTAATATATTATAAGGTATAATTTAATATGTTGATCTATTATTATATAAATGATTATAATGACCACATATAAATAACTACATTATTTATTTACTCTTACATTCTCCACTTGGCCGAGTAATAATTTATTATGAGCACTAGATAAGCCTTATCAGGAGTTAACACTCATTTTAGCTTTAAGTCAAGAACCATAGCAGAGAAATACAGTCGTTAAGTCATCATTCAACTCAGGACCCTAATTGGTCATACTACAACCTCAATTTAAAACCTAACAGTTATGATCAAATTTTACAAGTAAGCCCTTTAAACGTTTGATTTGTATAATAATTGTCTATATGTCATTATGCATGCAGAACATATCTTATAGACATACAAAATCAAAACTGATGAGGAAAATTAATAGTTAACCATTCATAGTATGATATGCAGTTGTACATAGTCATTGATAATCAATCATTATTATAAGCGTTTACATAATAGTTATGGGTGATAGACTTTTAGTTATAGGATCCTTAAGCATATCATGAATGTATTCGATACAAGATTTAGTTTCCCCAGTTCGTTCATAAACGAATAATAATTTTGTATCGAAATTTAATACAACACCTCTCGAACTGCTATTGTTCGAGAAAACATGTAGCTGACTTTATCACAGTAAGTCTTCAATATAGTATTTATATGGAGTTAATAAATTTTGAATCCACTAATAAGTTTTCAACAACATTTAGTGACCATTGCTTTGTGATTAGCAATATGTTATGTCATTATAACTTAGGTTGTTATTATCAGTTCATTATGACTCCTCCATGAGATAGAATCTGACTGCTGATATAAGGATATACCCCGAAATTATATTTTATCATTTTTTAATATTACAAAGTTAGAGTAATCAACCGATTTGAGTTCTACTTCTTTTTTAAATTATAGTCTCTTGTTTCCTTCATAGATATTTTAATATTCCATAAGCTGCTTCACTCTAATCTAGACATGTCTAGTGTGTTGCAATTTGAGTAATATATGAACAAGTATAGACTTAAACTTACATAAGTCTTCTAATGAATGAAGCACAAATAAATAATCTCATTGATCCTATTACCTCTAAAGTAGAGCACTATTGTTTGTTACATGTATGAGGACCCATTTTAAGTTAAACTTATGGTACGAAACTAATGTCCCATAGGGTCTATCTCAGTATGTTATGATATCTATCATATAAGAGATATATCTGAGATCTATTATATCAAAGTATGTGTTAAGAATACTTTGACTTATGTAACATATACTTGTCAAAAGAATGTCATCTATTTAAGGACAAGCTTATTTTAGTTGTTCCCACTCATCTTGAGGTAGGTACATTAATCCTCTTGATTCTTGATGAAAATAATTGCATTAAGATTTTATCACATTATGATGTTTGCAGTAACCCATATATGGATTTTATTGACTTACAGACAAAGTGTTCTTTGACCTCAGTTTAGAACTTTCAGGTTGTTTTATGAACATGTAAATATGTAAGTCAGTTATTAGGGAAAGTTGTTTTTAGTTTTCATCTAATGTTGCTCTCAGTTGTTATAAGCTACTAGAACAGTGATGATCCTCAAAGAAACTTTTGCAAGAACTAGGTAAGTAGATTCTTTGTTAATTTATCTTCTCTTGAGTATAACCTTTAACAATCAATCATGCTTTTTAGTGTCCTGGCGTTTGTATTAGGACTTAGTTTAGTTAGAACACCCTTAGGTAATTCAATCAAACCACAAACATTATCCTGACTTATAGAGTCAGGTTTGCTAATAGTAGCTTTATTCCATTTAGAAGAATGATTGATGCTAATGGTTTAATAAGAGAAAGTAGGATCAGTAAACTTTTCCGACATCCATTTCGACTTTAGTTAGGGAAGTTACATAATCATCAAAGTTAGCAGGTTTTTAAACCTAGATGACCTCCTGAGACTATTGGGTTTATTAGAAGTTTCAGTTTTATGGATTACCTTTTAGTTGGGCTGTTGTCACTTTCAGATATATTAGATTCTAAGTATGTAAGAGCCGGTGCAATATGGTGTACAAGAGGTGCAGTGGAGTAAAATTTAATGACCCTCTTCTCCCCGCCTCTTGTATTCCTAACAAGTCATGATAAAGACTTTTACTACGCCCACTGACCTTAGAGGTCTTTAGGAACTCAACATGCTTAGGGTTAACATTTTAAAATTAATAATTCTAATAGAGAAACAATTTAATGATGTTAATCGATGTAGTTTCTCTTGTTAAGAATTATTTTTAGTTTTGGTAAGAGATCTAAGTGTACCCACATTAAAGCAATAATGAAACTACTGTAAGAGTAGCATTAGATTTAAGGAGTAGTGTCTTGTACAAGAGGTGTAAATTTAAGTTATATGAAGTTTTCATTCCTCCACCTCTTGCAACTCTTGCAAGTTACTAATTAGACACTTAATGCTCCAACTGATCTTTAATATCTATAGGAAAGCTACAAGAGAAGTTTCAATGAAGTATGTGATGTGGGAACCTGTCATACATATGTTAGACTTTATTTTGGTTCCCTTAATGTCCAGATGTCATAAGAAAACTTAGGGACATAGTTTAGAAGAAATCATATTCAGTATATATATGAATGGATCTCTTTAAGACCGTGGACCATAAAAGACAGACTTACCTACAAGTAAGGAGTCGTTAAATAATAAATGAATTATGTTTGAGTATTCCATTTGGAATAAGTACCACGTATGTTATTGATGTATAAATTCTGATGGACCCATACTTATTCCTTAAGCCAAGTAATGTTTAGGGCATCACACATGATTTAAAATTACTGAATGAGAGTAGATGAAAAAAAATCACCCTTCATCAACCTTGTCATGATTTCTCATGATATTTGGTTTCTATGGATGAAATTTATAAGTCTCATTTGTCTTTTGTTAAATTTTCATTTGCATGGTAACAAAAGTTGTGAAAGTATATAGTATCATCTAATTCTATCTTATAAAGGTTTCTATCCAGATATCGATAACAAATAATATGAGAGTTTAAGGTAAAGTAACTTTATGTTGGCTATGTAAACCTCACAACTGTCAAAATATAGCTTTAGTATTGATACTAAGGTATCAAAAATCGTAATTAGAATACAATCATAATGGTTTTCATAGCCTTCGCATTTAAGTTTGTCACTACCTCTCAATGTTAGTTATTTGTTGATTTCTGATAAGGAAACGTATAGAACTAGAATCAACCTATCATGTGTAAATTGGAATATTAAGATTAGCACATTTAAATATCCTTAGTAGGCGACTACCTATTTTAGCTAGTTGTTAATTTGAATTATGGATAGTCTCGTTGCTGATGCCTACTCTAATGGCATAATTATGCAGTGAGATTCTCCCTTAAAGAACATTAGAGATGAAATTAGTACTTGTATTTGGTTATGGACCTTAGAACTATCCTATTTTTAGGTTTTGGTGGTATGAAGTGAATAATATTTATTTTCCAGCTTCAGGCTTACCTTTTCCTGTACGTATGTTGCTGATCAACACACTCATTTCCCTTTGGTACATCTGAGTGTGATAGTTGATTTTAAGGCATCTAAATCGTACTAGTGAAAAAGTTAGTATGAATGCAGTGGATAAGTGTACTTATTTCCATATGTAAGCCCTTAATTTTAAGGGTCATGGTATTGTACATTATGATGATTCATTGATGTCATTTAACCTTAAAGTCTAGAGTTTGAAATGAAGGCAAGCAACTTAGGAGTTATTTTGATTATTCCATAGAAATTAGACTAGTGTTAGGAAAAACTTAATATGGAATAAATCTAGTGATAGCATTTATTTAAATAAGTTATTGATTCTCATAAGACATTATGTTTGACTTATCCCACTAGTCATGCTCTACTTTTCTTCTATAATACTTTTATCAGAAGTAAGTAGTAGGATTATCGTGTCTTAAGAGATAATCAAGGATTTGATTTAAGAGCTAATCCTATAGAAACTTTAAGTAAAGCAAAACATATTAGGTTTAGAAATTAGAGTGGATGAGATACTTTTACAGAAGAAAGTTATAATGAGTAATGTTATGGGGTACTAAAATAAGAGAGACAAAATTATGATCATAGCATTAATGAAGGATCATTAATGTGAGGATCATTATTGAAAAAGTTGTGATATGTCTATTACTAACATCAAAATAATAGACAAATTTGAAAGATTCTACTTAAACAAAGACAAATCACCTTTGGATAGAAGTGAAATCATTTAAGTATATGTGCAAATTAATTATGACAAATCAGTTTTGGCTAGAATTGAGACAATTATCTTAGTTATCCACTAGTTAAGTATTCTAGACATGAATGAATTAAATCAATTTGGCCAGAAATTAAACATTCACGTTTGTAAGGCATAATTAACATAGCTTCTATTGTACTTGAACAATAAATAATGTATCAAATCACCTTTGGTAGAAGTGATAATCAGAAGCTCATTCAAGTTAAGCTATTTGGTTTTGTAAAAGTATTTTATTTTATTTTAATTTTTTTTACAAAACTATTAAGATAATAGCAAACCATCAGTTAACGCGGACCGGGAATAATAGTTCACGAGAATAATGAGTTTTCGAGAAAGTTGAGTTCTCGAGAAATGATGAGTTATCTAGTTTTTCGAGTTCTCTAATTATTCGAGTTCTCTAGTTATTCGAGTTCTCTAATTTATTATGAGGGTAATACGGTCTATTAACAATTACCAACTAATATATTATAAAATATAATTTAATATTTTGATCAATTATTATATAAATGATTATAATGGCCAAATACATTAGTTATTTATTCTTACAATTGTATTATATTACTAAAATAACAAAAAAGTTAATGACATCACTTTAAATATACAAAATCTAAACCATGGTGCAACTATGATGACGTGTAAGTATGTATATCGATTGCTTGTACACTATCAAATTTATATCGACACACAAATTAAAATAAACATGTCACAATAACACTCGAAATTTTATAAATGTATATCTTAAAAGTTATAAAAGAAAAACAAAACATGCTTAAAATTAGTTATAACAATATAATAATAAAAATATTAAAATTTTTTATTAGATATATCACGACTTTATATTTCTTGTTTCTCTTTTCATTGATATAACAAGCATCAGAAATGTATCAACACCATAATAAACTGAACTGACATTGATTTAATTTCAGTAGTATACTATATAGTTCAAAAGAAATTTATATCTTTTTTCTTTTACGTCTTAAATAAGTTATGGTATTTTTCATCCGATTTTTCTTCTATACGTAGGTGGAACGTTTTTAGGTTGCTAAAAATCCCGACAACACATGACGACACTTCCGTTAATAGTTTGTTGGAGTATGTGTATGCTATGGTTGGTTCAAAAAGATGGAAGAAAATGGCTCAAACGATGACTTTCAAATGTTTATGGAGACTTTGGCTTGTCTTGAAGGAAAGGAATTCAATAGAAACATTATGTCGGTGCAGAAGATTGTGGAGTTTATCAAGGAGGAGACTTTTATTTGGGTGAACAATAGAGCTGCAGGGATTGTTTTGGATTGGAAAACTTGATTAGATTTTGATATATTTGATGATTGTCGTGTCAATCATCTGAACCTTTTGTAATTAAGCTTCTATTGGCCGCTATATTAATATATAGGTTGTTTGTTTACCTTTTAATAGGGCTCTTAATGGTTCAGACTTTTTACTGATTCAACACTTAATGATTCAGACTGTTTGTTTCGCGATCAGATGTCTGAATGGTTAAGCATTATACTAAGTCTGAATAGTTAAGACCTCTATTATGAATTGGTTAGACATGTGCCTCTAAACGATTAGGGGAGTGGGGCGCCTCAGTGGTGGCTGGTGACCAGCGTGAACACCGCGCCACCCGGGCCGTGTGTAAAACCGTGACACGCGCCACCCGTGGCCACCACGCATGGTGTATAAAACGCGTTGAACTCATCACGCGTTGAAGAAAAGGAAGGAGCAGTTGGATTTGACCGTTTGGGTGACCGTTTGAACATTTGAATTTTATGAAAAAAAGATAGATAGCAATATCTCCAGATTGGGTGCCGGGTCCTCTCACACAAGCTCTCGTTCTCGAAAATGTCCAACAAGACTTGCGCAATGAAGAACTTCACTTTCGGTTGAGATATGATTTAATTGAACTTATAGGTTCTTTAGGTTTGGAATTTCCTGATTCGGATGAGGAGTAGGTTTTCTATATGTATCTTTTTATTTTTATATATTTTCTTAGTTGTAACATAAAATATGTCTAGAAATATTGTTTTTTATTTAAGTGAAATTATGAATCTTAATTTATTATTAAACAAAAAAACAATAAATTTCCATCATTAGTGATGGACACCTCCACTAAATTTCATCACTAGTGATGGAATAATACTCGACGAAGTGACGCTTGCTAACTCTCAATGTTTTTGTTCTTTTACTAGTTTAGCACTTAATGATTAAAATATCCGATCAGCAAATAAAATTAGCTTTCACGTTTTTGTCTTCCATTATTTACTCGCTTTGATATCCTGTTCCCATTCTTTTCACATGGCGGTTCTTTTCAGGAGTGGACAAGTTAACAACTTTAATATGGATAACTATTAACACATGAAAAGTTAAAATAAGCTGCGATTTTGTAAAAGAATGTTGCTCTAGAAAAATTAGAATTGTTATATTTAGTATAACATACAATATGGTACAATAATATTCTTTTGAGAGTGTCACAATTTTCATCAAATTATTTACTTTATCAACAAACCCGACTCGAGTTTTCCTTTATAATGAACGGATAAAATAATAAGCTAAAGAAACGAACTACAAAATTCTGAAAATCATATAAATTGGTTTCCACGAACCTATATTATTTTACTGAAAATGTATATTATCATTATTTTTTTTTATTATATATACAAAAGGAAGATGAGGAATAGTGCCAGACTGCCCGACACTTTCCCATTGCTTTTTCTAAATTACGATTTCACCCACGTCAAAATTATGATTTTACCACTAATTCAAAATAAAATTATGGTTTTGTCTCTAGCTCAAAATTACGATTTTGTCATTAGTTAAAAATTAAGGTTTTGTCCACAGTTCAAAATTGCAATCTTGCACTCGTTTAAGGGTTTTATTGTTGTTAAAATATGGTAGTGTTTTATTTTACTTGGTTGACTCAATGTTTTATTCGTGCCAATCAGCAACCTAGCAGTCAGTCATTGGTTTGGTCCTGACAGATTACTGTTCTGCCCCCAGCTCTAAATTACAGGTTTGTCATCGTTTTTGTTTTATTTTAGCGAAACTATAGTAGTGTTTTAGTTTAATTTGTTGACTCGATATATTTTTTTATTGAGATTGTGTTATAAATAGTATGTATAAGTAACCAAAATACAAACGCACATGTTATGAAACTAAAAATATTCGTCTTAATGCTACGCAACGCGGATGAGACATAACACTAGTTATAATAACATAATCAAACATATCTATTACAATATTTGTTCATAACAACATAAATAAAACAAAGTTTGTGGGTAGAACGGTACTTGTTTTGATACTAATATGTTTTCATCTTCTACCAACTCGAATGGCTCGATAACCTACTCATCTAGCTCGATACTAATATGTTTTTAACAACACTTTCACATCTTTTGATATTAATTATTTATTGTTTTAATCTTTAAATATTGTATAACACAAAATATTAAATTTGTTATGTTCATTATATCTTTTTTGTGAAGACAAAATATTAAATTATGAAGAATGTGAAATAGATATTAAGGAATTTTTGGTAATGACAATAATGCTTATCGAGCCTTATGTTGCACTAAATTAATCGTAACCCTGTAATACTGTACTGATAATCAATAAAATGTTACATTTGATCGATTGAGTTTTTTTTAACAGCATACCACTTTATATCTATATATAGAGAGTCAGCAAGCCGCTAAAAAGCATTACACCCGGGAAAAAACAAAACGATTTACAATAGACTCGAAACATCAAAACAAACCAACTATTCCATGCTAAGTCCTAGGAAGTTTAGAACGATGTTTAATACACAAATAGGAGTCTTCCTTGATTTGAGCTACTGTATCTTTGGACCCGGATGAAATTCCCCTCAAAAACCTTTTGGTTCCTCACATGCCAGATTCTCCAAAAAGTCGCCTTTGTCACAGTGTTCATCAATTTCTTCCACTTTTTCGATCCTGGCGTCTCCTCGAAAACTTCCAAGAGGGTCGGAACCGATTAACATTGTTCGGCATTGGGACTCTTCCCCAAACAAAGATGCTCCACCAAATTACTTTCACCCGGATATAGTTTACAAAAGTATGGTTAGAGTCTTCAATACCGTAACCACACCGGTCATACTAAACATTCGTTAATGGCACCCCTCTTTGTTGAAGCTCAATTTTTGCAGCACAAAAATAGTCCTGTCAATTTTTTTACTCACAAAATCTTTAATATACCATTTTAGAAATAGATACAGTAAAACCATCATTTTTATTCTTTTTTAACTTTTATCTTGATATATCAATTGAAACAACATTTTTATTCTCTCTTGGGTTTTTGTTGTGAGCATTTTTTATTCTTTTTTAACTTTGATACGAGCCTTAATATATCAATTAGAACAACATTTTTATTCTCTCTTGGGTTTTTGTTGTGAGCATTTTCGTGTTCTGTAATGTTCTAATATCCATATTTAAGTGTTGGTGTGTCGTTTACCCATCCCCAATTGAGTGAGTTCTAGAGACAACAAAACTAATTCGAAGTCATCTACCTGTTTCTTTTACCTTAATCTTTCGAAAACCATGGTCGTCTTACAGGGTTTAAAGGGTGTGCTATCGAACAGGGCCCAAAAATTCTAAGGACCCAATATTTTTCTTTATATTTATATGTATAATCTTTAAAGTCCCAAAACATTGATATTGTTTGTAACTCTAATGGTTTTGCTCGTGTCAATACACGGTTCTTTGGTTCGAAATTGGCAGCATTCCCTTTTTTTCTCCGACTTTTGTTTTTGTTTCTTGTTTTCATTTGTTCAAGCTTGGGGCTCTAAAACCCATACATATTGCCCATGCTATTATAGCCTAGTGGTATCGTGAGGTGAGTTAACGCTTAGGAACTATTAGGTCCTGGGTTCAATTCCTACAAGTGGTTTTTCCAGTTTTATTGGGTTTACTCTTGAATTAGTGTATACATTATTGCCTAGTGAGATGGATATGATCGGGTGGTTCCCTTGTTTCACGATTATACTCCAGTGGTTGTCAGTGATCCAAATTTGTCATTCCGGAAAAAAAGAAGGAAAAAGGGTAAAAAAAATATTGAGTTTGTAGTAATACATATATATATTTATATTCATTTGTAAGTTTCTATTTTATTTGATTTGTTTTATTACTTTTAATTATTTATTTATATTAAAAATGCTTATTTAGGTTAATTATTATTGTTTATATTAAATTGTTTAATCGTTTGTTTATAATAATTCTTATTATTTGTTATTAATGTTAACATGTAGTTACTTAAAAATATAGTAGAGACTTATTTTCTTATTTGTACAGGTTCCGAGGGCCCTCGAGTTCTCAGGAATGACCTTGCCAAAAATAAACCAAACATTTTAGATTACATATATTTATGCTTCACAACAAGTGTTTTTTAGTTTTTTCTCATGTTTTTTAATCAACATTTAACATTTAAGACCAAAATCTATAAAACAACAGAAAAGAAATCTTGATGAACATCTAATTCACTTTGATTTTTTATTCATCTTAGGAGTTCTCTTTAGACTGGTCACATTAACATGTCTTTATCTTATACTATTACGTGTTTTATTTATTATTGGTTACTAATAACTTATGTGTGTATTTTGAATCAATAATTGGTCACTAATAATTTGGGTGTATTTTGGATGCATATAATTTGATTGAAAAACTATTTAGGAAAACAAATGATTCATGAGCTTGAGTAACATGTAAAAAGTAGGCATATGAAGCAAGTCGTGCTAAATTAAATTGACCCATAAATATTTTTGTCCCGTTATTAGTTCAACTAAAATTTTAAAATCTGTTGGTATAATAATGATTTAAATTTACCTATACAAAATTAACTAAAAGGTTGAAAAGACTTAAATGTCTACCGTCCGTGTCGTCAGAGTCTACTGATTATAAATATTTTATTTTTCTGAATAGCAAAGGTTATACTCTCAAATTACCTTCAACCCTAAGATTTGAACTTGACTCACTCCACAAGAGAAAAACCTTCTTAACCATTAGGTCACATGTCTAAAAATAAAATTTATTATTATTCGTTTACTATTACTACTATCACTATTACCATTACTATTACTATTGATTGATGTAATAAACAAGGTATATCTAAACTAGAAAACACGAATAAACATAAATAAAAATTAATATAAATGTATATATTTTAAAGAACTTTTTCATGATATACTATGCTAAACTGTTTATAACATACTTACCGGTCTATTTTACTTACATACATAGAATTAGGGATGAGTAGGATACCCGTTTGATACCAAACCGATACCGATTTTTCTATGCTTACATAGGGCCCCAAGAATCATCGAGGGGCCGTACAACCCTATAACAAAGTATTCTACGTAGGGATGATAATTTGGTACTAGTATCGAACCGGTATCATAACGTACCAAGTATTTTTAGTATCGTTACTCATTTTCCCCGTTATTTTGGTATTACCTATATAGATATCGTACCGCTATATTCAGTACATGTACTTTCTGTTTTGGGTCGGTGATGATGACTTTAACGTCATTGGAGACTGTTTAATTTAGAGTTTGTGTTTCACTCTATGATGATTTGCTAAGACTTTTGTTCTTGGTTGTTTCATGTTTTTTCGGTTGGTGATGATGAAAATATTGTCATCCAATACTGTTTAGTTTTGGGTTTATGTTTTTTTCAATCATGCTTTGCTTAGACATTTATTGTTGACTGTCTATGTATTGATGGTGTAGGTCTCATAATTCGTATGGATCGTCACAGAATCGTCTATCCAATCTAGAGTGCGGAATCTCTTAGATCAGATTTCACAGAAAACCGAACAAGAACACGAACACAATTACTTTCAAACTGTCTTCTATTGATTATCCAACACAAGGTTTACAATCAATTCAAGACTCTCTCTCAACTCTCTCTCTCTAAAGTAATTCTCTGAGCAACTGAATAAGAAACCAAACCAGCAACCTAAACCCTAATGCAAACCTCCCTTTATATAGAGACAGGTTATGCACATGGGCTAGGGTTTTCCTACATGGACTGCAAATGGGTCTAGGCCCAATTCGCCTTCCATAAGCTATATGGTTTCTAATTCAGCCCAATTACTTCTAATTAACTATTACAAAACTAAACCCGCTAACCGTTTATTGTTTTAATAATTACAAGATATCCAAAGACCAAATCTAAGCTGTTGTCACAAATATGCACCAACAAACTCCCCCTTGACAATAGCTTCATAAAATAACTGTCTTTAGTCATCTTGCAATCTTCAGCGTCTTTGAAAAACGTTGGTCTTTGGATAGCTTCAGCTTTAATAGCTTCTGTCAGCAACAGACTCCCCCTAAGCTGATGTATCCAATCACCAAATCTTCTAAATCATTAGCGTTTGAGTAAACTCCAGTTTAGTACTTGCATAGCAATCTTCAAACTCTTCAACTTTGTATGCAATGTAGAAAGGAGGTTCTACCATGCATCAAGCAAACTCCTCTTCACCAAACTTCCCAGCAACACACTGCTACAATCTGTATACTATAAAACAAACATCTCTGAGAAACCATAAGAATTTTTCAACACAAGTTAAACAAATTATTATTATTCAAGAGATAGTAAAACTGTATCACATATTAAGCACTTCTCAACTTAAATCATATACTCAAAATTTTTAAACACATAGAACCTGCAAGATCTTAAAATTTTGAACTCATCTTCTAACATCGTCTCCCCCTATCGGTAACAACTCCTCCATGATCAACCATATTCTGTACATTAAGAATATACAAGAAAGTGAAATATTTTTGGATTTTTATATTTTATGAAAGCAAATAAATAACGAAATAATAAACACTCTGTTTTTGTGAGAATCACCGGTAAGAAGATCATATAAGCAACACCAAACTGTTTTCACACTATTTGATAATTCAATATGCATTATTCATGAAAAGCATTTCAAGACGATAACCAGTATTGTTTATCCACTTAAACAAAATACATGAACATTTCAAGTACCATTACCTAGTATATGTGAAGATAATTTATACTGATATACTAGTGTGTCCCACTTCAGGACATACCACCATGATCAAGGTATGCACAAAAATTCCTCATAGTAGGTGAGTATACCGAAATTCATCCTTTTTGATTTACAATGTTAGATAATTGGTGATCAGGTCAGTACTTCCGTACAGCAAAGAGATCAATATCCAATGAGGGTTAGGGCAAATACCAAATTTTGGTATGAATAATGCAATTTGCACATTTGAATGACTCTCTAGGAGAGCTTCTTCAATTTTTAGGATTTGGCATTTTAGCTCTTTTAAGATATCCTGTTGAGCCTAGGTCAGCATATATCTGGATGCAGCACAAGGACAACCTTGATACCCCGAATGAAATAATGATATAAAGACCTAAAACCTCAAATTTTTGCAATCTATCAACACAAGATTTAAGGTTATAAAACCATACGCCACTGATATGTTACCCACTCATACACAGTCTATTATATTAGTATCAAAAAGTTAAGTTGATTATTTCATGCTTTTTACCTACTGGTACATCATATGATGAAGCGGCTATCACAGTTTTAAATATTAGTGTGACAGTCTAACTTGCTGATGTACTATCATTTCTTCTTTTTCACACGGTGAAAACTCATTTTTGATTTTTCTATTTTTTTATGTTTTTGAAAAATCATAAATTTATTTACATAAATTTTATGAAAACTGGTTAATAAGGATTTCTCATCCCGTTGAGTTCGACTAAATGTTCAAAACGAGCCCTGTCAAAAGCTTTTGTGTAAAGATCTGCCAGGTTATCTAGTGTGTCGACTCGATGCAGTTCAATTAATTTCTTTTCAGCACAATCCCGTATAAAATGATGACGAATGTCAATATGTTTTGTGCGACGGTGTTTTATGGGATTGTTGGTGATTGATATAGTGCCATTATTGTCTATCATAATAGGAGTACGGGTGAAATTCAAACCGTAATCGCGCATCTGTTGTTGGATCCAGAGAACCTAAGAGCAACAGCTACCCGCAGTAATATATTCAGCTTCACACGTAGAGGTAGGCACGCAAGACTGCTTCTTGCATTGCCATGACACGAGCCTCCCTCCTAAGAACTGACAACCACCTGTGGTAGACTTCCTTGTTGATTTACATCCTCCAAAGTCCGGATCAGTTAAAGCAACTAACTTCAAATCACTAGCAGCTGGATACCATAACCCAAGTTTAGGTTTCCCCCTTCAAGTAACGAAGAATCCACTTCACCGCTTTCATGTGGGACTCTTTTGAATTCGCTTGATATCTGGCACAAAGTCATACTGCGAACATGATGTCGGGTCTTGAAGCAGTCAAGTACATTAGAGAACCAATCATTGCCCTGTATTGAGTTGGATCAACATCCTCCACACTCTCATGATCCGGACCAAGATTGTGATTCTCACATATAGGTGTATTGAAAGTAGCGAAATTTCCATTTTGAAACAAGACAAAATGTCATACACATACTTCGTCTGATGTATAAACATCCCATCCTTCTTCTGTTCAACTTGTGAAACCCAAAACGTAGGATAGCTCACCCATCGCACTCATCTCAAACTTGCTCTTCATTACCTCCTCGAAATCATGACACATGCTCTCATCAGATGACCCAAAAATGATGTCATCTACGTATACATGTACCAGCAGAAAGTCTTCCTTCTTCCTTTAATGAAAAGTGTACTGTCAATCTGGCCTCTTTCAAAACCATTCTTTAACAAATGTGCTGGCAGTGTCTCATACCACGCCCTAGGTGCCTGATGCAATCCATACAATGCCTTATAAAGTCGATAGACTCCATCTGGATAGTCTAAATCAGCAAACCCATCTGGTTGTGAGACATACACCACTTCTTGGACTTTCCCGTAAAGAAACGCACTCTTCACGTCAAGTTGGTAAACTTTGAAGCCCTTGAATGAAGCAAAAGCTAGGAACAAACGAATTGCTTCCAACCTTGCTACTGGTGCAAACACTTCATTGTAATCAATCCCCTCTTGCTGATTGAACCTTTCACTACCAACCGAGCCTTATTCCTTATTACGATCCCTCGGTCGTCTTTCTTGCACTTAAACACCCACTTGGTGCCTATTTCCTTCTCTCCTTCAGGCAAGTCAACTAGCTCCCAAACCTTCAACTTCTTAAACTGTGCTAGTTCCTCTTGCATAGCTTCAACCCAACAATTGTCTTTTAGAGCCATATGAACATTTTTTGGTTCCTCTTGGGCAATAAAGCAACTATACAAACACTCATGAATCAACCCAGTCTTCTGAATCGAAGTAAACAAACACGAACCTTCGAGCACACCTCTTCTTGTCTGAACACCTGCAACAGCATCACCTATGATGTTTTCAACTGGATGATCTATGTGTACATGTGTGGTAGCAATGGTGTCAACAACTAGATTATCTCCCAGATTAGATCCAACCTCCCCTGAATGTTAGAATTAGCAAATGGATTAATGAAGTCGTCCCCCTGAATAGGTTCAGACTCACTATCACTGAGTCTTGTGGAGCTGCAATGGAAGAAGTTTCTGGAGCATCTGTCATCGATATACTCGATCAGGGCATGAATTCACACTCTCCATCTTCACTGATCACTGATTGGATCAATTGAGACTCATCTGCATTGTAAAACTCAGGAATATTAAATGATTTGAAAACACTATCATAATCATATAATATAGGAGGACCACTCGTTGATTGTTGAGGTGAATAACTAGTGATTTCCATGTTAAACACCACCTCAGTTTTACCAGTTTTTAGATTAAAAACCCTTTTATTCGGTGTTCCAGGTATATAGCCTAGAAAGTAACCCTCATCAGCTACCTCACCGAATTTTTGCTTATCTTTGTTTCGCACAATGGTGCAGGGTAATCTAAATGGTTTAAAGCCTTTTAAGTTTGGTTTTCGGTTAAATAATAGTTCGTGACATGTTTTGTTAAACCGTTTAACCGTCAAAACTTTGTTCAGGACATAGCAAGCTGTGTTCACAGCTTCTCCCCAGAAAAGAACTGGAAGCTTTTAATCAGAAAGCATAGTCCTTGCAGCTTCAATCAATGTCCTGTTTTTCCTCTCAGCGACTCCATTCTGTTGAGGTGTATAAGGAGCAGAAAATTGATGTTCCTTCCTTTACGAAGATAATAGAGATCCAGAATCTGATTCTTGAACTCCGTGCCATTATCACTCCTTATCCTCCTGATCTGTGCATCTGGACATTTTTCAATTTTGTAAAAAGATCTATCAGCATCTCCGATGTCTCATCTTTTGTACCTAAAAAGAAAACCCATGAATATCGTGAGTAATCATCTGTGACAACTAAACAATAGTACTTTCCACATATGCTCCTTACGTTCACCGGACCGAATAGATCCATATGAAGTAATTCATAAAGGGCAACTATGGAATTTATTGTTTTAGACTTGTGAGGTTTCTGATGTTGTTTTCCCTTTTGACATGGAAGACATTTATCTTCCACGTGAAACCTCTGCACTGGCACCCCTTCCACTAAGCCGTTTTTAATAATATAATTCATTTTTCAGTAGTGGATGTGGGCCATGCGTCTGTGCCACGGTAATGACTCAGCCTCAGATGCTTTTGATAGTAAACACGCCACCACAATGGAAGAATCCTTAGCACCCATGTCCATGACATAAGTGCCGTTTCTCCTTGGCGATCTCATCACTATCCAATCATCCGGTATCACCAAACCAGGTTTCAACACCAAAGCTTCAGACTTTGTAAAGTGGACCAAGTGACCCTTGTCGCAGACTTGAGACACGCTCATCAGATTGTGCTTCAGCTGCTCAACATAGTTCACTTTGTCCAGTGTGATCCTCCCGTTAGTCACTTTTCCTCGACCTGTAATGTGCCTTTTTTCGCACCTGCAAAATTCACATAACCACCATCTATATTCTCAAACTCAGTCAACAACCTCACATCCCCCGTCATGTGCCTGGAGCAGCCACTATCAACATACCACAAGTTGATAATCCTCCTTAGCATCTCCTGCACAACCCAACAAAATTAGTTAGATTGGGGGACCTAAGCCTTAATGGTCTTGGGTCTTCCAGATTCATCAACCACATGAACAGCCATCCAATATCCATCACTCCTAACAGGAGTCTTGGATCTTAAACCTGTTGATGGAAATGGTTTTTGATTTCCAACAGGTCTCTAGTCCTGAGGTTTCCTAAACATATTTGGACTTTGTGACCTTTGGAAATTATGGTTTTGGTTCCATGAATTTTGATGATAATAATTTCTAAAGCCATTGTTATAAAAATTTCGACTACCAACATTTTGATATCGAGTTTGATATTGACCTTGACTTCTGAAATTATTTGATTGACCATTAAAGTTATTCATTCTTGGTGAACTACTTCTAGTCTTTCATATCTGCCTGATGTAGATGCAGGCTGAAATCTTTGTTATTTTCTTTGAAAACGAGGAACTTGGTGAGTTCCTTTTTCAGCCTTATCTACACCAACAGCAACACTCTGTTGCTTGGTGGAAGATATCTTTGGTGAGTTAGTAACCTTCTTCTCAGCATCACCAAGTTTTCTGGTGATTTTTCTCTCTGTCTCTCACTTACCTGTGCTTCACTCTTTTTGTTAAGACAGCAGCTAGCTACATGTCCCTTTTGTGACATTTGAAACACGATTTTCTAGGCGAAGACTTCTTAATTGAAGCCTCTTGCTTATATTCATCAGATGATGATGATGATGCTTTTGAAGGATCTTTTTAGTTTGCTTAATTTTGATTTTCCTTTATTTTATTTTTAGAAAACTGCACATTTGACTCTTTTGTAATAACAGTGACCTCTTCTTTCATATCACCCCCTTTAAGAAAATCAACCTTTTTAACAAAAATTTGTTTTTGATTCTTAGGGTGTGTATTCTTTGTTTTCAAAACAGTGTCTCTGTTATTATCCTTCTTGGCATTCTCAGTCACATCAACATCCTCTGATGTGGAACTACCAGGTGTAGTTGACACAAAGTCTGTAAGCTTCTCTTCATCTGGCAAGAAAGAATAGTCATGACTAAGAGTAGGTGAAACTTCATTTAAACCTTTAAATCCCACACATGTCTTGTCATTACTCTTCTTCATGCCATTCATCATGTGTTTCATAACAAAAGATGAATCTCTGAATTGATTTAATTTCTTCTCAAGTTCACAAATTTTAAGTTGTGCTTCAAACAACACTTTGCATTTTTCATAAATTTCTTTTGTTTTCTTACTCATCGTATCATGAGCTAAGTCAATAATTTGAAGCTTCTCATTAAGCTTACAGGTTAGAATATTGATTTCTTCTTCATAACCTTTAATTTTCTTCAAATATAATGACTCATTTCCTTTTACGAAAAAGTTTGATTCTTTTAGGTTTGAGAGCTCATTAACCAGACTTTGGTTTTGTTTTGTGAACGTGTCAACTTCACTTTGCAGTTCACGACATTTTAAACAAACAGAACTACCAGAGTTAGAATGTACCTCTCCTGTTGATTTGCTTAGATCGGCCATGAAAGCAGCAAAATCAGCAGCCATCTTCTTCTCTGCAGCATTCTGTTCTCCATCATCTTTTTCAACTACCTTCTCTCGCTCTGCCTCATCATCAGCTTTCACTTCTTCAACAACAACTGGGGCTATCTCAGCCATGAATGCCTGTGAGGCATTGTTATCACCCTCCAAATGAACACTCCAATCATAAGAACCCTATAGCAGTAGAGATCAGGGCCTTTGATCCAGTGTTGGTTGACGCATTCTTGTTGCTTGAACCATGACCCGGAGAATCTTGAAAGGATGAAATAGAATGAGATTCAGACTTAGGTCTTTGATACTCTCTAGCAAAATTTCCATAATTTTGACAGTTGTAACACTTCACTTTAGACTTGTCAAAACCTACGTTCTTTCCAACGAACTACCTTCCCGTTCTGTTCATGAACCTCTTCACTCTTCTAGAGATCATGGCCATCTGCCATTGCAAATCCATCTCCTCTAGGTCATCAGGGTCAATCTGATCATAATCTTCATCAAACATAAGCAGGATCATAAATTTTTCCCTGAATGTAGTTCTCGTAGGAAGCAACAAAAGAAACAAGCAATCTAGATGATCTTCAGCACTTTTGACACTCAGAGGCATAGACCTAGTACTGCTGTTATTATTACTTGATTGTTGTCTCTTAGCCCCTGATGAGCCTCCTGAAGCAGCAACAAAACATGCTTCACCCTCAACATTTGTCACAATCTGCTCATTTTCACTTGAAAGAATGCAGTTGTAGTTCATTGAGCATTATGGAAGATGAAGGTGTAAGCCCTTTATATATCCCCAGATCCTGAACCTGATCATAATCCTTTCCTTCTTCATCATATTGAGCTCATAAGCTCTCAATTTCCCAACAACCTCTTCTAAGTCTTTATTTTCATAGTCAGCTTCACCCTTTATCATCAAAGTATAAATATCCCACTTTGTAGGTAAAGCATTTAGCAACTTATCGTTCATCTCCACATTCGTGTATCCCTCTATGTCATAATTGTCCATTTCTGACATCAGACGATAATATCGTGTGATAATATCTTCAAGGGACTCACTCCTCATGCCTTTAAACACAACAAATTGTTTCTACAGTAGATCAACCTTGTTCTTCGTCATATCAGTATTGCCCTCATACCTCTTCTCTAGGGCATCCCACATCTCCTTCGATGTAGTATAACGCTTGAATGTATGTTTGATGCCATCAGGTAACGACATCTTTATAGCAGCTAAGGCTTTCTTCTCAGACTCATACATTCTCTTTTCAGCTTCAGACATATTCACATAAGCAGTAACACATTGTCTGCCCTCAAAATCATGCGTTGGGTTAGAGTATCCATCTTAATACAGATCCACATCCGTGTGTCCTGGTATTCAATAAACGACTGAAACCTATCCTTCCAAGTAAAATTAATTTTCTACTTTCAGCATTTTTGGAGGTTTGTTCGTCGTGCCAGCCTCGTGCTCCATTCTTAACAGCTCATTTAGGTTAGACATATTCGACATTTTTACCGAACCGGCTCGTTAAAAACCGTTAAAACTTGTCCGAAATGAGTGGTCACCAAATTATACTGTTAGACTCGTCTCGAGGATACGATTCTAATGATGTATATTGTCCGATTATGATTTTAGTAATTTTCGTGTTTTTTTCCTAAAAATTACACGAGTCTAACTGTGGAACGGTTTGTCAAAATTGTCTATGAATCAAATTCTATGTTCGAAAACGTTTAACTCTGGTTACGTCAACTGATTAACTTTCCACCTTTTTGTATAGAACTCGGAACAATACCGAATCCAGAACAGTAACTCGGATAGTCAATCCGAGATGGAAACCCGGAAAAGTAATCCGAATTGCTAACCCGAGATGGTGATTTGGAATAGTGATCCGAGATGGAATCCGGAATGTACTGTTCTGATCCGAAATGGAATCCGGAATAGACTGTTCTAATCCGAGATGGAATCCAGAATAGACTATTCTGATCCGAGATGGAATCCGGAATAGGTATTCTGATCTGAGAGGTAATCTGGAATACACTGCTGATTCGAAATCCAATCTGAAATGAACTGATCTTGATCCAAAATAGACTCTTCTAATCCGAATTGCAACTCTGATGATCCGAATTGCAAGTTTCTGATCTGAAATTCCAATCTTCAATCCGAAATGCTTCACCTTTGATCCGAAATGCCTTCCTTCAATCCGAAATGCCTAGCTGCTAATCCAAAATCGCTGCAAAACCCTAGAACAGCAGCAGAAACCCTAGTTCAGCCGTCACAAACTTCAAAGCAGCCTCCAAAACGTCCAAAAACCTAACTTTTTATGCTATTGCGATTCTGAACCGAGCAAATCAAGAGACGAAGTCTCTGATACCAATTGTAGGTCCCCTAATCCGTATGGATCATCACAGAATCGTCTATCCAATCTAGAGTGCGGAATCTCTTAGATCAGATTTCACAGAAAACCGAACAAGAACACGAACACAATTACTTTCAAACTGTCTTCTATTGATTATCCAACACAAGGTTTACAATCAATTCAAGACTCTCTCTCAACTCTCTCTCTCTGAAGTAATTCTCTGAGCAACTGAATAAGAAAACAAACCAGTAACGTAAACCCTAATGCAAACCTCCCTTTATATAGAGACAGGTTATGCACCTGGGCTAGGGTTTCCCTACATGGACTGCAAATGGGTCTAGGCCCAATTCGCCTTCCATAAGCTATATGGTGTCTAATTCAGCCCAATTACTTCTAATTAACTATTACAAAACTAAACCCGCTAACCGTTTATTGTTTTACTAATTACAAGATATCCAAAGACCAAATCTAAGCTGTTGTCACAAATATGCACCAACATATGGGTATTCGGTTACGTTTATCATGCTATGTCACATGTGTCTTGGATCATGTAATGTTATTTTTTGTGTTTTGCTCACATTCGCAGAGTTTAGGTCTATAATGGTGACTTTTATTTCACCTGAGACATTTATTACTGTTTGGATCCTGCCAAGTGTTTGAAGGTTCCGTGATTTTTGTATATCCATGGCTTTTTGGTCGGTGAGGATGACTATTTAGTTGTCCAAGACTGTTTACGCTTTGCATTTGCTTCTATCATGTTATGGTTGGAAGAATATTCTATTTGGTTGTTGAGGATGGTTCTGTTGTTGTGCGACTTTGTTTACAATATTGCTTTCGGTCTATGATGCAATGCTGAAGCACTACCTGTAAGTAAGATTTTGTTGCATATGATTGATAGATATGTTTTGTTGTACAACTAATAACTCTTACTGACATGAAGCTGTCAAAGCTAAATCAAACATGTCTTGTAGATCGTTAAGAGCGATTGGGCCGAAAGATAAGGTAAAACTAATTGAAATTCACGTGATAAAGAACTGGATAGCAATTTTGGTGATGACAAAAATGATGAGCTATGTTATCAGTTTTTTTGATATACATGTGAGTGCCATAACATACGTTATACTACTTTGTATGATTTATATGTACTCTTTTTTCTACGACAATATTTAAAAATGTTTACGCTTCGTATAACACTGTTAAACAGGGTGATGGTATTAAGGCGGTTGTAGAAGCCAAGGAAGTTGAACTCTTTGACTCAGTTATGGTTACATTCTTTGTATAGGGTGCCAACTTACATATGCAGCAAGCCCAGAGATTAAATGGATACTATAGAACATGTTGCCTTACTCATCCTTGGTAGGAAAGCTAGGTTTACTCCAATAGCATATCTAGACATACTTGATGTATACTTTAATTTTTCAACATACAAGATGTTGATGAAAGTGTGAAAAGCTACTAACTCTTGACAGGTATGTACATAAACTAAAAATATATTATACCATATTAATTAAATGTTTAACAAAATTATACTAATGTTTAAGTAGATTTCATAGGTCGAGTGGATGACAACTATCTTCTGTCAAATAGTATGGTGACACGTGTTGTATTTTTATTTAAGTCTATTAAAGACTAATAAGTACTAAATGTGTCAACTGTAACATTTGTCAAAAACGGGTTTCCAAAACCCGCTCCGTTTTGTAATCGAATATCAAGTTATAAATGTCACGTTGATTATTTATGATTATTTTGAATTAAAATGATAGATAATTAATAAATAAACTAAACTATAAAAATTATATTTGATAAAAAGTTAAAACAAAATAAATAAAAAGGATATGTTGCTGCCGGGACTCGAACCCGGGTGAGCCGGAACTGAATCCAAAGACTTAGCACACACTCACATCACCATTCCGCCACTTGTGTTTTCTGTCATCACTAGGAAACAAATAACCTTTATACACAAACTCGGTTAAAACCGGTTGCGCCAACTGAGAAACAGAAATCGGCAAATCAATCGTCAAATCGTTTGTTTACTCGCACATTCAGGTTATAACCGATGCACCGACGTTTTCTCACCAATTCAGATTGAATGAACGTTAATTGTCATCATCATCGGTTTTTATAACCGAAAAGAATCAAGTCCAGATTACTTCAACTCCAGACCCCTCTCGCGATTCAGAAACATCATACCAATATTCCATTTCACTTTCGTCACACTTTCAGTTCGTCAGAACGCTTAAATCAACTCGCCGGAATTTTCTGCAAAATTCGCCGGAAAACCGTATTCATCCTCAGACGGTAAATCTTTCAATAACATTGTAGTTCAACAATTGTTAGGCTATTTCTAACTTAAACATTTCAATTAAAATCGAATTCAGGCACTGTAACCAGCTAATTTCAGTTCGCCGGAAAAATTCTGAAATCTCTATATTCATCTGAGAATCGGTAAGGGCATTCAAACCCTCTGTTAACATTTGCTGATCACTTCAATTTCACGATTAGCAAATAAAAACGGTTAATTGTCTTGTTCAGTTGAAGAGCATAAAAACAGGGACCGACACATTGCCGGAAATCTGAAATAAACCGTTCATCGGTATGTTCACCTCTAATTACCGTTTCTGCCATTTCATTTTAGCCTTAAGAATGTTTGTTAATCGTAAAAACAAGGAACGGATTAGTGAATCAGTTGACTGTAATCCGAATGTAGAAGACGAAGTTAGTTAAGTTATAAGTTTATTTAAAACCAGTAAAATGAACGGGTTAGACACACAGTCCAGCGGTGGACTGTGTGCAAATTATACACGCACGTCACAAGTTCGATCCCTGATACACGCACTCCTTACGTAATAAAATGCCTTTTTGTTTAAAACTAAACCGGGTTAATCCCGTTAGTTGTTAAGTATAATAAAAACCGAGATGTTAACCAGGTTAGACACACAGTCCAGTGGTGGACTGTGTGCAACACTGAATCGCACGTCACGAGTTCGAAACCTGATACTGGCACCGGTTCGTTGAATTAAAATGTTTTTGAAATTAAAAGAATTTTGGTTAAACCGAATTAGTATATAAATATAATTAAAAACAAGATTATTTCGGGTTAGACACGTATCTCAGTTGGTAGAGCTGCGTGCACGCGTACGGGAGGTCTCGGGTTCGAGCCTCACCTGGCGCAAACAATTCCACTGACCGAACCGGTCAACAAGTCTACAAGTCAACGGTCAACGGTCAACGCAAATAAACAATTTTTTTTATATTTTTATTTATTTAATTTAATCTAAAAATCAATTAAAAATACTTAAAAATAACATTTTTTAAAGATAGAAAATAGCCTTAAACTCACAAAAATATATCTAAAAATTTCATTAAAATCCTTAATAAAATCCACTCATTTAATATATTTTTCCGTTATTATTTAGGTTAGTATTTCTCGTTGTTCCGCTCATCTAATTCGTGCGCATCTCACCATCTCCAATCCAACGCACCCAATGTGAGTGAATCTTTACAAATTCCCCGTTTTAATCACGTTTTGGGGTGTATCATGTGTCTTGTTATATATATTATAATTAAACCATTGTGTATATATTATATCATGAACATGTGTATTCAGTTTGTTTCAACTGTTGTGTAGTTATTGTTGGATGCAATTTATTATCTTCGGTACATGCAATTTCATAGGCCGCCGCTCCCCATTACATTATGAGCGTTGAGCATGTTCCCCATTTCATTATGAGGTTGAACCTGGCGTGCCCACATACGATCGGCTCTGTTTGATTGAGCCTTGATCGCACAGACATTTTACATTTTCAGTACATGCAATACGATCGGCTCCGTTTGATTGAGCCTTGATCGCACAGACATTTTACATTTTCAGTACATGCAATACGATCGGCTCCGTTTGATTGAGCCTTGATCGCACAGTTCCAATTATGTTATTTATTGTATGATGTTGGTATGTTAATGTATGTTATCATATGTTATTGTATGTTATAGTTGTGATTGCTATTTGCCACTGCTTGATTATTTACATTTGCTCATTTATGTTTATGCACAATTTTTCATTGATAAATTAACAAGTAAATCTTTAATAAATGTTTATCTAATAAGGTTCACTCGCCAACTTATGTTGACCCAAAACCCCCCATTTTTACACATGATACAGGTGAACCAGCAGCAGCCAGAAACACATAGGATTGGATTAGAAGAATAAAATGATTTAGAGTTTGGGATTGTTATGTTTGGTTTATTTTCTTTGTATTGTATGAACATGTTCGGATTATTTGGAATGTAACTTTGACTTTAATAAATATGAAACATATTAGTAAATGTCATGAGCTTTGGTGATAACCCAATTATGCCCCGACTCTTATTCCGCTGCGGGTCGGGGTATGACATCAACATGCTCAAAATGAGCCTTTGAGTGACTGTCTGATGTCAACATGCATAAACGTAAGCCTCTGAGTGACTGATATGTCAACATGCTTAATCATTTAGCCTCTGAGTGACTGATATGTCAACATGCTTAAACTTGACCTCTGAGTGACTAATATGTCAACATGCCTAGCTTCTGAGTGACATCGGAGTCAACATGCTTATAGTGGGCCTCTGAGTGATCCTTTACGAAGTCCTAACTCTCATATGTCCCATTTGTTGGACGAGAGAGATTAAATCCATAAATATGTGAAAGTTGGATTGTGGAGGGGTTAAAAGTGTCAACATGTTAATTCATACCTCTGAATAACCTTTTAACGAACCGAGAGCTCGACAATGTCCAGGCATACTTCCAGATATGCCAAATATTGGTTACCGAGGGCTAAATATGCTAAAAGGTGTTTTAGAAGGCTTTATAAGTTAAGGGGCTAAAAGTGTCAAACTTTGAAACTTGCCTTGGGGCACGAGAGGAAAGCCCTGTGCCTCTCGCGGGGCGCGAGAGGTCTGTGTCTGCAGAAAATTTGCTTGGCCTCCACACAAATTGCCAAAAACCATTTGATTTGAAACCATGGCTTTCCAAACTGCTATGCCACGTTTTAGGGCACTTGTATGCTTCCTCTTACACCCCTTAACACCTGGCATCACCTCCTTCAAGCTCTCCAACTATAAATAGGTGCCAAGGTTCACCATTTGAACTTGCACCTTTCTCATTCACAACTCTATCTCCCTTCTCTGTAAGTTCCTGACTGAAAGGAGCATCCAACTAAGTTCTATTACATCCTAGGAACCGCATGCTAGTGTTCCTTGCTCTTGCATTTTCGTTTATAGGCTTTTATAGCCAAAAGTCAAGCGTTTTACAGAAAACGCCTTGACTTTCGGTTAAGACCATTATGGTCCAGCCATTTTTCGTAACTAACATGACTAAGTGATCGTAATAAGGTAGGTGTTAATCCCTATAAAGGGCACCTCCTGAAAATCACGTTTGCTAGACCAATTGACGAGTCAAAGTTATTATATTATAAGGTCAAACATGCCCTTTTTCGGAAATGTTATAATTTGATCTTATTTATGTTATGAAACCTGTTTTGACACTTAAACAACTTGGTAGTAATTAATAGAACATGTTCGGCTCGTCAATTTCAGTTCTAGGGTCGGTTCGCAACCGAAAGTCGCGAAGTTTGACTTCACTTTGACTTTCGCTTCTGACCCGATATAGATTAGTTAGCTAGAGATCTATAGTTGACTTATGATCGTAATATAATGTAGCATAAACCTCTGAGTTTATATTACATGATCATAATCAGAATCTGAGTTTCTGCACAAGTTTCGTAATTATGCCATTTTGACTAAAATACCTTTGTTTTGCATAAAAAGAGGTTTTAATGATAATGAACTTGAAATGAGTTTCCTGCTGATGTAATATTATAAGTAGGATTATTTGGGATGTCAAACCAGATTATAAACTGAGTTTATAAACAAGTCCTTGTATTATGTCGATAAATGACGATAAGGCCCTTGTGGCTTATAAAACGGTTTTAATCTTATCTTTTTAAGGTAAATCTTTTCCCTACTGATATGTTATATTAAATAACATATATAAGAAATGTTAACCTGACCTTAACATCAGTCTTCATTAATCATCGCGTAAACCGTCATTTTACGACATAAGCGTCGTTTCGGCGCATAGTATGGTTTTAAACCGTATTTACCAACCAAGACTTGTTACCTACTGATTTAAAAACTTATTTTATATTTTTACAGTAGGTACATACTATAAACTCAGAATCCCAAATAATTTATAAACTAAGTGTAAAATAGCCAAAATGCCTCGTTCGGTGCATAGTTTGGTCATAAAAGATAAATTACACATACAATTGATATCCTACTGGCTTATGCCATAATCCAAACTAGAGACTTGCCAGTAAATGCTATCTGCACTTAGTACTTTTGTGTACGACTGAGTTAATAAATCTTGCGTTAAACGACAAATAGTATTTCCCCTATACGGGCTTGGGTTACGGTAAACTATTACCGCTTGGTCGGAAATGGGATCAATCGAATGCCGGATTGTGGCTAGTAAATCCGCATATTCCGTTTTAATCAGTTTTGTTTAATAACTTAAACATCGGGGGTTAACTACCGTGTCCTGAATATCCTCGGCTCATTACAATAGAAAATGGCCACGACCTTAGCGCAGGTGTAGGTATACGATAGATGCTCAAAATGCATTACCCACAAGGTTGGGAAGAAATGACTCCTTCGTGAGTCCAAAGTGGTGTGTAAGTTAATAATGTCTCGGTCTTCGTACCGGGCCCTGTATGTATGGACAAAACATGTGAATCTGTTAACAAGGTTGGACGGTCAACTTTCCCAAGTTATAAAAGCACAATGCTGATATGCACTTAAAAACATTTTTAAATGTTTTCATAATGAGTCTTCGGCTAGCTACATGTCCCTTTTCGTGACATTTGAAGCACGATTTCCTAGCCGAAAACTTGGTGATGGTGAGAAGAAGGTTACTAACTCACCAAAGATATCTGCCACCAAGCAACAGAGTGTTGTTGTTGGTGTAGATAAGGCTGAAAAAGGAACTCACCAAGTTCCTCATTTTCAAAGAAATCAACAAAGATTTCAGCCTGCATCTACATCAGGCAGATATAATAGACCTAGAAGTAGTTCACCAAGAATGAATATCTTTAATGGTCCATCAAATAATTTCAGAAGTCAAGGTCAATATCAAAATCGATACCAGAATGTTGGTAATCGAAATTTTTATAACGTTGGCTTTACAAATTATCATCATCAAAATTCATGGAACCAAAATCATAATTTCCAAAGGTCACAAAGTCCAAACATGGTTAGGAAACCTTAGGACCACAGACCTAGTGGAAATCAAAAACCATTTCCATCAACAGGTCTAAGATCCAAGACTCCTGTTATGAGTGAGGGATATTGGATGGATGTTCCCGTAGTTGATGAATCTGAAAGACCCAAGACCATTAAGGCTTGGGTCCCCCAATCTAACTAATTTTGTTGGTGGTGCAGGAGCTGCTAAGGAGGATTATCCACTTGTGGTATGTTGATAGTGGCTGCTCCAGGCACATGATGGGGGATCCGAGGTTGTTGACAGAGTTTGAAAATATAGATGGTGGATACGTGAATTTTGTAGGTGATAAAGGAGGCACATTACCGGTCGAGGAAAAGTGACCAACGGGAAGATCACACTGGACAAAGTGAACTATGTTGAGCAACTGAAGCACAATCTGATGAGCGTGTCTCAAGTCTGCGATAAGGGTCACTCGGTCCACTTTACAAAGTCTGGAGCTTTGGTATTGAAACTGGTTTGGTGATACCGGGAGACAGGAAAGTGATGAGAGCGCCGAGTAGAAACGACACTTATGTCATGGACATGGGTTCTAAGGATTCTTCCACTGTGGTGGCGTGTTTACTAGCAAAAGCATCCGAGGCTGAGTCATTATTGTGGCACAGACGCAGGGCCCACATCCACTACCAAAAAGTGAACTATATTATTAAAAACGGTTTAGTGGAAGGGGTGCCAGTACAGAGGTTTCATGTAGAAGATAAATGTCTTCCATGTCAAAAGGGAAAACAACATAAGAAACCGCACAAGTCTAAAACAGTAAATTCCATCGATGCCCCTTATGAATTACTTCATATGGATCTATTCGGTCCACTGAACGTAAGGAGCATAGGTGGAAAGTACTATTGTTTAGTTGTCACTGATGACTACTCATGATATTCATGGTTTTCCTTTTAGGTACAAAACATGAGATATCGGAGATGCTGATAGATCTTTTTACAAAATTGGAAAATGTCCATGATGCACGGATCAGGAGGATAAGGAGTGTTAATGGCACGGAGTTCAAGAATCAGATTCTGGATCTCTACTGTCTTTGCAAAGGAATTGAACATCAATTTTCTGCTCCTTATACACCTCAACAGAATGGAGTCGCTGAGAGGAAGAACAGGACGTTGATTGAAGCCGCAAGGACTATGCTATCTGATTCAAAGCTTTCAGTTCTTTTCTGGGGAGAAGCTGTGAACACAGCTTGTTATGTCCTGACCTAAGTTTTAACGGTTAAACAGTTTAACAAAACATGTCACGAACAATTGTTTAACCGAAAACCAAACTTAAATGGCTTTGAACCATTTGGGTTACCCTGCACCATTGTGCGAAACAAAGATAAGCAAAAATTCGGTGAAGTAGCTAATGAGGGTTACTTTCTAGGCTATATGCCTGGAACACCAAATAAAAGGGTTTTTAATCTTAAAACTGGTAAAATTGAGGTTGTGTTAACATGGAAATCACTAGTTACTCACCTCAACAATCAACGAGTGGTCCTGCTATATTATATGATTATGATAGTGTCTTTAAATCATTTAATATTCCTGAAGTTTCAAATGCAGATGCGTCTCAAGTGATCCATACTGTGATCAGTGAAGATGGAGAGTGTGACTTCATGCCTAGATCGAGTATATCGATGACAGATGCTCCAGAAACTTCTTCCAGTGCAGCTCCATAGGACTCCAGTGATAGTGAGTCTGAACCTATTCAGGGGGGACTTCACTAATCCATTTGCTAATATTCAGGGGAAGGTTGGATCTAATCTGGGAGATAATCTGTTTGTTGACACCCTTGCTACCACACGTGTATACAGAGATCATCCAGTTGAAAACATCATAGGTGATGCTGCTGCAGGTGTTCAGACGAGAAGAGCTGTGCTCAAAGGTTCCTGTTTGTTTACTTCGATTCAGAAGACTGGGTTGATACATGAATATTTGTATAGCTGCTTTATTGCCCAAGAGGAGCCGAAAAATGTTCATATGGCTCTCAAAGACAATTGTTGGGTGGAAGCTATGCAAGAGGAACTAGCTCAGTTCAAGAAGTTGAAAGTTTGGGAGCTAGTTGACTTGCTTGCAGGAGAGAAGGAAATAGGCACTAAGTGGGTATTCAAGTGCAAGAAAGACGACCGAGGGATCGTGATAAGGAATAAGGCTCCATTGGTGGTGAAAGGCTTTAATCAGCAAGAGGGGATTGATTATAATGAAGCATTTACACTAGTAGCAAGGTTGGAAGCAATTCGTTTGTTCCTAGATTTGGCTTCATTCAAGGGCTTCAAAGTTTACCAACTCGACGTGAAGAGTGCATTTCTTTACGGGAAAGTCCAAGAAGTGGTGTATGTCTCACAACCAGATGAGTTTACTAATCCAGACTATCCGGATTGAGTCTATCGACTTGATAAGGCATTGTATGGATTGCATTAGGCACCTAGGGCGTGGTATGAGACACTGTCAGCACATTTGTTAAAACATGGTTTCAAAAGAGGACAGATTGACGGTACACTTTTCATTAAAAGGAAGAAGGAAGACTTTCTACTGGTACAGGTATACGTTGATGACATCATCTTTGGGTCATCAGATGAGAACATGTGTCACGATTTCAAAAAGGTAATGAAGAGCAAGTTTGAGATAGTGCGATGGGTGAATTATCCTACTTTTTGGGTTTACAAGTTGAACAGAAGAAGGATGGGATGTTCGTACATCAGACGAAGTATGTGTATGACATTTTGTCTCGTTTCAAAATGGAAGTCTGTGCTGCTTTCAATACACCTATCTGTGAGAATCACAATCTTGGTCCAGATCATGAGAGTGTGGGGGATGTTGATCCACCTCAATACAGGGCAATGATTGGTTCTCCGATGTGCTTGACTGCTTCAAGACCTGACATCATGTTCACAGTGTGTCTTTGTGCCAGATATCAAGCGAATCCAAAAGAGTCCCACATGAAAGCTGTGAAGCGGATTCTTCATTACTTGAAGGGGAAACTTAAACTTGGGTTATGGTATCCAGCTGCTAGCGATTTGAAGTATGTTGCTTTACTGATTCGGACTTTGGATGATGCAAATCTACAAGGAAGATTACCACATGTGGTTGTCAGTTCTTAGGAGGGAGGCTTGTGTCATGGCAATGTAAGAAGCAGTCTTGCATGTCCACCTCGACATGTGAAGCTGAATATATTACTACGGGTAGCTGTTGCTCTCAAGTTCTCTGGATCCAACAGCAGATGTGCGATTACGGTTTGAATTTCACTCGTACTCCTATTATGATAGACAATAATGCCACTATATCAATCACCAACAATCCCGTAAAATAGTCGCACAAAACATATTGACATTCGTCATCATTTTATACAGGATTGTGCTGAAAAGAAATTAATTGAACTGCATCGAGTCGACACACTTGATAACCTGGCATATCTTTACACAAAAGCTTTTGACAGGGCTCGTTTTGAACATTTAGTCGAACTCAACGGGATGAGGAATCCTGAATAACTATTTTTTCATAAAAATAGTTTGTCAATAATTTACTGATTTTCAAAAATAAAAAACATAAAAAAATAGAAAATCAAAAATGAGTTTTTACTGTGTGAAAAAGAAGAAATGATAGTACATCAGCAAGTTAGACTGTCACACTGAATTAAAACTAAATTGCGTAAGTGTGATAGCATCTTCATCATATGATGTACCAGTAGGCAAAAGACATGAAATAATCAACTTACCTTGGTGATACAAATATGATAAACTGTGTATGAGTGGGTAACATATCAGTGGCGTATGGTTTTATAACCTTAAATCTTGCGATGATAGATTGCCAAAATCTGAGGTTTTAGGTCTTTATATCGTTATTTAATCCGGGGTATTAAGGTTGTCCTTCTGCTGCATCCAGATATATGCTGACCTAGGCACAACCAGGATATCTTAAAAGAGCTAAAATGCCAAATCCCAAAATTGAAGAAGCTCTCCTAGAGAGTCATTCAAATATGCAAATTACATTATTCGTACCAAAATTTGGTATTTGCCCTAACCCTCGTTGGATATTGGTCTCTTTGATATACGGAAGTACTGACCTGATCACCAATTATCTAACGTTGTAATTCAAAAGGATGAATTTCGGTATACTCACCTACTATGATGAATTGTTGTGCATATCTTAATCGCGTGGGTATGTCCTAAAGTGGGACACACCAGCATATCAGTATAAATTAACTAACCATATCACTAGGTAATGGTACTTGAAATGTTCATGTATTTTGTTTAAGTGGATAAACTATACTGGTAATCGTCTTGAACTGCTTTTCATGAATGTTGCATATAGAATTATAAAATAGTGTGAAAATAGGTTGATGTTGCTGATATGATCTTCTTAACGGTGATTCTCACAAAAATAGAGTGTTTATTTTCTTGTTAGTTATTTGTTTTCAGAAAATATAAAAATAAAAAAAAGATTTGTTTTTTTAAAGTTTCCCAGTTTGATCTAGTAAGTTGTTTATTTGTGCATGATAAGATAAAAGATTGGTTTATCTTTAATGTAGAAAAGGACTAATGGTTTTTTCGAGTTACTTGCTTGTGTTTCTAAACAGATTGATGCAGTTATCAAAATGAAGTGCATAATTCAAGTAAAGTACATTTTAAGAATGGAGTGCAGAATGTGTGCAGATGCATGGTAAGTTCCTTCTACTACATTGCAAAGGGAGATATAGATGAATTTGGTGATATGAGCTTAACCAGAGAATGCTAGCTCACTAATCTATAAAGAATGGAAGATTTGGTGATTGGATACATCAGCAAAGGGGGAGTCTGTAGATGTCAGAAACTGTGTGTAGCTGAAGCTATCCAAAGACCAAAAGATCACAAGATGTTTGAAGACAAAGTTACACTATGAAGCTATTGTCTAGGGGGAGTCTGTTAGTGCATATTGGTGACAACAGCTTAATAGTTTATAGTTTAGTCTTTGGATATTTTGTATTGGGCTTAGCATTTATGTTTAGCTTGTTTAGAGTTGTAATGGGCTTGGAGAATGGCCTAGCCCAGTATAAAGCCTAGTATGCAGACATGTTGTATATTATGTATTAGGGTTTAGAGGTTGTTGATGAAATAGACAGGAGTGTAAGAAATCGACAGAGAGTGGTTGAGAGATTTCTAGAGAGTCTTGAATTGATTGTAAACCATTGTGTTGGATAATCAATAGAAGACTGTTTGAAGGAATTGTGTTCGTCTTCTTGTTCTTGTTTCTGTGAAATCTGATCCAGGGGATTCCGCACTCTAGACTAGATAGACGATTCTATCAAGATCCATAAGGACTAGGGGACCAACAGTATTCCCTCGCATCCTCGTCACCCGAACCCCTATGAGGATTCGGGGGATTCATGGCTGTTATCGCAACATTCACCTTCTTATACTCAAAATCCGTACCATTCACATCATTCACACCACTCCCACCACTCTCACCATTCTTATCATGATGAATTTAACCTAAACTAATACTTTAATACACCCCAACCGACCAAAACCAATTAGACCAACCCCATCCCATGGAAGAGGACTCCGACCCGGAGATACCGCCGTCAGGATCACATACGCATCCCATAGAAATCTTAAGTGATTCGAACTCTTATGCCGGATCGCCATCCAAGGTCCTAATGAGTGGGACCAATATTGGAATCAATTTACTTTCGCTAACACTCCTTCCCATCATTCCCAACCACCTCCCGCGCAAGAAGATGTGCACATGGAACTGGTGGAACAACCCCAATCGCCACCTGAACCGCCAAGGAGGAAAAGAGGAGCACGTATGTCGGTACGTGCGGGCCAACGGTCGGGATCGCTGCCACCTTTGCCCAAACCTTACCCTACTATTCACGAGGACCCACAAATGGGTGGACCCTCTAACACTTCACCTGTGGTGGAACCAACACCACCACCAATGGTTCAACCACCACCATCGGGATATAACAACCCTATCCCAACATATTCGGATACGTCTGGATATGATCCTTTTAATCCGTCTACACTTGTTGATTACCAAGCATTATCACATGACCCTTACGTGCAAGCGGTCATGCATAACGCACTTTACCGTCTCCTTACCTACCAGTTTATCCACCTACTTGATATCCAAGTTATGGTACCAGTATCCTATTATGCCACAACCACAACCTCCGCTTCCACTTGAGGCCATCAACGAGGCCTTAGAACAAATGAAAGGAATGCAACAACAAGCGGAGAAAACAGAGAAGAAGACGAACAAGTTCTTCAAGAAACTCTCCAAGTTGGTTAAGGGAAAGAAGGACAGTGAAGTCTCTTCTAATATATGTAAGTCCCTGCGAGGACATTGTTATTTCCTTAGTCCCTGCGTGGACATTTTTATTTCTTTAGTCCTTGCATGGATAGTTTGTTTCGTTGTTTCTAGTATTGTAATTTCCATTGGGATTTAATGAAGTATTTTTGGAACTATATATATATGTATTCATCCTCTTCAAGTGAGCTTCTCGATTTTATACGAAATTTATGCTCTGCTACATAATTCCAAAAGACCTTAATGGATTTGATTATGCCAAGTGGCGTAGACCACACATTGGCCAAGAAATGATAGTTAAGGACAAGGGGCCTTCTATCAGGATAGTTAAGGGAAGTTATCCTTCTATCCATTGTTGGTGGACTAGGTTCAAGCCTACAAGGTCGTTAAGGTCCAAGGTGACCGGGACCATTAATCAATCATTAAGGTACTCTTATGTTCACATTAAGGAATGTTCATACTCCTGGTAGTGTGACTTGAGGAACCACACTAACCGTCTAAGTAAAATGGAGTATGTCCTAAGACCTATTATATAGCCTATGTAATCAATGTGATCCCGGCTAATGTCATCAATGCAATGATAACTGACAGGCCAATGTGCCCAATTTTATGTCAAATGTGACAGGCCAATGTGCCCAATTTTATGTCCAATGTGACAGGCCAATGTGCCCAATTTTATGTCCAAGGTGACAGGCCAATGTGCCCAATTTTATGTCCAATGTGACAGGCCAATGCACCCAATTTTAAGTCCAATGTGACAGACCAATGTGCCCAATTTTATGTCCAAGGTGACAGGCCAATGTACCCAATTTTATGTCCAATGTTACAGGCCAATGTGCCCAATTTTATGTCCAATGTGACAGGCCAATGTGCCCAAATTTATGTCTAAGATGACAGGCCAATATGCCCAATTCTTTATGTCCATTAGTGACAAGCCTATGAGCTGTATATAATTGTCAATTATGACAATGACAGTTGTGACATTATGATCCACTATCTAATAATATATGGACTATGTCCAGATTGTAATTTGCCTTTAATGGTCCTATTAAGACCTAGGCCAAATATAGATATGATAAGCCTAAGAGTTGTGATGTTATTCACACTAGCTTAAATAGGCAATGGATTGTTATATCCAATAATTAAGCCAATATGGTTGTTATACCATGGCTAAGAGAAATTTTATTTTGATATTTAGAGCCAAAGCTGCAAAATGGTAAACTCGGATGAGGCATAAAGTAGCCACCGAGAGATTAGCTCTAACAAAGCTAAAAATATAGCCGTTAATAATGATGACTTCCAAGCCCGCATAGATGCAGTCATGGGAAAGGCCATGGAAAAGGCCACAGAAAAACTTAGGGAGTCGAGTGCTACACGCGCCAGACCATCATCAATCACGCCATCCTAAGCTCAAAGGAGAGCTCAATTCACTCCTCAAATGCGAAGAGTGAACCAAAGAAATTAGAATTTGCTGATAGGTCCCGTTCTTTAAAAGACGAATGTACCTATAAATATTTCGTTTCCTGTAAACCCCAGGATTTTAATGGGGAAAAAGGAGCAGTAGAAGCCTTAAAATGGCTTGATGAGATGGAAACAATTATAGATATCAGCGGTTGTGCTGATAAGGATGTGGTCAAGTATGTATCACAGTCCTTCAAGGGCGATGCCCTCATTTGGTGGAAGACAATGGTACAATCTACAGGTAAAGTACACCTGTACAACTTAGGATGGCCTAAGTTTTTCGATTTAGTCAAGGAAACATACTGCCCACCTCATGAGGTGGAGAAATTAGAGACAGATTTTCTGACTCTTTCAATGAAGAACCTAGACTGTCAAAAGTATGCTTCTGACTTCAATTCCCTATCTAGGTTAGTTTCATATTTAATCACCCCTGAAACCAAACGCATTGCGTGTTTCATTAATGGGTTAGAGCCCGAGATAAAGGGCATGGTAAAGGCTGCTCAGCCTAGTACCTGTAGGTCTACCGTAGACCTATCTCTCTCCCTTACCTTAGATTTAGTGAGACAAAGGTTAGTTAGGACTGAAACTGACGGAAAGAGGAAACAGGAGGATAATAACTCCCAAAGGTTCAAAAAGAAAGGAAATTTCGGGTTCAAGAAGAACCAGCACACGTCTAATGACAAACCTCTGTGCAAGAACTATAAATATAGACATTGGGAACAGCGTAGTATAAATCCACAGACTAAACCCTGTGGTATCTGCAAGAGAAAGGGACATAAGACCCTAGAGTGTAAGGATCTTAAAGATGCCGTTTGCTACAACTATAATGAAAAAGGGCATATTACGTTCAATTGCCCAAGAACCCCAAAAGTAATGATGCAAAGCCTGGAGAGGCTAAGAAAGAGAATGCTTGTGCTTTCTAGATGAATGCTAGGGAGGCCGTTAATGACAATAATGTCATAACAGGTACATTCCTAATCAGTGATGTATATGCTAGAGTTCTTTTCGATTCGGGTGCAGATAAATCTTTTGTTGATCATAAGTTTAGTAAACTATTAAACTTGCCCATAAGAACTCTAGATATAACTTATGAGGTAGAACTCGTTGATGGAACGTTAGAGACAGCATCCTCCATTCTTGATGGATGCTATATATCCATTAAGAATCACTCTATCCCTATCTCCCCTTTTCCAATGAAATTGGCAGGGTCGATGTAGTTTTAGGCATGGATTGGTTATCCCATAAGCAAGCCCGCATTGCCTGTGATAAGAAACTAATCGAGATTAAAACCCCATCTGGTGAAAAGATCACTATCCCTGGAGATTCACACTACGGATTACCGGACAAGATGTCGTTATTTAAGGCATCCAAGTGTTTAGGGAGAGGTTGTGGCATTTATATGGCACAAGTAACCATTAATGAGCCTAAACCAAATATAGACGATCTTCCAGTTATCTCAGAGTATTCCGATGTTTTCCCTGAAGAATTACCAGGCCTACCTCCAGATAGACAAGTGGAATTTAGAATTGATATCCTACCTGGATCAGCACCTGTAGCCAGAGCTCCATATCGGTTAGCACCAATGGATATGAAGGAGTTAAGAGTTTAGATGAACTTTTAGAGAAAGGCTTTATCCAGCCTAGTTCCTCACCTTGGGGAGCTCCTATTCTTTTCGTTAAAAAGAAGGACACTTCAATGCGGATGTGAATTGATTACCGAGAGTTGAACAAGATAACAATTAAGAACCGATATCCTCTGCCTAGGATCGATGATTTATTTGACCAACTTCAAGGGGCTAGTTACTTTTCTAAGATTGATTTGAGATCAGGATATCATTAGCTGAAAGTTAAGAACGAGGATGTTCCCAAAACTGCCTTTATGACCCGATGTGGTCATTTTGAATTTCTAGTGATGCCTTTTGGACTCACAAATGTGCCTGCAGCATTCATGGATCTCATGAATAGAGTCTGCAAACCCTATTTGGATAAGTTTGTCATTGTCTTCATAGACGACATAAATATCTATTCTCATAATCAAATTGATCACGAGAAACACCTTCAGTGCATCCTAGAACTACTAAGGCAGGAAAAGCTTTATGCTAAATTTTCTAAATGTGAATTTTGGCTTAGAGAAGTCCAATTTTTTGGACATGTTGTAAGTGAGCGTGGTATCCAATAGATCCCGCCAAAATATAAGCCATAATGAATTGGGAAGTACCCAAGACCCCATCGGAGATTCGTAGTTTTCTAGGATTGGCTGGTTACTATAGAGGTTCATTAAGAACTTTTCAAGGATAGCCACTCCTTTGACTACCTTAACCCATTAGAATGTTAAGTTTGGGGTCCGAAACAACAAGAACCCTTTGAGATTCTATAACACAAGTTGAGCAATGCTCTTGTGTTATCTCTGCCTGAGGGTATTGAGGATTTTGTAGTTTATTGTGATGCTTCGCACACTGGCATGGGTTGTGTGCTGATGCAAAAAGGCAGGGTGATTGCTTATGCATCACGACAATTAAAGGTGCACGAGAGAAATTACACCACCCATGATTTGGAATTGGTTGCCGTTGTATTTGCACTAAAACTATGGAGATATTACTTATATGGCACAAAATATATCATATACACTGACCATAAGAGTCTCCAACATCTGTTCAATCAGAAGCAATTGAACATGCGACAACGCCGTTGGATGGAAACACTTAACGATTATGATTGCGAAATTCACTATCATCCCGGCAAGGTAAATGTCGTTGTTGATGCCTTAAGTCGCAAGGAAAAATTAAGCCCATTAGGATTAATGCAAAGAGCATTGAGCTCAGAAATAACTTGAATGAGAAGCTATTAGATGCGCAAAAGCAAGCCCTATTAGAGGCTAATATTCCTAATGAGGGATTAGGTGGAACTGTTGATCAGTTAGCACCTGGAAAGGATGGAATCCTTAGATTTAATGGGAGAATTTGGGTTCTCATCTTTGGAGGACTTGGAGATCTAATCCTCCAAGAAGCGCATAACACAAGATACTCAGTTCACCATGGAGGTGACAAAATGTATCAGGATCTCAAAAAGAATTATTAGTGGATGGGTTTGAAGAAATCCATAGCCACTTATGTAGCTAAGTGTCTGACGTGTTCGCAAGTTAAGGCCGAACATCAGAAACCGTCAGGACTTGTACAACAATTGGAAATTCCCACATGGAAATGGGAAATGGTAACTATGGACTTGATTACCAAGTTACCTAAGACCAAACGTGGAAATGACACTATTTGGGTCATTGTGGATAGGCTGACTAAGTCAGCGCATTTCTTGACAATTAAGGAAACATATAATTCAGACAAATTGGCAAAGTTGTATATGGACAAGATTGTGTCCCTACACGGTGTGCCGGTATCTATTGTATCTGATAGAGATACTAGATATACCTAGCATTTTCGGAAAAGTTTCCAACAATCTTTAGGCACAAAATTAAACTTTAGTACGGCTTACCACCAGCAGACGGATGGTCAAAGTGAGCGTACTATTCAACGTTGGAAGACATGCTTAGGGCATGTGTGATTGATTTAGGTGGAAGTTGGGATGACCACTTACCCCTAATAGAATTCCCCTACAATAATAGCTATCATACAAGCATCAAGGCTGCTCCTTATGAGGCCTTGTATGGGAGAAAGTGTCGAACGCCCGTGTGTTGGGCAGAAGTTGGGGAAGGCCAACTATCAGGACCTGAGATTGTCCTGGAAACCATGGATAAGATTATGCAAATCCGTGATCGTCTCAAGGCTGCCGTGATAGGCAGAAAAGCTATGCTGACAAAAGGCGTAAACCTCTCAAGTTCCAAATATGGGACAAGGTCATGCTGAAAGTATCACCTTGGAAAGGTGTAATGAGGTTTGGAAAGAAGCGCAAGTTAAGCCCAAGATATATAGTACCATTCGAGATAATCGAATGTGTCGGCACTGTAACTTATAAGCTTAAGCTGCCAGAGGAGCTTAATGGAATTCATGATGTATTCCACATATCTAACCTTAAGAATAAAAAAGTACCCCCATCTTTTTGAATAAAAATCTCGAGGACGAGATTTCTTTTAAGGGGGTAGGATGTAACACCTCGTAAAATCGTGTCCAATAGTATAGTGACACGTGTTAAATTTTTATTTAAATCAATTAAAGACTAATAAGGACTAAAGGTGTCAACATGCTCAAACTGAGCCTCTGAGTGACTATCTGATGTCAACATGCATAAACGTAAGCCTCTGAGTGACTGATATGTCAACATGCTTAATCATTTACCTCTGAGTGACTCATATGTCAACATGCTTAAACTTGGTCTCTGGGTGACTAATATTCAACATGCCTAGCCTCTGAGTGACATCGGAGTCAACATGCTTATAGTGGGCCTCTAAGTGATCCTTTACGAAGTCCTAGCTTTAATATGTCCATTTGTTGGACGAGAGGGATTAAATCCATAAATAGGTGAAAGTTGGATTATAGAGGGGTTAAAAGTGTCAACATGTTAATTCATACCTCCGAATGACCTTTTAACGAACCGAGAGCTTGACAATGTCCGGGCATACTCCCGGGTATGTCAAATACTGGTTACGGAGGGCTAGATATGCTAAAAAGGTGTTTTAGAAGGTTTTATAAGTTAAGGGGCTAAAAGTGTCAAACTTTGAAACTGGCCACAGGGCGCGAGAGGAAAGCCTGTGCCTCTCGCGGGACGCGAGAGGTCTGTGTCTGCAGAAAATTTGCTTGGCCTCCACACAAATTGCCAAAACCATTTGATTTGAAACCATGGCTTTCCAAACTGCTATGCCACGTTTTAGGACACTTGTATGCTTCCTCTTACACCCCTTAACACCTGGCATCACCTCCTTCAAGCTCTCCAACTATAAATAGGTGCCAAGGTTCACCATTTGAACTTGCACCTTTCTCATTCACAACTCTATCTCCCTTCTCTGGAAGTTCCTAACTGAAAGGAGCATCCAACTAAGTTCTATTACATCCTAGGAACCGCATGCTAGTGTTCCTTGCTCTTGCATTTTTGTTTATAGGCTTTTATAGCCAAAAGTCAAGCGTTTTTAACAGAAAACGCCTTGACTTTCGGTTAAGACCATTATGGTCCAGCCATTTTTCGTAACGAACATGACTAAGTGATCGTAATAAGGTAGGTGTTAGTCCCTATAAAGGGCACCTCCTGAAAATCACGTTTGCTAGACCAATTGACGAGTCAAAGTTATTATATTATAAGGTCAAACATGCCATTTTTCGGAAATGTTATAATTTGATCTTATATATGTTATGAAACCTGTTTTGACACTTAAACAAGTTGGTAGTAATTAATGAACATGTTCGGCTCGTCAATTTCAGTTCTAGGGTCGGTTCGCAACCGAAAGTCGTGAAGTTTGACTTTTGATTTGACTTTCGCTTCTGTCCCGGTATAGATTAGTTAGCTAGTGATCTATAGTTGACTTATGATCATAATATAATGTAGCATAACCCTTGAGGTTATATTACAAGATCATAATCAGAATCTGAGTTTATGCACAAGTTCCGTAATTATGCCATTTTGACTAAAATACCTTTTTTGCATAAAAAGAGGTTTTAATGATAATGAACTTGAAAATGAGTTTCCTACTGATGTAATATTATAAGTAGGATTATTTGGGATGTCAAACCAGATTATAAACTGAGTTTATAAACAAGTCCTTGTATTATGTCGATAAATGACGATAAGGCCCTTGTGGCTTATAAAACGGTTTTAATCATATCTTTTTAAGGTAAATCTTTTCCCTACTGATATGTTATATTAAATAACATATGTACGAAATGTTAACCTGACCTTAACATCAGTTTTCATTAATCATCGCGTAAACCGTCATTTTACGACATAAGGTCGTTTCGGCGCATAGTATGGTTTTAAACCGTATTTACCAACCAAGACTTGTTACCTACTGATTTAAAAACTTATTTTATATTTTTACAGTAGGTACATACTATAAACTCAGAATCCCAAATAATTTATAAACTATGTGTAAAATAGCCAAAATGCCTCGTTCGGTGCATAGTTTGGTCATAAAAGATAAATTACACATACAATTGATATCCTACTGATATTATTCATAAGTAAGTTATTTTTCCAGAATACTTATAGTTATAGCATTAAGTTATTTTCCTTTTATACGGTATGAAATTACCGAAACGCCCTTTTGAGGCATAGTTTCATTTTAAAACCTTAACAGTCACATAAGTTGATATCCTACTGATATTACAACTTATTTAAAATATAATGGCATATAGAACTTGTCCATGACTTATTCGTTACCCGATATCACTGATATGCGTACTGTTAAGCATATGTAACTAGTTTACGAAAATTAACCGAAACGGGTCTAACCTTGTCATTTAAGTCTCAAAATCCAGAATGTTTATAGTTTGTCCATATTACACAAGTCAAGGTACTTGTTGGGATTAAACTACATTCTATCCAATCATCGTTTAATCTAACCTTATACGTTTTGATCAAGTACGCTAGTCGGTCTAAGTCTATGACTTAAATAAGACCGTTAGTATTAAATTGGTTAGCTTATGCCATAATCCAGACTAGAGACTTGCCGGTAAATGTTATCTGCACTTAGTACTTTTGTGTACGGCTGAGCTAATAAATCTTGCGTTAAACAAAGAATAGCTCAGGTAAATACTCTCGACTTATTTCCCCTATACGGGCTTGGATTACGATAAACTATTACCGCTTGGTCGGAAATGGGATCAATCGAATGCCAGATTGTGGCTAGTAAATCCGCATATTCCATTTTAAACAGTTTTGTTTGATAACTTAAACATCAGGGATTAACTACTGTCTCCTGGATATCCTCGGCTCATTGCATTAGAAAATGGCCACGACCTTAGCGCGGGTGTAGGCATACACCCGATAGACGCTCAAAATGCATTACCCACAAGGTTGGGAAGAAATGACTCCTCTGAACCCAAGTGGTGTGTACGTAACTGTCTCGTTCGTACAGGCCTGTATGTGGACAACATGTGACTCTGTTAACAAGGTTGGAAGGACCACTTTCCAAGTTATAAAAGATTTTGTGCTGATATGCACTTAAAAACATTTTTAAATGTTTTCAGAATGAGTCAGTTAGGTGTATTTACCAGTGAAAGCTGACATATTTTCAAAAGACTAAGCTTGCAGGTACAATACGAAAATAGGCTGGAAGTGCTCGGTAGTGATAGAGGATCTTGCAAATCCAGATCTGCCCAAAGTCTGTTTTACATTCTTTCTTTTGTACAATTTATGATCCGCTTGTGGATCTTCTATTACGAGCCTGTATATTATTTTATATTTCAAAAATTTTGTTTGTAATAGTAATTTAAATCCAAGACTTCCGCTGTGATGTGTTAATTGACTATGATGATATCAACTTACGTCACGATATTCCCCACCCAGGCCCACAGGTGTCTAGATTGGCTGTCGAAAACCGGGTTGTGACAGTTACGTTTATTATATTTTACAAAAGGTTCTTAAAACCTAGGGAGAAATCTTGACATATGTATTGCGTGTTTGGCAAATAGGTTTGTGTGTGTTGACTACGTCATTACACATGGACATTCACTTACATACGTCAACTTAACACATAGGACATTCACTATACATTTGTCGATGCTTACTCTGATTCTTTTCCTTGCAAATGGCAGCCGTGATGCTAAGAAAGGTCCTAGGAAGTTGTGAAGCTAAACAAAAAATACCTTTATGATGTGAAATGTGCACAAGACATGCTAGTTTAACATCAAACAGACAATTAACTTTGTAATAACATCATAGCTTTTGGTAGTACATTATGTAGTGTAAGTGGTTGAAGCTTACAAGGTTGTTAACAAACACTAACATGTTTCATGTCGTTATGTAACAACCCCGTATGGGCGGGGTGAATCCAACCTATCGTAAAGACATTGTTGGTTGTACTCTTTACTTTCTATGTTTTCCTTGGTTTGTTGATTTATATTGTATTACGTTTGTATGTAAGTGTTATGTACTACAAATGACATATACGAAGCAATAATTAATTGTACGTCTATGTCACAAAAGGTTTGTGAAGTGAGCGAGACGTGTATGATTTTTAATATATTTTAAGTACTTTTCACTCATTTATTCAAACTTTATATTTATGAAATACGATATAACAATATCACTCAAGACACTAGGGCAAGTGCACGCATCGTTGGCGTATTATAGTGATGGCAAGATACTGAGGTCGTCCAAGGACACAAAAGCTTTTAATACCGGATTATCGTCAACCTCTAATCGACCCAAACTTTGAGAAAGATTTTAATAAGTAAACTAAATAAGTAAAATAAAGTAATAAAAGAAACACATAAACAAGATTCAGTCACTTAGTTCTGACTCATCTTTTATGCATGCTTTGATGATTTCCGAAAGTTTGTATTTTTTAAAGATTATCTTGATTATAGTGGCATGTCCCTCTTTTGGAGTCAACGCTACCCTTGGCCATATTGGTCTGAGTCAGCAAGGATACAGTCCCACAAGGCCGAATATTGAAAGATAATTAAGTAAGTTATTAATGCAAAATGTGGCATGTCCCTCATTTTTGGGCAACGCTACCTCGGCCATATTGGTCTGAGTCACCAGGGATACAGTCCTGCAAGGCCGGTTTAAAGTTTTAATAGTAGTTTAATTATAAGGGATTCAAGTTGTTCTTACTTCCCCTGATTTGATGCTATCTGCCTCAAAGGAAGTCCTAATAAGCTTGAATCAAGTCCTCGCAGGATCTATACACTGAACGAGACAAGAACCTTACCCAAACCACCTATCTAGCCCCCTTCCAGACAGTTAACGCACTTTATATAGACCGTAAAGACACAAATGATGAATCAACAAAACATGAAGGAGTGTTAGCATAAAACTCACTTTCAATATAAAAACTAGTTATTAAAGTCATTAATACAAACCCAATTAAAAAGGTTAACCAAAGGTTGGAAATCAAAAGTAATACATAAAATATTTTGTCTTCACCAAGTGATGTAAGAGATTAGCAAAACATGGCTGTAGTTTGACAAAGACTCTTATGATCACACTCTAAACTCTAATGATTGTGGTGGATGATGATGGTGGAGTGGTGGAAGCTGTGAGAGAAATGGTTTGCCAAGGGATGAGTTAGAATGAAACCAAGCACCCCTATTTATAGCTGTAAATAGTGGCTGCACACGACCCCGTGCCTTATGGACACGGCCTCGTGTCTTCCATCTTCTCTATCTTCATTTAATGAGCTTGTCAATCAGATGCTTGCACGACCCCGTGTGTCAACGGCACGGCCCTGTAGCCATTGTACTTGCTGTACTATCCAAGATTCGCAAATTTGGAAGTTAACCATGGCTCGTGTCCACTGGACACGGCCCCGTGTCTCTTGTTTGCTTCTGTTTCTCTTTTCTATTGTGGAATCTTGAAGGGGCACGGCCCCGTGTTGAATATGCACGATCCCGTGCTGGACTTCTATTCGTTGTTTTTAGCTCTCGGTGAAGCTCGAGGGTTGGTGTAATGCATCATCTTTCCTTCTTCAGTACTTATGCTAGTTTTTGTCGTTAAATTGTTTCTTTTGTACATTTAAGCTCTTTTAATTCCTGAAAATCAAAAGTATACAAGAAACGCACTGTTTTCCAACATTATTACTAAAAAGGGTTTATTTTATACCGTATTTGATACAATTTATATGTTGCATTTGACGCATATCAAATACCCCATCACTTGAATCTTTGTTTGTACTCAAACAAAACTCTTTAATATTGCTTACATATCCAAATGGAATTGGTAAAGAAGAAACTTTTGGGTCTTGTTGTAGAGTGTCGGGAATCTAAGTTCTTTTTATTTTCATTTTTATTTTATTTATAATCCTATTCGACATGATTTATTTAGAATAATTTTTAAGAAATATAAATATTTTCGGCATAACATGCCTTTATAAAATTCCATTTAGCTATATACAAATTCACACACCTCACAAGTGATCACTCAACACTCGGCCGAAGATATATAAGTGAAATGTTCGATACCGGTATGGGACTTACTCCTACCATATGCTTGAAAAGTAATCAAACTTCCTCCTTTTTAACATAATCTTTGTAAATATCAAGAGGTTTTTAAAAATGGTTGGTTTTGGCTAGGGGTAGGATAGTTTTATTTGAAAAGTGGCTAAAAGTGTAAAATGTCAGTTTTCTTTTGAAAATTTATTTATTTGTGACTTAGGTACAAACTAAAGTCTAATAAGCAATAACTTTGCTTATTTTATTTCAAGCAGCTGGAGGTTTTTTTTAATAAACTATTTTATATAAATTTCAAAATAATCGAATTTTACTAAAACAAAGGGGGTGTAAAAATAAAGATTGGTTAATTTGTGCAAAATGGCGTTTTGTGAGTTTGAAATGAAATATTTAGGCTCAAAGGGGTTTACTAGGGAAATTTTTTTGTTTTTTGGTGGGGAGATAAACAGAAAATAAAGTTGAAAATGAAAAAGGGTTAAAATCCTAATGCCTCAATCATATACTTATTTGGATTAGTTGGTAAAGGACTGTGAATGTATTGTCTTGTTAAGTTCTAGATTCGTAAAAACCATGTGGCTATTCACATAAGAAATGAAAAATTGAGCATTTAGTAAAGATGTAAATTTGAATGGTCGGTAAAGGCTCAATACTCACATTTGTGGGAAAAAGGTAAAAGTGTGAAATTATTATAAAATCAAATTTTAATAAGAATTGTCATGCCTTTTTATGAATTCTTCTTTTATCATGTCGCTATCGGTTGTAAATTTATAAAAACTTAAACTTTTAGATCTTGGTTTCTAACTTACACTATAAACAAGACAAAACAAACAATAAAAAATATTTTTGAAAAAGATTTGGGGTGTTTTAGTAGTTCTAAGACTTGATTTAGTACAAACAACTTCAAGTTAAGCTCCCCCACCCCCACACTTGAATTACACAATGTGTCCAAAATTGGTTAAAATTGATTAAATGTGTAAACGTGGGTTAAAAACAATTTTTTTTTCAAAAATCAGTAACTAGGTACGAAGGCGTGTTTGAGAGGCACGATCCCGTGTTAAAAGTGCTAGTATCAAATTTTTGGAAAAACTTACAAAAGGTTGACAAGGGGGCATGTCAAGGAAGCACGACCCCGTGTGGTAAGTTCAGAAGAAAACGTTTAGTGACAAGAGGGCACGGGGGTGTCAGAGAGACACGGCCCCGTGTAAGGCTACTGTTAGGTTTCAGAAAAGATGGTAGGGTGCCGGACTTTCTGTTTCGGCATGGGGTATCGTATGCTTGGTGGAGATAAGCATCCCAAGGTACCTGTAATATTATACATACTAGAACAACAACCAACTAACAAGAAAATAAAAATTCCTACTTATGATTGTTCATTGTTTCATCATCCATCACATCATCATAAAAAATAAAAAAAGAAACATAGAAAGTAAAGTGTATGAAAAAGTAAATTGTTCATAACAGGTCGCAGCCTGCAAACGATCACCGTTGTTTCAAAAAGGTGAAGAGATTAACATGTTACGTTGCCTCCTTGCCACCACTGTTACCATCATCACCTAATACGAGTCCAGCTACTCTTCCTCCTCGCCACGGTACACCATGTGCTCTCGAATGTATGTAATGTTGGAGCGCATAGAGGCTAGATTCCTCTCAATCCCGCCAACATGGGTGCTGATTCCTTGTCCCATGGTGAGGGCGTTGCGGGATATTTGGAGTGATTCCTACATAAGATAATAAAGCTTGTGCATGTTAGGAAAATCACCACCACCTCGAGAGGATGATCCTGGGGCGTAGCCGTAGGAGTACTATCGAGGACGGTTTGGGTCGTCTTCAATCGCGAGGATTTGGTCGAGATCATTTAGGTTCCAAACCCTTCCCTTGATGTCTTTGAAGCGTAGGAGACCATTGTTGCACTCGGCAATGAAGTTCACACTATGGTAAAGTGAGATGCAGCCCAGGTGAGGCTTACCCCTTTTGAGAAGCTTCTTAGGATGCGTCCAACATATGCCCTGTAGACCCGGGCTATTCAGCCACCGAAAAATATGGGTGTCGGATATGTGGCTCTAGCATTTGTAGCCATATTCTTTAGCAACATCAAGGCGATGTTCAGGGGTTGTTGGTTCAGGAAGCAATAAATGCAAGTTAGCTCCTGAAGATTGACAACACCCCCACTATCCCTCCTTTGGCACACGTACCGCTTAGGACCCCCTAAATGTAGCGAATGAGTGGGTCCCGAGTTTTGGTACTTTTGGTTTTGCTTGGATTGTAGACCCCATCTCCAATGGTTGCCCAAACTGTGTTCTCTGAGTTAGTGGGTAACTCGATGATGTTGTCGTTGAAGACATGTTCGGTAAGCTCATCCTCAGTATAGAGCCCCACATCCATACCGAACTAGGCTATCGAAATCCCATACAAATTACACCACATCGGAACGTCACGACTTCATTATCAAACATGTCCTCGATGTCTTTCTTTAGGGAAAAAAGTGCTTAGGAATTCAAGATTAAATTTGTAAACTGATTGAAGCAGTGCCTCAAGAAATAGTTGAAGATATCCTGTCATGAGATTGTCGTAGTGCTCTCTTTGGCCCACCATGTCCAAGGTGTCATAGTAGACTTGCCTTGGTGGCTCTTCGGTGCGGGTTTTGAGATTTCCATTTGATCCTCGCAATGAGAGTTCTCTATCTTGAACCTAAGCCACTTGTGTGGTGCCATTGCCTACCAAGATCAAACATTTAAACAGTCAAGTGCAGCAAAAACAGTGAAAAATGGGAAACAGGGGCCTGGGCATAGCCCCGTGTCTCTTAGACACGACCTCGTGCTGCAGGCTTTCAGAGGACACGACCCCGTGGTCGGACACTGTTTTGACCCAAATTTCAACTTTTTGAGTCGACTTCAAAAAATCCAAAATTTTTGGTCCCCTGTGTGCGGTATACCCCAAAAAATGAACCCCGAGTATCAATTTTCACTTACCAACCCGTTTTACCCTTCTATTTTTAGTTTTTTCGGTTATGAACAAGGGTTTCATAAAATCTGTTGTAAATGCCTGATTTTTCGACAATGGCTTGGTGATTTACTTATTAAAACACTAATACTAACTATTACTAACAAGATCTATGAAAAAAATTCGGTTTCTTTGGACCGACACGGGTCTAGTTCGAGGGCCCTTGATTTTCCCCCAAATCGTGATATTATATAACACGCAAAGCGTAAGTCAAACAAATTTAGATGTTAGGAACATACCTCAACGGTAGATTATGCAAGGTAATGGTGAAAAGTTGCAAAAGCGGACAGGGAACCGGTGGTTGTAGACGGGGTTTGGATGTTATGAAAACAACAGGCTGCATTAAGGGTTTTATCCTGTCTACAAATAGGCAACGACCCCGTGCCTGATAGGCATGACCCCGTGTTAATTTTTTTATATGCCTCGTTTCTCTGTTCAGTTGGTTACTTGGCTCGTTTTACCTGGTATGTAGACTTTTTTCGTGTGTTACATTCTTCTAAAATATACCTACAAGATGGATTATTAAAACAAAACAAATATCTACAAGTTTGTTAGCGTTTTTCTCGTCACTTATCTACCTCCTCCAAGGTTATTTCCGTTTCCTCATCCTCGAGGAATCCTTCACAGAATTTAAGCCTTTGTCCATTTACTTTAAATGGTTCTCCGTTTGGAGGCTTAATATCTATTACACCATGGGAGTAAACTTTGGTGAAGGTAAAAGGTCGGACCATCGAGACTTAAGTTTTCCCGGGAAAAGACGTAGCCTTGAGTTAAAGAGAAGTACTTGATCTCCTTCCCTGAATTCTTTAGGTCCGCTTATATATTTATCATATATTCTTTTTAGCATTCCTTATAGATTTATGAGCTGAAATATGATTGAATTCTCAATTCATCTAATTCATTTAAGTATTGTACGCGATCTTTTCCTTAAATTTCTTGGTCTAATTTTACATTTGTTTAATGCCCAATATGCTCTGTGTTCCACATCTACTAGAAGGTGACAATTTTTTCCATATACTAACTTATATGGCGTGGTACCTATTGGTGTTTTATAAACTGTTCAAAATGCCCATAAAGCGTCTTCTAATTTGTCTAACCATTCTTTTCGATTTTGACCCATGGTTTTTTCTAGGATTCTTTTTAAACCTCGATTTATTACTTCAGCTTGACCATTGGTTTGAGGGTGATAGGCTGTCGAGAGGCCGTGATAAACCCCATACGTGTTAGAGTTTTTTCTATTTTAAGATTACAAAAGTGAGTACCTCTATCATTGATTAGGGCTTTTGGAGTTCCAAAATGTGAGAATAGCTTTTTCAGGAATTTAACCACTACTCTCCCATCGTTGGTTGAAGAGCTTCAGCCTCGGCCCATTTAGAAACGTAGTCAACAACCACCAAGGTATATTTTTCCTCTTGATGGTGGGACTGGTCCCATAAGTCTAGTCCCATACGTCGAAGATTTCACAACTAAGAATGTTGTTTTGTGGCATTTCATTTCTTTTTGATATGTTGCCTGCCCGTTGACATGCATCACATGTTTTGATTAATACATGATCATCCTTATGTATGGTGGGCTAGTAAAATCCTGCATCATACACCTTTCGTGTGGTGCTGGCTATTCCATGATATCCTCCACATGGTCCTTCATAAACAATGGTGAAGAATTTTCTTGGCTTCACGTCCATGGATGCACAAAAAAATCGTCGAATGAGTTGGTCTGCATATATTCTGAAAAGATATGGGTCTTCCCAAAATAATTTTTACATCTGCGACGAATTTATTTCGCTGGTGATAAGATAACCCTTTGATGATAGTGTCACTAGCTAAGTTGTTAGCAAAATCTCATACCAAGGCTCTTCTTTAAATTCTACCATTTCTAAGGATTATGTGAGGAATTTCTCGTTGATGAGTTCTTCTTGAGTTCCTTCCAAGGCAAGGTCTTCAAGGCGAGATAGGTGGTCAGCAGCAGTGTTTATACACCTTTTTTATCTTTTATTTCAATGTCGAATTCTTGAAGGAGAAGAATCCATATGATGAGACGTGGCTTTGCATCTTGCTTTTTAAAAAGGTATCAAATAGCAGTGTAGTCTGTATAGACTATAGTTTTGGAGAGCACGAGATAAGAACGAAATTTATCAAATGCAAATACTACAGCTAGTAACTCTATTTCACTGGTTGTGTAATTTTCTTGAGCATCATTAAGAGTTTTGCTAGCGTAATATATAGAATGAAAATGTTTCTCTTTTCGTTGTCCCAAGACTTCCCCAACTGGATAATCGCTTGCATCACACATGATTTCAAATGGTAGTTTCTAGTTTGGTGCAATCATGATTGGTGCTTTGACTAGCATATCTTAAGGGCAAGAAATATTGTCGTGCAATCCTTGTGAAAGATGAATGTGGCATCCTTTTCAAGTAGCTTAGCTAGAGGTCGAGAGATCTTGGAAAAGCCTTTGATAAATCGCCTATAGAATCTGGCATGTCTTAGGAAACTTCGAATGGCTCGAACGGATGATGGAGAGGAAGTCGAGAGATAGTGTCAATTTTAGCACGAGATCGACATACTATCCCCTCAGTGACCATGAAATGGCATTTTTCCCAATTAAGGGCTCGTGATAGCATTCGTCAAGGTTGTCGAGGCATTGGTCAAATGAGTCGCCGAGATAGAAAAATCGTCCATGAAGACTTCCATGGTTTTTTCTATCATGTCATGAAAAATGGCTACATGCATCGTTGGAATGTTGCAGGTGCGTTGTATAGACCAAATGGCATGCGTCGATATGCAAAGGTTCCGTAGGGATAAGTGAAGGTAGTTTTTTATTGGTCTTCTAGGGAAATGGGAATTTAAAAGGAAAATCATCTTTTCTTGTGGCTTCATTGACTCTCCTATAGTCAATACAAACTCTCCATCTGGTGACAGTTCTTGTTGTATGAGTTCATTATCTTCGTTGGTCACAACCGTCATTCCACCTTTCTTTGGTACAACTTGGACAGGGCTAACCCATGGACTATCGGAAATTGGGTAGATAAGTCCGGCGTCTAAGAGTTTTATTACTTCTTTTTTTACAACTTCTTGGACGTTGGGATTAACTCTTATTTGTGGTTGGATTACCGCTTTGTAGTCGTCTTCCATTAAAATTTTGTGTGAGCACATGGAATGATTTATTCCTTTTATGTCCATTAACTTCCATGCAATTGTCATTTTATGTTTTTAAGCAAATTTAGTAATTTTTCTTTTTCTTGAGAAGTGAGATACGAGGAAATGATGACGGGAAGTTTACCTTAATTATCTAAGAATGCGTATTCTAAGCCTTTTGGAAGTTCTTTAAGTTCTAAATAGGGCGGTTCTTTAATAGATGGCTTAGTTTTTGGTTCGTCATCGCGGTCGATGGACGAAACGGTTTGGTTAGTAGCGACTTCCTCTTCAACAAATTGGTCATTTTGTTCCTCCGTATCGGGTGGTTCGACTTCATCTTCCAACAAGGGGTCGTCATTGCCGATTGGGTATTTCATTTTTTTTATATTAAAATTTTGCTTGTTGACCCCAAGTTTAGTGGGAAAATTATGTTGTTATTGTTTAAGCAAAGCTTGATGGGTTTTGAGAAAAGGTTGTCCTAACACGAGTGGAGGATCATCTAAGATGACGAAGTCGGTTGGTACAATCGTTTGATTTGTTTGAATGAGAAAGTCTTTAATCACTCCTGAAGCATGTTTTATTTTTCGATCGGCCAAGAGGATAGGAATTTTGATTGGAAGAAAATGTAGCTTGTCATTATGTTAACACAAAGATCTTTGTCTATTAAGATGTTACTAATATAGATGTTTTGAATGAAACATGTTACCGGTTTGACGTTTAATCCAATTTGTTCATCTTGTATTAGTGAAGTTTGACCTTTAGTTAGGTTAACGCTTGCTATTTCTTTGATGTTAAGATTAGTGGTTACCTCTTTTAGAAATTCGGCATGAGATGGAACCAAACTATGGCTTTCAAAAGAAGGGTGTAGTATGTGTATTTCTTGGAGGTCCTTTTGTTCCACTACGAACTTTACCTTAAAGAACTTACCTTCCGAATGGCTTGGTTTGGGTTGTTCATCTTCATGTGTTGGTTTTTCTTCGAGGGATTCCTCTTTTGTTGGCTCATGACGTTTTACCTCTTCTATGATTACCTCCTTGGTACAAATAGTCTATTCTTTTGCATGAGATTGCTTGATCAAGAATTCTAGGTTCTTGAGACTTTGAATGAGGCTTTCGGCTTCTGGTACAATTGTAGGTGGTGGCTCGTACGTTTCAAACGCTGCAGTGTCCCAATCAAAGCTTGATTTTGGAAGCTCAAACCTTGGTTCCTTATATGTGGTGTATGAGGTTGATAGTTGAAAGAGGTAACAATTTTGTACCGAATGAGATTCACCACATATGGTACAATATGGGTCCTCATAATCATCATCATAGTAGTAATCATAATCTCCAATGTAATAATCCATTGTTTGGATAGTACAAAGAAGATTACGGCTCATGGAAACAGGAAAGTTTTAAGAAAACAGAAAGTTTACACGACCCTGTGCTGTATGAACATGGCCCTGTGTCTACGACTGTGATTTATTTGGGTCGGGTGTTTTTTACACGGCCTGTGTCGAATAAGCACGGCCCCATGTGAGCCTTCTTTGAAAAAGTTTTGTTTGGTTTTCATTTTACTGCAGATTGGACACGGCCCCATTTTAGTACACCACGGCCCCGTGTTAAGCTACTGTGACTGAAACTTTTAGAAAAACGAACAGAAATTTGAACATAAAAATTAAAGAAAATGATTAGGCCATTGATTTTAAGCTTTCTTAAAATCCTTTTGTCCCCGGCAATGGCGCCAAAAACTTGACGTGAGCAAGACGTGTATGATGTTTGAATATATTTTAAGTACTTTCACTCGTTTATTCAAGCTTTATATTTATAAAACATGATATAACACTATCACTCTCTACAACACGCTAGGGCAAGTGCACCCATCGTTGGCGTAGTATAGTGATGGCAAGATACCGAGGTCGCCCAAGGAAACAAGAGCTTTTAATACTGGATTATCGTCAACGTCTAATCGACCCAAACTTTGAGAAAAGGTTTCAATAAGTAAACTAAATAAGTAAAATAACTAATAGAAAAAACTCATCTTTTATGCGTCCTTTGATGATTTCCACACTTTTGGTTTTTAAGAGATTATCTTGATTATAGTGGCATGTCCCCCTTTTGGAGGCAACGTTACCCTCGGCCATATTGGTCTGAGTCAGCAGGGATACAGTCCCGCAAGCCCGGAATATTGAAAGATAATTAAGTAAGTTATTAATGCAAAATGTGGCATGTCCCATTTTTGGAGGCAACACTACCCTCAGCCATATTGGTCTGAGTCAGCAGGGATACTGTAACATTCGTTGAAAAACGGGTTTCAAAACCCGCTTCGTTTAATAACCAAGTACTCAGTTATAAATTTTCGTTGCGTATTTATTGTTCAGATTATTTTAAATAATACATAATTAATAAACATTTTAGAATTAAAAACCATAATTAATAAAAAGAAATAAGTGAATAGAAAATAAAATGGAGCCGCCTCGAACCCGGGTCTCCCATGAAGACACACACATACCACACCACTCCGCCACACGTATGTTTGTGTTCAACTAATGAAACAAATAACACTTATAATAAAAGCCGATAGTCAAAATCAGTAATACCGCGCACCCAGAACGCGAAATCGCCGGAGGAAAAACCAAGACTCCGCTAATGTTGCCTTTTCCCTTGACTGAAACGCGTAAACTGATTTCGACATCAGTTATAATCGTTGCATAACACTCAATTTGGTCAAAACCGTTACCCTTGAAGATTGAAATCTTGACCGCGAAATCATGGCTTCTAATTCGAACCAATTGGCCTGTTTCCACTACAAATACCCACCCAAACTCCTTGTAAACTTTTCGCTCAGAATCACGCTCACTCCTGAAGCTTTAGTCCACTCAGAACACGTTGCTGGAAATTCTCGCACTCGCCGGAATATCACCGGAGAACCGAAGCCTTACTCCTAATCGGTACAATCATCTAAACCTTTCTTGCTATCTCTTGATTAGTAATCTAATTGCTCAACACAATAATCAAAACTGTTAAACAGTTCACTCAGCCGGAAATCGCAAATCAGAGCCGACGAAATCTTGTCGGAAATCTGAAGCAAACTCGCTGTTTTGGTATACCATATCACTTAATTTTCTTTCCATTTCAATCAAGTATAAGTTGTGATCGATTAAACAGAACAGTCGGATTTCACTGTTCTGTATTTTTGTAAGTGAAGAAGACGAAGATGAAAATGTGTATTAGTATAAGTAAAAACGGATATTTAACCGGGTTAGACACACAGTCCAGCGGTGGACTGTGTGCAAATACAATACACACGTCCCGAGTTCGAATCGCACATGTTACCGACTTTCAGAAATAAAACCAACATTTTTAAAACCTAACCAGATCAAGTCACAGTATATACATAAGAGGAATATAATCCAGTAGTTAAACAGATTAGACACACAGCCCAACTGGTTGGGCTGTGCGCACTCGAACCGAAGGTCCCGAGTTTGACCCCGGGTCTCTGCAACCGGTTCGGCCATATTAAATCACTTTTAATAAAAACTAAATAAGGTTAAAGTTAATTAGTATATATATATATAATTAAAACATAGAATATTTCAGGTTAGACACGTAGCTCAGTTGGTAGAGCTGCGTGCACGTATACGAGAGGTCCCGAGTTCGAACCTCACTAGCCGCATAGAATAAACACAGTCTGACCAGTCAGACCCGGTCAACTGTCAGAAAGTCAACCCATTTTTTTATTATTTTTATTTATTTATTTAATTGGAAAATTAATTAAAAATACTTAAAAATAGGATTTTTAAAGTTAGAAAATTTCCTTAAACTCACAAAATAAATCTAAAATCCCATTAAGGCACTAATTAAAAATATTAATCTCAAATAAAATTTATTTATTTATCGAATCATTTTGTTATTATCTAGGTTAGTTTTTTCTTCGTCGATTGAATCAAATTCGTGCGCATTCATCGTCATCAAAGAACGCACCCATTGTGAGTGAATCTCTACCAATTCCCCGTTTTAATGATGTTTTGGGGTGTATCATGTGTCGTACAATTCTTTTATTTTATTTAAACACTTGTGCATATATCATATCCGTGATCAAATGTGTATCAATTGTTGTGTGAATTATATTTATATTGGATTTATCATTTTCAGTGCACGCATTTCATTAGGCCCATCAGTTCCCCGTGGGATACGGGTTGAGCATCAGGAGCCTCATTATATCGGCTCCGTTTGATTGAGCCTTGATCTCACATACATCATCATTCATGTCATATACTCATCCAAAGTGGTTTGTGATTGTTTATCTATATATGTTTGCTCACATGTGACTATTGCACGAATTTTCTTTATTAAATAAAACAAGTAATCAGTAAAAATGTTTTATCAAGGTTCACTCGCCAACTTTTGTTGACCCAAAATCTCCCCCGTTTTACACATGATACAGGTGATCCAGCTGAGACAGGAAACACTTAGGAAGGCCTAGAAGAATAAACAAGTTTATGCTTTGGAATAATTATGTAGTTTCATTTTCTTGTAATTGTATGAATTTTGTTTTGGATATTTAAGTTGTAATTTGAATTTAATAATATGAAACATCTTAGTAAACATCATGAGCTTTGGTGATAACCCAATTATGCCCCGACTTTTATTCCGCTGCGGGTCGGGGTGTGACAGATTGGTATCAAAGCTTGTGACTATAGGGATATAGGATAGGTTATTAGACCCTTAGAGCCTATACTATAGTTGATTAAATTTTAAATTGTTTATACGTTACATACAAAATTCATGATGTTTATATGCTTTATATTTATTTTCACACTCAATGTTATGCAAGCATGCTCACAAAAACGTGTTATTATGCAATGCTCATCATGAATCATATCCTCATAACATATCATATCCATGAGAGCACACACCTCACGATTCCCGTGATTTTTGCAATGATTTTTGTATTTTTCAAATCACATCAAAGTGAGTTCTCATGACGGGCATGTAGTAACTGGAAGGGTACGAGTACCGGTAGTCGAAACGTCCTGTCCAGGCTTGGCATTCGTATAAATCCAAAATAAAGGACCATTTTGCCTACCTGGGGACTAACGATGAGAGTATGAAGGACCTATTAGGCCAAAGCATGCTATACCAAATGTCGTGTGAGCTAACCCTTTGTCATTGTGTCTACAGCTGGACACCCTCCTACCATACATCTCGCAATCATATTTTACGATTTTCATTCGGGTTATGCGAGTTTTAATCCGCCGACACCAATGTGAATCCTACCAAGCCCAATAGTCATGGGGGCCCACATGACTACACAGGCAACGGTATGGGGGACATTGGAGGCCCAAACATGAGCAAACCCAAGACATCCTATGGATGTAATTAAATTATTGCCAATTATGTTGTTTTTCATTCTTTTTTACGACACATGACACCTAGAAAATTCTTAAACTCACAATCTTCCTATGTATGTTCCTGTAGATGTCGGCTAGGCAACTACGTGAAGGTAGAAAGTCAGGAAGATCAAATGAACGCTTGGCCACACAAATTGCTAAACAAATGGCCGCAGTGCTTCCTGACATCGTGATTCAAGTTCAACAAGCTCTCACCGCAAATCCCATCAACCCTCCCAATCAAGAAGACCAGAGCGTCGCCAACCCTCCTTCCAAAAAGTGCTCCTACAAACATTTCAAATCTTGCGATCCACCAAAGTATGAAGGGACCGAAGGTGTTACCGCCCTCCTTCACTGGTTTGAAGAAATGGAGAACACTTTCCTCAATTGCGACTGTCCTGAGGACCGTAAGGTACGTTATGCAACTGGAAGACTGTTTGGGGTAGCCCTTACCTGGTGGAACACGGAAAAAGGTAAGCGAGGAGTTGAAGATGCCATGGCCTTAACATGGGAAGAGTTAAGGGAACTCATGACAAGACGCTTCTGTCCAAGAAGCGAAATCAAAAAGCTGGAAGACGAATTCCACTCACTGAAACAAAAGGAAGGAGATCACACATCCTATAATAAGAGATTTCTCGAGCTGAACCAGATGATCCCTAATTTGTTCACCCCCTTGTACCGTTTGGTTGAACATTACATTCGAGGTCTCCCCTCGAAAATCCAAGATTCAGTTTTAAGCACTTCGCCTGCAACACTTGAAGCCGCAATGGAATTAGCTACAGAACTCACTGAGAATCTTATCCGAACGGCAAATTCAAAGATGAGAAGAAGAAAGCACCCATTGAGGCCCCAACTACAAACCACCCAGACTCCTCCTCGAAGTTTGCTGGTAAGAGGAAACGAAACAGCAAGAATTTTGCTGTCACTCAAACCAACCCTCCTATCACTGCTGCACCAATCACCCAAATTGCTCCTTCAGCTGCACCATTCAAAAATCCATACACCGGCCTACACCCAAAATGCAACCGTTGTCAATACCATCACCCTCCCGAAAATCCCTGCCAACATTGCACAAGCTGTGGTCGTGCGGGTCACACCATCCAAACCTGTCGTACCCTTCAACGAATTAACCGCAATCAACCTCCAACCCAAACCATAATCAGATAGTGGGTCAAGCCCAACAACCCTTACTTCTACCACCTGCACAACACGTAGCCCAAACTTACTACCAACCCAACTACCCCATGATGCAACCCATGCGAGCTTGTTACAACTGTGGGGAGCCAAACCACTTCAGGAACACTTGTCCACGCTTAGTGAACATCATCCATGCCTAAGCTCAAGCAAACCCGGTAAACCAAGCTAATCAAGCTCCCCCACCTGCCAGAGGGAGAGCTTTCAATATCAATGCCTACCAAGCCAGGGCTGACAACAACGTGGTCAACGGTACGTTTCTCATCAATGGTAGTTATGCATCCATATTATTCGATACTGGTGCGGATAAGAGCTTTGTGTCCTTAGAATTTGAACCTATCCTCAACCAAACTCGTGTTAATCTCATGGAATCTCTAACGGTGGAAGTTGCTGACGGAAAACCCGTTTCATTAAATTCTATTATAAGCAATTGTACCCTCACTCTAAACAATCATGATTTTCCAGTTGACCTCATTCCTATGAAGTTGGGAAGTTTCGATGTTATAATCGGTATGGACTGGCTCAGCCAGCATCACGCTGAAGTAGTGTGCCGCGAAAAGTTCATTCGCATTCCTCTTGCAGACGGTCAGACCCTACGTATTTTTGGGGAAACCCCTTCGAAAGGACTCAAACTAATGTCCTGCCTTCAAGCCCGAAGATATCTCCGCAAGAACTATGTCGCATTCCTAACTCACGTCATCAAAAAGGGAAACAAGGAGAGGAAACTCGAAGATATCCCAGTTGTAAAAGAATTCCCACAAGTCTTTCCGACGACATTTCAGGACTTCCTCCTGTGAGAGAAGTCGAATTCCGCATCGATCTTGTACCTGGCGCTACACCAGTCGCAAAATCTCCTTATAGGTTAGCCCCATCCGAAATGCAAGAGCTGGCCAGTCAACTGCAAGAGCTGACTGACAAAGGATTCATACGTCCTAGCTCCTCGCCTTGGGGTGCACCTGTTCTCTTTGTGAAGAAGAAAGATGGAACGTTTCGCATGTGCATTGGTTATAGAGAACTCAACAAGTTAACGGTTAAAAATCGCTATCCACTACCTCGCATCGATGACCTCCTAAACCAACTTCAAGGCGCCACCTGTTTTTCAAAAATCGACCTTCGTTCTGGTTATCATCAGCTCAGAGTGCACGAAGAAGATATCCCAAAAACCGCTTTCCGGACTCGTTATGGTCATTACGAGTTCATGGTCATGCCTTTCGGTTTAACCAACGCCCCCGCTGTCTTCATGGATCTAATGAATAGGGTATGCAAACCCTACCTCGACCGTTTCGTCATAGTCTTCATCGACGACATCCTTATCTACTCCAAGTCTAAATCCGATCATGAACGACACCTTCGACTCATCCTTACACTCTTAAGGACTGAAAAGCTCTACGCTAAGTTCTCAAAATGCGAATTCTGGTTAGGAGAAGTACAATTCCTTGGACATGTCGTCAATGACAAGGGAATTCATGTTGATCCTTCAAAAATCAAGGCAGTGCAGGAATGGCAAGCGCCACTTACCCCTATCGAGGTAAGGTCATTTCTTGGTTTGGCTGGTTACTATCGACGCTTCATTGCCAATTTTTCCCGTATTGCTGTACCATTCACGGCTTTGACTCATAAAGGAAAACCCTTCATATGGAGACCTAAACAAGAGGAAGCCTTCCAACTCTAAAGCAAAAACTTTGTGACGCACCTATCCTCACACTTCCTGAGGGTTGCGATGACTTTGTGGTATATTGCGACGCATCGGGGCAAGGGCTAGGCTGTGTATTGATGCAAAGAGGAAAAGTGATAGCCTATGCTTCTAGGCAACTCAAAGTTCATGAGAAGAATTACACCACCCACGACCTGGAACTTGGAGCCGTTGTGTTCGCTCTCAAGATGTGGAGACATTACCTCTATGGTACCAAGTGTGAAATATACACTGACCACAAAAGTCTTCAACATATCTTCAACCAGAAGGAGTTGAATATGAGGCAACGAAGATGGGTCGAACTTCTCAACGACTACGACTGTGAAATTCGGTATCATCCTGGCAAGGCAAACGTGGTGGCTGATGCGCTCAGTCGAAAAGGTTATGCGAACTCCATTCGTCTTCTATGTTCGCAAATCACAACCAACATCAAAGATCGAATACGAGCAGCTCAACATGTTTCTGTAACAGAAAATGACGTACGCGATGAGCTGTCATGTGGAGCTGAACTCAAAATCGAAACCAAATCCGACGGTATTCTATACTATTTAAATCGCATATCGATTCCTGATCGCGATAACCTTCGTGATTTCCTCATGAATGAGGCGCACAAAACATGATACTCTGTACACCCAGGAGCCGACAAGATGTATCAAGACCTACGATACACCTACTGGTGGCCTGGCATGAAAAAGGATATCGCTGTTTTTGTTTCCAAGTGCCTTACCTGTTCCAAAGTAAAAGCTGAACATCAAAGACCTTCAGGACTTCTAGTCCAACCCGAAATACCTGTATGGAAGTGGGAAAACATAACCATGGATTTCATTACCGGGTTACCTCGCACCTCCAGTGGGTATGACACCATATGGGTAATAATCGATCGTCTTACAAAGTCATCTCACTTCATCCCGATTCGCGAGGACTTCAAGAATGAGAAGTTAGCTCGTATCTACATCAGCGAGATCGTAAGCCATCATGGTGTACCATTAAGCATCATTTCAGACAGTGATGGTCGTTTCACTTCACGAAGATGGCGAGCCGTACAAACCGCTTTGGGTACACGATTAGACCTCAGTACCGCTTTTCATCCTCAAACTAATGGTCAATCTGAACGCACCATCCAAACCCTTGAGACATGCTGCGAGCATGTGTCATAGACTTCAAAGGGAATTGGGACGCTCACCTACCATTAGTGGAATTTTCGTACAACAATAGCTATCATTCAAGTATCGGCATGGCTCCTTTCGAAGCTTTATATGGTCGTAAGTGCCGATCTCCAGTATGTTGGCACGAAATTGGGGAAGCGCAAATCACCGGTCCAGAATTAATTCAAGAGACAACCGACAAGGTCCTTCAAATTCGAAACAATCTTCTAGCGGCTCAAAGTCGTCAAAAGAGTTATGCAGACAAACGACGAAAGCCCTTGGAGTTTGACATTGGTGATCAAGTACTTTTAAAAGTATCACCGTGGAAGGGAGTGGTTCGTTTTGGCCAGAAGGTCAAGCTAGCACCACGCTACGTAGGACCTTTCAAGATACTCGAAAGAGTAGGTCCTGTAGCAAACAAGCTTGACCTACCAGAAGAACTCAACAGAATTCATCCCACATTTCACGTATCAAACTTGAAAAAGTGCCTCGCCGATGAAAATCTCCATATTCCTCTAGAAGACATCCAAATCGATGAATCGATGCACTTCGTTGAAAGACCGGTAGAAATCATGGACTTCGGAGAGAAGCGTTTAAGGCGAAGTCGTATTCCAATTGTCAGGGTACGTTGGGAGTCGAAACGAGGACCCGAGTTTACTTGGGAACGTGAAGACTCAATGCGCGAAAAATACCCGCATCTCTTTCCAGTTACCACTACTACTTAAATTTCGGGACGAAATTCCTAAAAGTAGGGGATACTGTAACATTCGTTGAAAAACGGGTTTCAAAACCCGCTTCGTTTAATAACCAAGTATTCAGTTATAAATTTTTGTTGTGTATTTATTGTTCAGATTATTTTAAATAATACATAATTAATAAACATTTTAGAATTTAAAACTATAATTAATAAATAATAAAAATAACTGAATAGAAAATAAAATGGAGCCGTCGGGTCTCGAACCCGGGTCTACCATGAAGACACACACATACCACACCACTCCGCCACACATACGTTTGTGTTCAACTAATGAAACAAATAACACTTATAATAAAAGCCGATAGTCAAAATCAGTAATACCGCGCACCCAGAACGCGAAATCGCCGGAGAAAAACCAAGACTCCGCTAATGTTGCCTTTTCCCTTGACTGAAATGCGTAAACTGATTTCGACATCAGTTATAACCGTTGCGTAACACCCAATTTGGTCAAAACCGTTACCCTTGAAGATTGAAATCTTGACCGCGAAATCATGGCTTCTAATTCGAACCAATTGGCCTGTTTCCACTACAAATACCCACCCAAACTCCTTGTAAACTTTTCGCTCAGAATCACGCTCACTCCTGAAGCTTTAGTCCACTCAGAACACGTCGCCGGAAATTCTCGCACTCGCCGAAATATCACCGAAGAACCGAAGCCTTACTCCTAATCGGTACAATCATCTAAACCTTTCTTGCTATCTCTTGATTAGTAATCTAATTGCTCAACACAATAATCGAAACTGTTAAACAGTTCACTCAGCCGGAAATCGCAAATCAGAGCCGACCAAATCTTGCCGGAAATCTGAAGCAAACTCGTTTTGGTATACCATATCACTTAATTTTCTTTCCATTTCAATCAAGTATAGTTGTGATTGATTAACAGAACAGTCGGATTTCACTGTTCTGTATTTTTGTAAGTGAAGAAGACGAAGATGAAAATGTGTATTAGTATAATTAAAAACGGATATTTAACCGGGTTAGACACACAGTCCAGCGGTGGACTGTGTGCAAATACAATACACACGTCCCGAGTTCGAATCGCACATGTTACCGACTTTCAGAAATAAAACCAACATTTTAAAACCTAACCCGATCAAGTCACAGTATATACATAAGAGGAATATAATCTAGTAGTTAAACAGATTAGACACACAGCCCAACTGGTTGGGCTGTGCGCACTCGAACCGAAGGTCCCGAGTTCGACTCCGGGTCTCTGCAGCCGGTTCGGCCATATTAAATCATTTTTAATAAAAACTAAATAAGGTTAAAGTTAATTAGTATATATATAATTAAAACAGAGAATATTTCAGGTTAAACATGTAGCTCAGTTGGTAGAGCTGCGTGCACGTATACGAGAGGTCCCGAGTTCGAACCTCACTAGTCGCATAGAATAAACACAGTCTGACCGGTCAGACCCGGTCAACTGTCAGAAAGTCAACCCATTTTTTATTATTTTTATTTATTTATTTAATTGGAAAATTAATTAAAAATACTTAAAAATAGGATTTTTAATGTTAGAAGATTTCCTTAAACTCACAAAAATAAATCTAAAAATCCCATTAAGAGCACTAATTAAAAATATTAATCTCAAATAAAATTTATTTATTTATCGAATCATTTTGTTATTATCTAGGTTAGTTTTTCCCTCGTCGATTGAATCAAATTCGTGCGCATTCATCGTCATCAAAGAACGCACCCATTGTGAGTTAATCTCTACCAATTCCCCGTTTTAATCATGTTTTGGGGTGTATCATGTGTCGTACAATTCTTTTATTTTATTTAAACACTTGTGCATACATCATATCCATGATCAAATGTGTATCCATTGTTGTGTGAATTATATGTATATTGGATTTATCATTTTCAGTGCACGCATTTCATTAGGCCCATCAGTTCCCCGTGGGATACGGGTTGAGCATCCGGAGCCTCATTAGATCGGCTCCGTTTGATTGAGCCTTGATCTCACATACATCATCATTCATGTCATATACTCATCCAAAGTGATTTGTGATTATTTATCTATATATGTTTGCTCACATGTGACTATTGCACGAATTTTCTTTATTAAATAAAACAAGAAATCAGTAAAAATTTTTATCAAGGTTCACTCGCCAACTTTTGTTGACCCAAAATCTCCCCCGTTTTACACATGATACAGGTGATCAGCTGAGACAGGAAACACTTAGGAAGGCCTAGAAGAATAAACAAGTTTATGCTTTGGAAAATTATGTAGTTTCATTTTCTTGTAATTGTATGAATTTTGTTTTGGATATTTAAGTTGTAATTTGAATTTAATAATATGAAACATCTTAGTAAACATCATGAGCTTTGGTGATAACCCAATTTATGCCCCGACTTTTATTCCGCTGCGGGTCGGGGTGTGACAGATACAGTCCCGCAAGGCCGGTTTAAAGTTTTAATAGTAGTTTTAATTATTAGGCATGCAAGCCGTTCTTACTTACCCTGATGTGATGCTATCTGCCTCAAAGGAAGTCCTAATAAGCTTGAATCAAGTCCTAAAAGGTTCTATACACTGAACGAGACAAGAACCTTTCCCAAACCACCCTTCTAACCCCCTTCCAGACAGTTAACATGCTTTATGTAGACTGTAGAGACATGAATGAGTGAATCAACAAAACATGAAGGAATGATAGGATAAAACTCACTTTCAACATGAAAAACTAGTTATTAAAGTTAACCAAATGTTGGAAATCAAAAGTAATACATAAAAGATTTTGTCTTCACCAAGGGATGTAAGAGATTAGCCAAGCATGGCCATAGTTTGACAAAGACTCTTATGATCAATCTTGGATCCTGAAACTACTACACACTCTAAACTCTAATGATTGTGATGGATGATGATGGTGGAGTGGTGAAGGTGTAAGAGAAATGGTTTGCCGAGGGATGAGTTGGAATGAAACCAAGCACCCCCACATATAGCTGTAAACACTGGCTTCACACGGCCCGTGCCCTCTGGGCATGGCCGCGTGTATTCCTTGTTCTCTATCTTCATTTAATGAGCTTGTTAGAAAAGATGCTTGCGCGGCCCCATGGCCATTGTACTTGCTCTACTATCAAAAAGTCGCAAATCTGGAAGTTCACCACGGCCCGTGTCCACCTGACACATCCACGTGTCTCTTGTCTGCTTCTGTTTGTCTTTTTTTCTGAATCTTGAAGGGACACGGCCCATGCCAAACAGACACGGTCCCGTGCTGGAATTCTGATTCGTTGTTTTTGGCTTTGGGGTGAAGTTATGAGGGTTGGTGTAGTGCATCATCTTTTCTTCTTCAGTACTTATGCTGGTTTTTGTCGCTAAATTGTTCCTTTTGTATATTTAAGCTATTTTAATCCTGAAAATCAAAAGTATAAAAAGAAACGCACTTGTATATGTGATGAAAACCCTTTGTCTTTGTAAAACCGTTTTCCTAAGAGGATGCAAGTGATTGTAGACTAGACTCGAAAAGGAGTCCTAGTTCACTACAATCGAAGCTCTGATACCAATCTATCACACCAGTGGTAAGCGAAAACGCACGGTGTGAACTTGATCGTTTTTCATTGCATATGATGTAAGTAAACAAACTATATAAATAAAAGGCATGATGTTCATCCACGAAATTGAAATACAAATCATAAGTTGTTTAAAAGTAAAGACAACATAAGTTATAAAGTTTTACGAAGACTTGTTTCAAAATAGAGTTTTCAAATACTAAGGCTTTGCATCCTATATCTCTTCAAGGATGAGATATATGGATCAAACCCTTCAAAAGGATGACATCGCCAACTTGATAACCAAATTATTCGTGATACCAAATGCGCCAAGATCCACTCAGTTTCCAAAAATACATGTAAGTTTAAAGCATCAACAAAAGTTGGCGAGTTCATGTGTTTTGTGTTTGCATCAAATGAATCTTAAAAACATTTGAAAGTTTGTATGTAAAAATGTGGTATGTAAAACGTCAATGAACTTGTTGATCATTAATGTTTTGCAAGGACATTAATATGTGTGACGACATAGGAAGCACTCAACCCTTGATGATTTAGTACTGATCCGAGACAACAAAAGCACTACATGAGGTCACATAAGGACCCATGAGTGGGGCTCACCCGTACCCGATAGATCTACCCCTCTTATTCCTTTGTCTTATAAAAGATTAATGGGATTAAGATTCACCTATTCGCACATGATCCAGTATTTCATTCCTTAGCTTAACCATACCATCGAAACATGTATTTCCCCCCGAGAGTTGTAAAACTGAAAACGTTTAAAAGAAAAGAGGGACATGAACTCATAGTATTGCGTCAATATAAACGAGTCCACAAGCAAGGTATTTAAAAGCGCGAATCAACCTACAAGTTTTCTAACTCATTAGACACTTAGGTCTCTTCTAGACCGTGTACGCGTTGCTCATCTTAACGTTATTGAATTTGTTATGTATTTGAAACCCTTTTATATTTTAAATATGTTGGCATCTATTTCGTATGTTTGTTTTTAATATATATATATATATATATATAATATATATATATATATATATATATATATATATATATTATTTTATATATAAATATTGCATTCATAATGTGTACAAACGCGTCTTGCTTTCGTGAGTCTTCGTGCCTCGCACGAATGTATGTGGGCCTAGCCCACGAGAGTCTTTGTGCCTCGCACAAGTGAAAATGGGCCTAGCCCATTTGAGTCTCCGTCTTCCGCACGGTGTAAGTGGGCCTAGCCCATAAGCGTCTCCGTGCCGCGCACAGGCATAAGTTCATTATGAGTTATATATAATCTTCAAATATATATTTTAAGTCTAGTGAACCTCGTGTATGCATTTGTCCCATGGTATATGCAAATATTGCATTGTATATTGCAAATTGTTCTATTGAATACACGTGCAACATTATAAATGAAATGTTACTTTTATATGCAAATTGTTCTGTTGTTTGCATTTGTTCCATGGTATATGCAAATATTGCATTGTATATTCAAATTATTCTATTGAATGCACTTGCACCATTATATATGCAAATATTACTTACTATATGCAATATTGCATTGTATATTCAAATTGTTTTATTGAATGAGCTTGCACTATTATTATGAAAATGTTACTTTGTATATGCAAATATTGCATCGTATATGCAAATTGGTTTATTGTATGCAATTGCATGTACACGTTGTGGATGTACACTAATTATAATCTTGCAATTTTCACTAAAGTTTTAATGTATGTATTTTATAGTATTTATGTACATGTACGTTTCTTGTATTCTTGCCATTTCACCATGTGTTTTAATGTCTGTATTTATACGTATTTTTTCGCTTTAAATGCCTCTTGTTGTACTTCATGAATTCGAGTTGTGAGATTCGTTTATATCGTCATTTCTAAGGCTCGCACCCTTAGAGTTTTCACTCATTCTTTGCGGCTCTAATGTGTCCACCACAAGGTTCGCCTTGCCGGGTGATACTTCATCTGCAATCGTAGTCATTTAAAATTTTAACCCAACATCATTTTCACATATTTAAAACTTTCTGATTAAATATAAGTTGAAGATCTTTGTGATCGGTAAAGATTGTACATTGAGCACCATATAAGTAGTGACACCAAATTTTCAACGTGAATACCACCACACCTAGCTCGAGGTCGTGGTGGTATAATTTTTCTCGTGAACTTTCAATTTTCGGGACGAATACAAACTTTGTCTCGTTGCAGCAACCTCAACCAAGACTTTGAATGATGCATCACAATAAACCACGAAGTCGTCGGTACCGTCGGGTAAAGATAGGATAGGCTCGTCACAGAGTTTATCTATTAGCAGTTGGAAAGCCTCCTCTTGTTTCTCGCCCCAGTCAAACTTCCTATCCTTTTGTGTCAGGGGTGTTAGCGGTTGAGAAACTTTTGAAAAGTTCTATGTACACCTCCAGTAATAACCCGCTAATCCCAAAAGTTGTCGCACTTCCATCGGGGTTTTAGGCGCTTCCCAATTCTTGATCGCCTCGATCTTGGATGGATCAACATGAATTCCTTTCTTGTTCACTACAGTTTCGAGAAATTGTACCTCGCGAATCCAAAATTCACATTTGGAGAACTTTGCATAAAGTTGTTCTTATTCAGAAGTTCCAAAATTGTTCGTAAGTGTTGCTCGTGCTCGTCCTTGGATCGTGAGTATATTATTATGTCATCGATAAATACTATCACAATTTTATCTAAGTACGGCTAACACACGTTGTTCATAAGATCCATGAACACTGTCGGTGCATCTGTTAAGCTGAACGGCATAACAAGAAAATTATAGTGGCTGTAACGAGTTCTAAAGGTCATCTTGGGTATGCTTTCTTCTTGTTACCTCAACTTATGATAACCCGGTCTCAAATCGATCTTGGAGTAGAAACTTGAGCCTTGTAATTGTTCGAATAAATCTTCAATTCTTGATAGGGGTAACGGTTCTTGATGGTGAGTTTATTCAACCCTCGATAGTCTACACACATGCGAAAGCTCCCGTCCTTCTTTTTAACGAATAATACCGGAGCTCCCCAATGTGAGAAAATCGGTTTAATAAATCCCTTCTCTAACAACTCTTCAAGTTGTGTAGATAGCCCTTTGCAGCTCGGACGGAGCTAATTGGTATGGAGACTTCGCCACTAGTGCAGCTCCCGGCACCAAAGCAATGCGAAACTCAACTTGTCGTTCTAGAGGCAATCCTGGCAAGTCTTCGGAAAGACTTCAGGAAACTCCTTCACAACGGGGATGTTTTCCAGCTTTGGCTCCTCAGCTTTCTTGTCAACCACGTGAGCAATGAAAGCTATGCAACCTTTTCGAAGACATTTCTATGCCTTCATGCAGTTAATGATTCGTAGGGATGTCTCGTGTTTCTCTCCATGGATTATAAGCGTTTCTTCGTCTAGTAGAGGGATGCGGATGGTTTTCTCATGACAAACCACTTCCCCCTGGTTGTCGGACAACCAATCATGCCGATAACACGTCAAAACTACCTAAATGAATGGGTAAAAGATCTATAGTAAATTTTCACGCTCCGAGTTCATGTGTGAAGCCTCTAATAATTTCTCCCTATTCAACTAATTTACTGTTCGCCGATTCTATAGAGTAAGGGACGTCTAGCTTACTCGACTCTAAGCCAAGTATATTTTAAAATTCTATATAGATAAAGCTAAAATCGTCACGGGTATCAAACAAAGTGGATGCAAAGTATCGGTTAATAGGATACACATCGGTGACCCTTAATGACTTCACATGACTCAACTAATTTCCCATTACCTAACATGTCGGAATAAGGTATGTCTAACGTACATGACTCAAATTTGCGTATATGCTTAATACCTAAGACACTAAGTCAAGCTTGGCGTTGGTATCAAAAGAATTGACACATAATGACCGTATAGTAGAACGTACTCATGACGAAATTTAGATCATGTGGAGTATCCACAGTTCTAATCACTCACACCCTACTTTGCTGGCTTGACTCATTCTTAAGGCATTCATGCTTGAAGTGGCCTCTAGCCACACTTCAACATCAGTATTCTTCCTTGCTTATTACTAACTTATTAGTTTCTGTTTCATGCCCAGTCTCACCACACTTCTACTCTTGGCACTTTTGCAAGTGCCTTCATGGTAAAAGTTTCACTTATCACATTTAGGATTTTGGCAAGTTATTAGCATATCTTGGTTCCAGCATCGTTTATGGCAACAAATGCCTTCGTTTCTCTCGTCATGGGAGTCCCCTTCCTTTTGTTACTCACTCTCAATCCTTTCTAAGGTGTGAGAACTTTCACTTCCCGTGTCCAGTAGATTCCACATGCGTTTCCTTTCTCTTGCCTTTCTTCAACAATTTCCCCCTTCTCACCGCATCCTTGGTGAGACTAACTGCGAGAGTTACCGTACGAGTGATCGAGGTAGGGTGGGATGGTGTGATCATGCTTCAGATCTCAGGGGTTAATCCCCAAATGTAGCGCTCAATACGTTTGACTATGGGTGTTACCTAGTATGGAACACCCTTAATAGATTATGACAGCGTTGAGTATAACCAACAACGTTAACTCCAATCCTGGTCATGTACCAGAATTCTATTTCCATCCTTGGAATTCCAGTCAGCGAGCAATAGTCTTCTCATATAAGATCCTTAAGTTCTTCCCACGACAACCTCTTTGTTTTATCACTCCCTAAAGTTCGTACTTGGAGATTCCACCAAGTTAATGTTGCATTCAGCGGGAGACTCTCTGTTTACCTAATCGTGTATTCATGGTACATTTACTAGCACAGCTAGTTGACTTCATTATCTTTATTTAGCAGACAGAACCTACTGCACCTCTCGTATCTACGAGGTCTCACGGCTTACAGTCTGAGAAAGCCTTAGAATTAAAACCTCGTGTGATTGCATCTTCAAGTGTGGCATTGTCACTCGTTCCCGATCTATCAGGATTTGAACCACTTGAACGACCAATACTATCAGTATCGTCACTAGTGTCGACTCAATAACCTCATGTTGTGCAATTTCCATAACCTCATGTTGTTCCATTAAAATTAGTTCGACTATAATGCTAGGACGTTGATTAACTAACCCCTTTTGGGCGTAGATTTTCTTTTCGGCACTATGTTTATTTTGATACGTAATATCAAATGATCTAGACTTATATTTAAGCAGATATAGTCCACCAAGCGTCTAAGAATTAAGAATGCAATCGGTCATGGAAACCTCAAGATTGCATTGTTCATACATGTTTGAAACAATGATAATGTGAATAACCGCAATCCAAAATGCGTAGTACCTCTTGTGTGTATCAGCCATATGTCTAAGTGGAAAAAGAAATAATTCGTTGAGGAGGGGAACCTAACCAGTCGCCTCCATCCTTATGGTATGTACTCCATACTCCATAGGCTTCGATCGTCCGAAGTAGGGAAAACCATCCGCCGCTCTAACCAGTGTGACGAATACGTTGGTATCCGTTGAGCTCCACGAGCTCCAACAAGATTGTTATAATTTCCATAGATGTCAAATAAAATTCAATGAAGGAGTTTTAGCATGGCTCATGCCATACCATCCCTTAGAATAAGGCAAATGTTAAACGATGGAGTTTAATGTAACCATTTCCAAAAACTAAGATGAGGTGTCCTAGACACTAAAGAACCAATCCATGTACCCGATTTCTAGAATGTTGAGGAAAATTCCTCCCTGGGTGGCTAACCAGTTTTGTTTGTTTAGATGACTAGTCTCAACTGACTCGTGATATAGTTCGAATGTTAGGTGTGAACAAATACGTGTGGTCTTTCTATATCGTAGGGTGTTATAGTAACCACCCAGTTAGTGTTCTACTAGATAGAAACTTGAACAATTTAAAATTTTCAAATGAATAGCAATCATTAGCTTGACCCGCAGAGCCCACCGGGTTTCCCATGCACTACAAGTTGTTATTACGTGGGCCCCATAATAATAACTTGCCTTGCATGGTCACTCTAGCATTCTCTTGTTCAAAGCAGACGATCAGTCAGAGAGGGGACACTACTGTCTACATACCTTCAACATAGAAGGAACCTTCATGATGGTCCACATCCTAACGTCCGTTGTCATGACTCGTGAAAGGGCACGACGTTAGACGAAATAGATGTGAGAACCGTAATTCTCCATAACAATACACAATACAATCGCAGTTTTGATTACAGAAGATAATAGAGAGAATAACAAACTTTATTTGAGAATACGTTTACAAGATAATGTCAACAACAAACCCTATTTATACTGCATGTTTTCTTGGCCCCAAAGTAAAACAGTTATAAGCGGTTATGGGCACCAAGATTAACTGACATCTTAAATATTCACAACATAGTCGGTTGTGACATAGTATAATACTAGCCTAGACATAAGTATAATAACAAATACATATTTACAATAATATAAGTTTGATAAGAAATTATATCTTCCAACAGTCACTGCCCTAATTTCATAATTTCAACTTCATGCATTCCAGATCTTCATGGTGTTTCGTTGCTGCTCCTGTTACTAGTCGGATAACCTTGTGATGGCTAGGTCTGTTTTCGATGCTTCTTGCGTTTCTTTAAGGGTAACTCCCCATCTTCCAGATGTTCATCAACATCCCTATTTGGTTCTCTTTTGCCCTGCGAATTGCTTAGTTCACCAACATGAAGATTCATATCCTTTGCCTTTATCTTGAAGTAGTACCATTCCAACATTTACAAATACCGATAATAAGTGACCTTTAGCATTTCGGCCGTATCTGTCTCATATCCCATGAGTCTTGCAATGTCTACCACTTCTTGTTTCCACTAACTTTATTATATCCATCCACATGCTATCACTTTAACATAGAGATCTAACAAGCATACATTTCCACCACAATTGTCTAATGGTGGGAATCTGCATGAGGCATTAATCCTAATAAATTCCTTTAGAAACCATTCAACTACTGCATCAAATTCTTTTTCAAGTTTCTCCTTTTTCACTTCATACTTGATTGCAATTTGGATCACATCAATAAAGTTTAGACAATCCTCTATTGATGACACAATCTTAGGATAGACTACATGGATCTTACCCTTGTTTAATCTTTCTTTATCCTTCTCCTCTTGCAGATGCATTTCTTCAAAGTGTTTCCACAATACTTCATTTTCATCAATCATTTTTCATCTTTAACATCATCTTTGATCATGCCACTGCCGGAATTACCAAACGTCTTTGTTATACTGCATGTTTTCGCTTCAAAGTTGATGTCTAACCCTTGGTTTGCTAAATGTGTCATGCTTAGTATGTCTTGGTTTAGAGTGTGAATATAATATATGGATTTTATACATGATATTCCTGATTTGTGAAGACGAGGCTTGTCCTCTTCCACAGAAGAACAATCTTTGGTTCCAGTACCAGTTTCCGCACCAAATGAATTTCTCAACTTTTTAAACATTTCTTTAATCCCACACACATGCAACTTCCGATTAACACTAACATACCAAGTATTTTCTGGACCAAACCAGTCAGTCCCTTTCAACAAGATTTCGGAGATTGTGTTTTTGATTTGACTATTCTTATTATACACACTTTTTTTCGAACAATAGTTACAGGAGTGTGTCTGATTTGCATACCTTTGGTGTCTCACCTTTTGTCTCCTGTTCCTGGAATTTCGGTTCCTATTCCTTTTCATTGCAGACCCTCTACTAACATTAAATGCTCCAAAACTTTCACATAAAACTTCTACATCTGAGACTTCCTTGTATACACCCATTTGATCTACCTGATCACTCTGCACATTCGTTTGATCTACCCGATCCTTCTCATGCATATCATGGTCTTCCCAACCATCATACACTTTTCCATGGTCTACCCGACCATAACCAATCGTTGGTTGGAATGATGCTACGTCCACACCATCCCTACTTCCCAGAATGTAATTGTCTTCGAGTTCTTCTCCACAGATCCTTTGGATCTGGCTCTGATGCCAAGTGTGAGAACCAACTGTAATTCTCCATAACAGAACACAAGAAAATCGCAATTTTGATTACAAAAGATAATAGAGAGAATAACAAACTTTATTAGAGAATACAATTACAAGATAATGTCAACAACAAACCCTATTTATATTGCAGGATTTCTTGGCGCCAAAGTAAAACAGTTATAAGCGGTCATGGGCGCCAAGATTAACTGACATCTTAAATATTCACAACATAGTTGGCTATGACATAATATAATACTAGCCTAGACATAAGTATAATAATAAATGCATTTTTCCAATAATATAAGTTTGATACGAAATTATATCTTCCAACAATAGAAATAGAAATAGAGAGAATCCGCAACAATAAAAACTGGAGGGGCACCTTTAAGATGAGTACTTCATCTTATTTGTCTGGACAAGAGTGTCATCAATCATGATTAGTATGAGCCACAGGGACCTCGTCCCACTAATAGAGTTGTTGTCCAAGGCTCCCACCTCCGCCTCGTTGTCACTACTATAGCCAGGAACCTTCACATTTGAGGGAAAAACAACCATCTTCTATGGAAATCAAGCTTACGCGAGGTCGATTTTCTCATCATGCGAGTCGAGAATCATAATGGTATTCGAAGTCGAAGGTATTTCGCTCTTGCAAAATATTTCGTACAACACATATATAATAAATTATATATATAATCACACATAATCCCATCTAACCAGGATTTCTATCATATATAAGCAACTTGTAAACTAGTTTGATCCGCAGACTGATAATGTAATTTGCCAACAACACATGCTTGTTAACTTAAAGTGTCCATGACACATATTCTGATAACATAATGTGTCTATTTCTCATAGACTAAGTCCCATAATGTCCTTGCATTATTGTTTTAGAAGTAAGTTTTGTGTAGCGGATCTTGCGTCGGTGTGTGTGTGTATGCAATGAAAACCCTTTGTTTTTGTAAAACGTTTTCATGAGAGGATCCTAGTAAATTGGAGACTAGACTTGACAAGGAATCCTAGTTCACTACAATCGAAGCTCTGATACCAATTTATCACACCCGGTCGTAAGCGGAAGCACACCGTGTGAACTTGATCGGTTTTCCATACTGATAAACAATATAAAAACACGATGAACAAGTAAACTATAACATATAGAGTGAGCGATAAAAAGATGCCACATGAACTGTGACAGGCGTACATTCCAACTTCTGAACTTCTTCTCTATATTTGCTACTTGTTTAGTAGATTGATATTAGAAAGTGTAAGTAAGACAGACATTTCGAAGCATGGGCAATGGCTTCACGGGTATCGATTCCCTTATGGATTGCAATCGAGAGAAGACCTTCATATTGATCAGCTTCATCGAAGCAAAGCGTGGAATCTCTTTCAAGGCGCCTGCCATCATCTAAGTGAGGCAGAATTAATTACAAATAAGTTTAAAATAAAACACTAGTTATAAGTTTACAAGACTTGTTCAAAATACAGTTTTCAAATACCAAGGCTTTGCATCCTATATCTCATCGAGGATGAGATATATGGATTAAACCCTTCAAAAGGATGAAATCGCCAACTTGATAACCAAATTCTTCGTGATAACCAAATGCACCAAGATCCACTCAATTTCCAAAAATACATGTAAGTTTAAAACATCAACAAAAGTTGGCGAGTTCATGTGTTTTGTGTTTGCATCAAATGAATCTTAAAAAAATTTGAAAGTTCGTATGTAAAAATGTGGTATGTAAAGCGTCAACGAACTTGTTGATCATTAATGTTTTGCAAGGACATTAATATATGTGACGACATAGGAAGCACTTAACCCTTGACGATTTAGCACCGATCCGTGATCCGCTGGGACAACAAAAGCACTACATGCGGCCACACTAGGACCCATGAGTGGGACTCGCCCGTACCTGATAGATCTACCCCTTATTCCTTGGTCTTATAAAAGATTAATGGCGCTTAAGATTCACTCTATTCGCACATGATCCAATATTTCATTCCTTAGCTTAACCATCGAAGCATATATTTCCCCTGGGAGTTGTAAAACTGAAAATGTTTAAAAGAAAAGGGGGACATGAACTCAAAATATTGCGTCCGTATAAATGAGTGCTAGCAAGCAAGGTATCCAAAAGCGCGTAACTCATTAGACACTTAGGTCTTTTCTAGACCGTGTACGCGTTGCTCATCTTGAACATAATTGAATTTGTATTTGTTATGTACTTGAAACCCTTCTGTATTTTAAATGTGTTGGCATTTGTTTCGTATGTTTGTTTTTAATATATACACTTCTTATATATAAAATAAAATATTTATATATATATATATATATATGTATTATATATATGTACATATATATATATTGCATTCATAATGTGTACGAGCGGGCCTCGCCTTCGTGAGTCTTCGTGCCTGCACGAATGTAAGTGGGCCTAGCCCACGAGAGTCTTTGTGCCTCACACAAGTGAGAATGGCCCTAGCCTATTTGAGTCTCCGTGTTCTGCAAGGTGTAAGTGGGCCTAGCCCATAAGCGTCTCCATGTCGCGCACGGGTGTAAGTTCGTTATGAGTTATATATATTCTTCAAATATATATTTTAAGTCTAGTGAACCTCGTTCACTCATATACGTACGTTCGTTTCGTTTATATGCATTTGTCCCATGGTATATGCATATATTGCATTGTATATGCAAATTGTTCCGTTGTATGCATTTGTTCCATGGTATACGCAAATTTGCATTGTATATGCAAATTGTTCTATTGAATGCACTTGCACCATTATATATGCAAATATTACTTAGTATATGCAAATATTGCATTGTATATGCATGTTATTTTATTGTATGCACTTGCACCATTATATATGCAAATGTTACTTTGTATATGCAAATATTGCATTGTATATGCAAATTGTTTTATTGTATGCATTAGCATGTACAACCCACTTGTAATCTTGCAATTTTCACTGAGTGTTTTAATGTCTATTTTTATATGTATTTGTGTACATGTACGTTTCTTGTATTCTTGCCATTTCACCAAGTGTATTATTGTACGTATTCCAAGTCTAAAAATATATTATTTTTAGAGTTCGTCGTAGTAACCGTTGATATATATATTCGTATCAAGAGTGCCCAAGTGCCGTCGGTAAGGTGTATACGTTCTTTGTCGTGACAATATGGCATTCGTCAACGTGATGACGTATATAATTTATTACCGAACTTCTATTGTATTTGGTGTCGGTTTCGGATATATATTATTTTGTCAATTATATATATATATATATTGTGTGTGTGTGTGTGTGTGTGACGGTTTGTCTGATGTCCATTTTGTCCATTGTGGCGTCGCGTTTAGAGATATAACATGAGCATGTTTGTATATGTATTTCCATATGCATTTTTATACTTGTTCATCTCCAAGTATTTAAAGGTCTCATTGTGGTGTATTTATTTTAGTTAGTATTTTCCTAACTTTCTAATACATACACATAAATATTTATACACATAAGTTAGAGTTTTCTAAGTATATATATTTTTCATTCTAAAAATATATATATAATATTCCATTTTTAACTTATGAAAGTATATACATAAGTGTTTAAGAACAATTAAGAGTTTAAGACTTAAACTTCACCATTAAGACTTGCCTAAATATGATTAGGGTTGGTAATTACGTTTAGTCATTTTAATCACCTTTTAATTACACCTTAATCATGATTAAAATTTAGAAATTTCGTCATAGTTTCCCCTAAACTATGGCGTTTTCCACGTTTTCAAAATGTATATTAAACCATGTGTAATCCCAAAATCATCATCAATCTCAAAACAAGTTCCATAATCATACATTTCCATGCTTAAACACATAAATACCTCTTGAAGATTTATGAACTTTTCTATATATATTTATCAAGATCACTAAAAGTATCATTATTTTGTGTTCATCTTTTACTTTAGCAAGTTTATATAACCCACTTTAGGTTATATTTTCAAGATCATCACTTCAAAATATATTTTTAGCTTCTTGAATATGCTCATATTTTTAAAAATCATTTTCAAGACTTATTGTTTAAGTTCATGAACTTCAAAGATGATGATCTTGCTAAATCTAAACATCTTTATGTTTAGATCATCTTTCTAAGCATATTTATGCATGATCATTATATCTAAACAACCTACATTACACTAATCATCATAATCAACACATAAAACACATATTTATGTTAGATTTAGGGTTTTAAGTGTTTTGTTTAATGGGTTTCAAGATGATCAAGGTGTCCTTTTGTAAACTACAAAGTATAATAAACATAAAAATGGGATGAGATGACTTACTACTAGCAACAAGACTAGGTAAGCACTTAGATGAAGATGATAAAGTGAACAAGAAGGTGTTGAAGCTCTAAATAATGAAAAGAATGCTTCCTTGAATGGTCCTTCACTTGAGCCTTCCTTAGATCACCTTAAAATGTATGTAGGATACTTGATTTAGGGTGTTTAAGAGTTGAAAATGGGGGGTTGTAAGAGGGTGTTTGGAGCCGTGTGTTGAGGGAAAGAGATGAGGGCTTTGGTTTTGAGTTTTGTATGTTGTAAATGATGTGGTAATGTAGGGAAGTTGTAGTTTATAAGATGCAAAATCCTTTAAGTCAAACATGAACTCTCATAGCCATACTTATAACCATCATTCACCAACTAGTTGTAGGTTGAGGTGTGGGGCCCACATGGGGGGTAAAGTGTAAGTTTATTTTTTTTATAACATGTGTTGTATTATGTGTTAAGATAATTAGGGGACTAGGGGAGTTCATGCACCATTAGGCCATTAATGGTAATTTAGGGTAGTAACTTGTCTTAACTAGTTCATTAATTTAGAAACTTTGGTGTTAGGATGATAAAAAGATAACACTAGTTCGTTCATCGGTTCGAAACCGGACAAAATGTGAAATATGCGTTATAATACCGGAAGCTATGTCTTGAATAATTATTCGATACCATCAAGATTAGTTATGATGTTTAGCATTATTTACAAGCTTCATAGACCTTGCAAATGCTGAATTTTCATGTTGCAGACAAAATATATTCGTTACATTTAGTGCGGGTCAGACAATTTGATAATTTAGGCGTTTTCCAGAAAGTTAACTTATTATGGCAAGTGATACCCCTAATTAGGGTTTTTATTCAGGTTTCTATGATGATATGCTTTCATATCATTCGTTGATCGTTCAGACAGTTTTTAGAACTAGCTGGCATGAATAGTGTGTTCAGGTGAATAGTGTTTTCAGCATTTTCTACCAATATGTTAGGACATAGTTAGTTGTTTTCTCGCGATGCGACGAAATTAACAATATCAATTGTCAAGTTTCAATATGTCCTACGATTTCTAGACTTGTATGACCTAATTATGCACAAATTAAGCCACAAATGAACGAAATTAAATGTATAATAGTTGTTAAGTTGTATGGATTTACCTTAATTTTGCCGGTTGTCACATACTCCCCCCGTTAGAAGAATTTCATCCCGAAATTCAAGTTGTTCTAACAGTTGCAGGGGAATCTTGGAACATATGTTGGTACTTAGATTTGCTTTGATCTTCACGTTCCCATGTATACTCGGGACCGTGACATGAGTTTCATCTTTTGGACCTTCCAGTCCATAAGCTCAACAGGTTCTTCGGTGAATTGGAGTTCGTCAACATGAATTTCATAAGCCGGGATGATGACTGTTTCTTGAGTACAACTCTTTTTAAGGTTTAACACACGAAATGTATCGTGTACGCTAACAAGCTCATCTGGTAGCTTCAACTTATAAGAGACGGTTCCAATTTTTTTCCAAGATTTCGAAGGGTCCTATGTATCGGGGGTTCAACTTTCCACGTTTGCCAAATCTGGCTACGCCTTTCCAAGGCGAGACTTTCAACAAAAGTTTGTCTCCGACCTTAAAGGATAATGGTTTGCGTCGTTTGTCAACGTAGCTCTTTTGTCTATCACGAGTTGCCTTGATACGGTCTCGGATTTGAAAGATTTTGTCCGTAGTCCCTTTGACTAATTCCAGACCAATGAGTTGTTTATCTCCGATCTCCGCCCAATATAGCGGTGATCAGCACTTTCGTCCGTATAGAGCTTAAAATGGGGCGGCCTGGATGCTAGTGTGATAACTATTATTATATGAGAACTCCACTAAGGGTAAGTGAGTATCCCAATTTCCACCAGATCCATCACACAAGCACGTAACATGTCCTCCAAGGTTCGTATCGTTCGTTCACTTCGGCCTGGATGCTAGACTTGTATGACCTAATCATGCACAAATTAAGCCACAAATGAACACAATTAAACGTATAATAGTTGTTAAGCTGTACGGATTTACCATTAATTTTGCCGGTTGTCACAAAACCGGCGGTGATAAGGCCGATGTGGTGGTGGTGGTGGTGGTGGGAGTGTAAGGCATATACCGTCCATCTCCACCGGTGTAGTAGCAGCGGTGATGAAACCGGAAAAATACCAATTTTGATGACGGTGGTATGGTGGCAGTGTATGCATTGGCGTTTCTACTCTTTGCCTTTTGTCTTGTATGGTGGTTTTCTACAAAATTGTGTGTTGGTTTGGTAGTTTTGGTTTGAGTTTAGAAACTTTGGTGAAACATCGGATTCCGGTGTTGATGAACATTGTGTGGTGGCTATCGGTCAATCCGTCGACTGTACAGTGAATGCGAGCGCTTTTTGTGACGGTTTTTTAGTATCTCTGTGTTGATGATTGTACTCGGCGATGATGATCCCCCCCCCCCCTTCCTACTTGGCCTGGCAACTACAGTTGCAGCCGTAGCGGGACTGAGCCGCAATTTGTTTATGATGGTGATGAGTAACTTGAAGATATGATGCAAGTCTACTGGATTTAATTTTTTTCTTTCTTTTTTTCTCTTTCATTTTTTTATTGAATCTTGCAGACAAAAACCAAGTAATAATTTTTTTTTTTTTTTTTGGGTTTTGATGAACGAAAGGCGTTGATGTTGAATTTTTAGTTTTATATATTGTGACTTTGTGGTTTTTCTGAAATTATGTGGACTAGTTTTTCTTGAATTTATGGCATTATATGCATATGGTCTAGCTTTATTTTGATAAAATATATTCTATCATGTATTTTGTGGTTATTTGGTGAATAATTGCTTTTTGACTTACAAGAAGGTAATTAATATTATAGTTTTTGACTGAAAGGAATATGTAAAGTATTGTATTTTCCAATTAAGATTGATTGTTTTTAGTGTAAAGTGTACATTTTTAATTCTATATATTAATGTATGCTATCATTTGGAGATAATTTTTGTAATACAATAAGAAAAAAGAATGTACTGTATTTAAAATATCTATAAGCTCTAACTTATCTCAAATTTGAGACAAGGTAATATTCATATTGAATGCTTTACGGTTGAATGAAAAAAATATATATTTTACACAATATTATTATTTTTTCTAGGAACATGTAAAGAAGAAAATGGCATAAAGTTTGACATATAAGTGAAAGCATCTGCATCAACGGAGTATGACTTCCCAAGACTACACTTCCATAGTTTATTGAAAACTGTCTTATATTGAAATATTTTTCATAAAGTTATTAATAGAAAAATGTTTTATTTTGTTGGGTTTATATATTTTGTTTTAGATATAAATGTAACACAAAAGCAATAACAAATATTAATAGAAAAATGAATTTTATTTTAGTTTTTATTAGTTTTACATACGAGTTTTTCGGGTTTTAATGGTTATTTGTGTTATGTGACATTACTGATAGACATGGTTTCAAATCCCCGCCAACGTGAGGGATGACTTTTCTAGTTATATATAACTACAATCAAAAGCTTTGTATGCATGTCCTCCCCTTTATTGCCCCCCCCCCCCCCCCCCCCCTCCTACTTTTTTTTTTCTTTTTTTTTCTGTTTGTCTTTTTTATTTACATTTACCCCTCAACTTTAATCATTAACATTAACAACCTCTCATCTTAAAAAAAAAACTTTATATTTTCAAGTTTTATGTCATTTTTATATACGTGTCTGTATAATTTTAAGTTAATTTACGTTTCGACGTAAATATTTTTTTTTTCTGAGAAATGAGTAGAGTCATATATAATACATGTCCATGCTTATTTTTATATACATTTTCAGTTGGTCTACGTTTTGACATAATTTTTTTTCGAAAATGAGTCATGTTAAATATAATATGTTTTCATTAGACGGTATAATTCGAGTTACTTCATATTTCAATGTCGCGTAGTACCATTCTTTGTAACTTTTAAAAGAACATAATTTTCTTACGTTATTAAATTTATGTACCTGTCGGTATAAATTCAACTTAGTTAACGTTTTGACGTAAATTTCTTTCGCAAATAAGTCGGGTCAAATATAATACATTTTTATGTTTTTGTATGTTTTCAATTGATCTACATTTTGACATAATTTTTTTTTTTAAATATAATACATTTTCAATAGATTATATAAATTAAAGTAATTTTGCGTTTCGACATCGTAACAACGCGTGGAAAAATTACCAACTTAATACATGTACACTATAAGAAACAAAGCGTGCATTTAAGAAGTGGATAATTGCGTAGGATGCAAGGGTTGTGACTTGTGTGTTGTATACTTTGTAACCAAACTAGTTTTATGTTCGTCAAGTTGTAGTAGACATAAAACCAAATATTTCTCAGTTTCATAATATATACGTTTGTGTTTCGGTTACTTGTACATCTCATTTATAACATGATCTCAATAAAAAATATATAACCAATTAAAACAAAACACAACCACAGTTTTGCTAAAATAAAATTAAAAAGATGGCAAGGCTGTAATTTTGAGCTGGGAACAAAACAATAATTTGTCAGTACCAATGAGCGACTGCTTGGCATGAATAAAAACTACAGTGAGTCAACCAACTAAAATAAAACACTACCATAGTTTTGTCAAAAAACAAAGAAAAAGTAAAACGATAACAAGATTGCAATTATGAACCGGAGGCAAAATCATAATTTATTTTAAAATGGGTGGGAAATTATAATTTTAAACTGAAATCATAATTTTAAATTAAGAATAAAATAAATTAACAAGAACAATAGAAAGTATCAAACAACTAAGTTGCCTCACACAATTTCTCCATCTTCCTTTTGTATATATAGTAGTAACGTCTAGCATTATTTCCCCATAATCCTTTTTTATATATAATAATACTAATAATAGGCAAGTTCACAACTTTTAGTTATTTATATAATCTTTATACTTATTATTATTATTATTATTATTATTATTATTATTACAATAAATAATTTCAATTAATCGTATGTCACAATCATACTTATTTAATTATTTATTATATCATTTAAATTTCTTTTACAGTATTATTATTGTCATCTTATCTATTTCTACTATCTAATAAATAAATATAAAATTAAGCATATGTCATCACCATATATTGCCTCACAATTTTTTCCTGTCCAAATCACACTATTACTCTAAATAAAGAAAAATGTTTTGTAAAGTAAAAAAAAGAATAACTAACAAATATAAAATTGAACATACCTCATCATCATATATTGCCTCACAATTTTTTCCTGTCCAAATCACACTATTACTCTAAATAAAGAAAGATGTTTTATAAAGTAAAAAAATAATTTAATCCTATTTTAGTAATATTAATTTATTTTTTTACTTATTTGAACATAGTAAATTAATTATTAATTATAAAAATATTTTAATTGTCATATATAAACTGTAAACTTAATTAAATATGTATAACAATTATTAATAATAATAACAAATCTAACTTATGACATAGCAATAAATATATTTTCATTTACTTTAAATAAAAGTATATGTAATGTAATACGTAATTTCAGTTATATGATATATATATATATATATAGTCTTAGTTCCAGTAAAAAAAGTCGTGAAAAGTGTGAAAATACATAGTAATTAACATGTAGGCATCATGTTATAAATTTAGTGTCACACCCCAACCGATGGCAGAATCATCGGGGCAGGCGTAATTAGATTGCTCGAGACTTCATAACACTAAATGTGACAAGTATTTAATAAATAATATTTCATTTCATTGCTAATGGTTCAAGTACATGAATTGGAAAACAAAAATACAACAAATATTACATGATTAATCTATAAACATGAATTTAAAGTTTGGTGCGTTTCTAGTCCTTCCTATCAAGTTCGACGGGTCGTCATCATCATAGAAATCTTGCAATACGTATTAAAGTATAGTATAATACAAAGGTATGGGCGAGCATACAAGTTTGAATACTAGCGTAAGTATAAAAGTTTAAACGAATCCACATGGCATAATAGTTAACTTAAATTGTCATACAATACTAGCATGGAACTATACGTGTAAACCCAAAGTTTACAGCTAGCGTAATCTAATCGTAGTAATTACTAGACCGTTTTGTTTACTTAACATGACCTTACGAATATGGACGGTGTGTTACTCCTATAGCACTATACATGTTAACGGAGGCTTGAAACAAGTTAATGACAAATCATAGAACATGTAACGATTCTAGCATATATGAATTCTAGCATAACATATTAAGCATATATGATGGATTGTTGTTTGTAAGCATGTTTGAAAGTGTATGTGTACGCTTTTAATAATGAATAAGTATTACACCCAAAAAGCGTCGAAGAGTAAAAGGGTCAAGTATACTCACAATTTTGCAAAGCTTCTCGATTACCTGTGTTTTGGCGAGTTGATGTGAATAGGAGAGTGAAGGTGTATGAGTACTCGGATGTTTAACGGAGGATTCGGATTCGGAATTAAAGTATGCATATAAGAAAATAATTATCTAGCCTTAAACAATCGTTCTTGACACTATAAATCTTGTATGGGTAGATGTGATTTCATGGGTCAAGACACCCATTAGAATCGTTAACGAGAGGTTCAAGACTTAGATAACATAACCTAGTACCATGACAAGTAACCATGTTGATCATCATCAAGGATTTTGTTATGTATATATATTTATCGTATAGTTTATATAATAATTCTGAGCTAAGTCTATCAAGGATATCAATTGTCATATAAGTCATGCATGGAGGTAAGAGGATAACCATCCTTTAACCTCATTGTAAGATTCAGAAGGATAATTCGGATGGTCATGAATGGAAATGAAATGTACAATAATTACTATACCAAGTAGCCAAGTAACCTTTAACCTGAGTGAGCCGGCACCGACATAGAAAGAATTAACTAAGTGTCAGAGGCTTGACGGGGTTATGTCACTTTCAAGCTAGCAAACCACTTGGATAGCAATTGTAAACCATCAAGTGAGGTGGTGGAATGAAGGTAGGATAGCCAAGGCTAGTATTCACACATATACCAAAACACAAGTCTTGCCATCAACTTCTCGGCAAGCTCGGATGGTTTCATCACTTGTGGGTTGCATAAACCCTTGCAAAAACAGAAAGTTTAGAGGTGTTCGCACCTCTTAAACTTATAAGAATCTATTCCTAACAAGTCTCATAACCTTATATAGGTTTTAGAACAAGTAGGCACAAGATTCAAACAAGTTTAATCAAGAAAAGCAAGATACAAAAGAATAAATGAAAGCATAATTTTAATCCTACTTTGGACCTCAAATGTGGTGAGTTTTCACCTTAGTTTGCCAAAGCAAGCTTGTGAAAACCTTCCTGGAGGTTATCCAAGTAGAAAGAAAGAAGAAAACATAAGAAAATGAGAAAGTGAGCTAAAACTCACTTAGAATGGTTGCAACTTTCTGCCAAGTCTTGGAAATTAGAGAGTAACCAAGAAGATTTGAGGGTGATTTGGAGTGTGTTTAGGAGTCTATGGAGGCTTGTATTTATAAGTGGGGATTAGGGTTTGTGAGTTAATGAAGGTGGAAGGTGATTGGAGGAGAAAGGAGATGGAAAAAAGGGTGAATTCTGATTGACTAAAAAATGGTGGAAGGTGATTGGAGTAGGAGAGAGGTGGAAAAGGTTTTGGTTTTGCTCATTTTTAGTCCTTGGACTTTGTAACTAGGTTATGTTATGTCATTTTCTTGTATTTTAACTTGTTTTTAGGTATCCAAAGTGTATTTTAAGTCTCGGTTTTGCGTATAAACACGTATTTAAATATTAATTGCATATATAACACAAATATGTAACATGTATAAGTATAAAAATAAATTCCATTGTTATTAACGCCTCAAATTGTGATAACGGAGATGGAGTACGATTCTAGAAATAGAATGCGAATACGAACTTTCTAAAAATAGGAATACAGAAATACCAAGCGTTACACTTAAGCATGATGTCCTGGGTTTTTTTGGCAAGAGAAAAACCAAACATAACAATTTAAGACACAATGATATGAACTCTAAGGGTAAAACTTATAACATCATGCCCAGAACGTTAAGTAGTGTCTTTTAAATGTTAAGTAGTGTGTTTTAGTTGTCTATTAAATTTCATGCCTATAATACATTGCATTGTGTTTTAAATTGTTGTGTTTGGTGTTTTTCTTGTCAAAACAACCCAAAACATCATGCTTTGGTCCAACCATGATGCCTAAATATCAATTCCCACGTCTTCTCACACTTCTTATGAAAAATGTCATTTTTACAAGAACCTCACCCTGTATATATGTGTGTGTATGTATTACATATTTTTCAGTATTCAACCCGTGTAATACATGGGCTATTATAGTATTTCAGGTTACTAGTTAACGTCGGCGGTTTTGTGATAAATTCAAGTTAGTCGTGTGAACTCATATGGTAATAAAAATACTTTATTATATGAGGTTAGTTACAAATAGTATAATTATATCGTTTTCATTGTACAACCCTAAATAATTGCAGAACTTTCAGAACTCCAATAGAGATTATTTTATAAATATTTTTTTATATTTTGCGCACTTTTATCGTTTATTATATATATTTTTATGATTACATACATGTTAAGAGTAGTTCATATATGTGTAGCAGTCAAATTATATATATGTGTAATAACTTATTACATATATATAAAAATACGAGTTTACACATATGTAATCATAAAAATTCATACAAAAAATGATAAAATTGCTCTTAAGATACATGTAATGATAAAAATACAATAATGCTAATATGCATTTACTTGTAGTCATACTTGTTCTCTGAATTCACAAATTAATATTGAAATTGATGATGAAAAACAAGAATACAAACTAATAGAACTCTAATTGAATTAATAAATGTGTGATCACAATTTTGAAATCTTAAACCCTATTTATAAATGTAGGATCGACAGGTGAAATGTCGCATCCCTTGTTGGTGTCGTTTCTGATCCATCGAAGATACATACACATGTGTATACAAAGGTTATCAGGTTTTGGGTTTGACACATTACACCCTACATATTTACACTTACATAATAAACATACTTTGACTAATTAACACTAGTGACCCTTGTACTTAAAATGTAAGGGATTAACATCTTTAATACGAAGTATATGATACGATAAGCTCTATAAACAAGTAGAACAAACTAATGACCGAGGGAATTTATTGGTGTTAAGCTTACTTATCATTTCCCACACATGTAAATCTCCATGGTACCTGTTACGTACTTCATTTGTGGGAATTGTCGCTTAATTTACTAGTCTTCCATTGTATTCACGAAGAGTTAATAAAGCAGATATTTAAGTTGCATTCCGAAAGTTTAATAAATGAAAGAAAAGAAAAAAAAAGGAAAAAGAAAGGGAGGGAAAGTGAAAGACATAATTTAAATTCGTGTTCCGTAGTTCAAAGAATGGGAAAAGAAATTAAAGGTTCTAGGAGGAAACTTAGAAAGATTATAATAAATCTTTCTTTCACTTCATTTCATTAAAAAAAACACAAAACACAATTTTCTTTTCAAGTTTCCTTTTATTTCTTTCTGCTTCTGTCTTTAAAAAGTGCTCGAGAATTGAAGAGTTCGGAGCAAAAGCGAAAGACAAACAAAGTTAATGAAGAGAAAGATATAAAAAAAATTAAAAATAACAAAAAAAATATTCTTATGTGTGAGACACATACACTACTTAATGAATCTACATTCACTTCATTTTGGAGGAAACCTTGACGGTTGAGGTGATAAACAAGACTTAATTATATAAATAGTTCATATGGTTTTACGTAGTGTCCCCTCTCATTCGCAGTGGTGGAGCTTGAATAGATATAGACGACTCAATACGTTTAAATTTTTGGACGAAATACGTGTAAATTTACACTACTGAGCAAAAAACGGAGGGGGGGACGGAGCCCCTTGGCCTCTTCTAATCTCCGCCCATGCTCATTGGACCACACGACATCTCAAAGTACATGACATGATCATGATTCACACCGTCACACATGCAACTCGTTTTTGTGTCCATGACAATTTTTTATCCATAATAGGTTAGCTTCCATTACACATTTCCTTATTTAATGCAATGATTGCCATGATATTAGGATTTCAGATCCTTGTTTCTCATAAATCAATCAACTAGTGGAAACTTCAAAATCTTAATTGAACTCTACGAAATTCCTTTTCCATACTTTAAAATCCCCCCCCCCCCCCCCCAATGAACTTAATCTTTGCTCCTTAGGGTGTAGGTTTCGGGGACCTCCTACGTAGATATAGAATCATCGTTGCCCTTCTATCATCAGTGCCCACCCCATTTATAAGTATATAAATAGTCCCCGAACATACCTATTAATTAAACGAGTTAAGACAAATAAATTCAAACACAGTTTATTTATTAAACGAGTTACATTGATAAACCTAAAACCTACTTAATATAATCATACAAAAAATAACATGTGTTTTCATAGTTAATAAATAAATGCACAATGTAGTTTTAGTATACATTATATATAACTAGAATTATGCCCATGCGCGTTGCGCCGCAAACTTATTGTAAGATAGTCAGGCCGCTAATTGTACTTATGTATTCTTGGTTTGCAGTACACGGCACTTCCATACAAAATATATTATAATATATCAACAAAGTATGGAAGACGAAGAAAGCAAAAAGTACAACTAACAATGCACATAAACTTGTAAATAAACATTTTATAAATTAAAGTTGTTACAAATAACTCTTTATCAAAAATAATAAGCCCAATTGAATTTTTTTTACTACAAAAGCATTAGCGTAATGTTTTTCTAGCAATTTTTTCCCACCATTGGGTCCATCCGGTTTCGCCAGTCAGTTGATAAAGAAAACACTGACTATCTTGCAACTACGTGCGTCGGCTTATCTAAAAAATAATAAGTGATTGTCCATAGCATAAGAAAATACAATTAATAAGAAAAAGATAAGCACTAAGTTTACCATGATGTAATCAACTCCGGTATACGCCATGAATCTGAAATATGTACCCAATTGGATAGGTGATGAAGAAATAATAAATAATCCGGAAAACGCAGTTCTACATAAAGTCTAACAACCTATTGCACAAAACAACAAAAATGCATAAGTTCATAATGCCAATAAATTTGAACACAAAAAAACATATAAAATATCATTATGTGCCTATTCGCAATAGCAATTTCCCAACGCTTCTTGGAATACTTAGGAATGAATGTATCCACTACGTTAGCGTTAGACTTTACGTTCCACATTCTGTAACAAAAACAATAATTAAACGTTATAATAAGGACCTGAAAGTTAAAAGCATTAACTTACCAATGACACCGACCAATGTAGGTGGTAGAAACACCAAAGCAGAAGGAACAATACACTTACGCAAGCAGAACTGAAAAAAACAATAATACAATCAACAATCAAAGTATATGTTAGTGAAATAGAAAAAGTATGCAAGCTACTTACCTCATCAAAACCCAAAAGCCAACAACAAAATCATAATAACAAATAAGGAAAAAGTCTCAAATGAGGTTACCCTTAGCATCACCGACCACATAAACAAATACAAAGCAATCGAGTACTTACAAACATCCACCAACGACAGTCGACATGTTTTTCGGATTCCAATCTACGTACAAACTGCACATGATGAACTCAAACAACAATTTTTTTAACAAATCAAAAGAATAATGAAAGCGCGAAAAAATAGTATGAATAAAGGCCCAGAATCGTAGTAACGGAAGTCGCCTTTGCCAAAATACCACGATTGCAATCGTAGTTGCAAAAGGTGTAGAGAAAATATCCATACAACACAATTGTCATCTACATTACCAAGCCAAGATATAGATTGGATCTACAAAGTCCAAATACTACAACCAACCAACATCATGGCCTCTTCATTAGGTAAACAAACACAACATCGAAACTACTTAAAAGATAAATTTGTAATTAATATGTTACCAAAACTTCCAGCAAAGCATCACATATCCGAGGCACACCATAATTGTGACAATCTGCAATTTCAGGTTAATACTTAACATAATCACAGTTAGTTTAGACATACATTCAAAGCACTTATTTTAACTAGGGTTAGTTAAATGAGTTTACGTTGGTAATTTCGGGAAATTACGGTAACACACACACGAATGAATTCTCGAACGTTGGTGGTTAACATGAATAATAATTATAAACGGATGGTTTATATAAAACTTATACATTGCATGACAAATACGTGAATTATGTTTTTAACTGTGAACTGCATGATGTTATGTGCTCTTTGGGTAAAAGTATATAGTTAAGGGTGTGTTAGGGTTAATTAAGAAACTCTAATAAACTACTGTAACCCTAAACATTCCCCATAATCTCAATCCTACGGTGGTTACATCCTCTAATCATTTTGGCTACACAAATCTCACACACACAATCATCTATTCTCTGATCTTTCATTCCATCAAGAGCAAACGCTAGATTGATTCTAAGGTAAGTGTTCATGTTATATGGTGATGCTTTGTTCTCTTGATTTCATGCAACCCTAGATACCCAAACAATTTATTCGTGTTTAGTTGATCAAGCCTGATGAATGTGTAATTTTTGTTAGATTGAATGAATGTGTAAAGGTTGCTTGATGTTAGTGATGCTATTGACATATTAGAAATGCTAAACTTTGTTTTGGTTCGTAACATTGCTGATTGTGAGATTAGGGTTTGGTCGTAGAACTGTTACATTGAAAACTGTGATTTTTGCGTTGATGATCTGAGAGTAATTGTTAGTCCGGGAATCACTTTAATCCGACTTTGTGAGGTCACAAAGTCTGGACTTGTGAGTCTGAACATGTATATGTATGACTGAAGAGGAGACCATGTATGTGCATGATCCGAGTTTAACATACTAGTCCGGATTTGTTACATCAACAAATACGGACATGCAAACTCTACCTAATAAGTACTACCTTTACAAACTCTTCCTAATAAGTAATACCTTTACAAACTCTACCTAATAAATACTACCTTTACAAACTTTACCTAATAAACTCTACTATCATAAGTTCTACCACATAAGTACGGACAAGAACTAAAACAAATTCGGGCTAAACAAGCACCAAGCTATCCGAATTTGTTTATACAAAAACATAATGTATTGGATACATGTGTCCGAGTTTATATGTGATGTATATATAAGGGTCCGAGTTTGATGATCCAAGTTGGAATATATATGTGCTTAATTGTTTCGAGTTATGTATATGTATATGTGATGTCCGTGTTTCTCAAAAGCACACTACTTGTCACCAACTAGAGAAACCCATTGTGTGTTAAACTTGTTAATCTGATCATAGTAAACACTTGGTTGTTTGGACACTTAGGGCATTGCAAAACCCTGCATGTATACATACTTATAAGTTATTATACCTTAGGTCGCATGTAACGGGCCTAACACTTTATTAACGCGTCGAAATACGTTAATACTTACCGAGCAAATTAAAGTGAGTTCACTGCTCTTTCACAAATGCGTCCCGGGGGGACAAACTAATATTTCTAGGAGGAATACTTTTAAATGTTATAATCAAAATTCGATGATAGTTAATAAACTCAAACTCTATCACGAAAGCCCGTACTTACTACCGAGCTAGTTGCCTAGGAAGCAACAGGGTATTAGTTGATAGCGTTATTAGGTTTGACAAACTTCAGACCGTCCTGGGAGCCGGGTGTGAACTAAGGACCTTAAACACTTTTGATCAATACTGATTGTAACATTTGTAAAATCGGGTTTTCAAAACCCGCTCTGTTTTGTAATCGAATATCAAGTTATAAAAGTTACGTTGAATATTTATGATTATTTTGATTTAAAACGATACATAATTAATAAATAAACTAAACTATAAAAATTATATTCGATAAAAAGTTAAAACAAAATAAATAAAAAAATTATGTTGCTGCCGGGACTCGAACCCGGGTCAGCCAAGAACAACTCCAACGCCTTAACACACACTCACATCACCACTCCGCCACTTTGTGTTTTCTGTTATCTCTACAGCAAATGAGATTTATATACAGACTAGGTTAAACCGGTTTCGCCAACTGAGAAACGGAAATCGGCAAATCAATCGTCAAATCGTTTGATTTCTCGCGTATTCACGTTCATAACCGATGAACCGATGTCTTTAATCAATTCAGAATTGATTGAGCATCAAGTCTCATCATTATCGGTCTTCATAACCGAAAAGTAATCAAATCCAGAATACTTCAACCCAAGATCACTCTCGCGACTCAGAAATATCATACCAATACTCCATTTCACTTTCGTCACATTTTCAGACCATCAGAACGCTTAAAACAGTTCGCCGGAATTTTCTGCAAAAGTCGCCGGAAAACCGTATTCATCCTCAAACGGTAAATCTTTTAATATTCGTTGTAGTTCAACAATTATTAGACTATTTCTAACTTAAACCTCTCAATTGAAATCGAATTCAGGCACTGTATTCAACTAATTCCAGTTCGCCGGAACTCCCATGAAAATCTTTATTTCCGTCTGTGAAACGGTAAGGACCTTCAAACACATCGTTAACGTTTGTCTATCACTTCAATTCCACATTCGACTAATCAAGACAGTTAATTATCTCGTTCAGTTGAAGAGCATAAAAACAGGGACCGACACATTGCCGGAAATCTGAAATAAACCGTTCATCGGTATGTTCATCTCTAATTACCGTCTCTGCCTTTTCATTTAAGCTTTAATAATGTTTGTAAATCGTAAAAACAAGGAACGGGTTAGTATATCGGTTGACTGTAATTTGAATGAAGAAGATGAAGCTAATTAAATTATAAGTATATTTAAAACTAGTAAAATGAACGGGTTAGACACACAGTCCAGCGGTGGACTGTGTGCAAAATACAAACGCATGTCCCGAGTTCGATTCCTGCTATACGCACTCCTTATATAATAAAATGCCTTTTTGTTTAAAAACTAAACCGGGATAACTCAGTTAGTTGTTAAGTGTAATAAAAACCGAGATAATAACCAGGTTAGACACACAGTCCAGCGGTAGACTGTGTGCAACATTAAACCATACGTCGCGCGTTCGAAACCCGTCACTAGCACCGAGTGTTGAATTAATGTTTTTATCATTAAAAGAATTTCGGTTAAACTGAATAAGTGTATAAATATAATTAAAAACAAGATTATTTCGGGTTAGACACGTAGCTCAGTTGGTAGAGCTGCGTGCACGCGTCACCCAGCGCAAACCATGTCCTTGACCGAACCGGTCAACAAGTCAACAGGTCAACGGTCAACGGTCAACGGTCAACGCAAAATAAACAATTTTTTTATATTTTTATTTATTTAATTTAATTGAAAAATCAATTAAAAATACTTAAAATAACATTTTTAAAGATAGAAAATAGCCATAAACTCACAAAAATATATCTAAAAATTTCATTAAAATCCTTAATAAAATCCACTCATTTAATATATTTTTCCGGTATTATTTAGGTTAGTATTCCTCGTTGTTCCGCTCATCTAATTCGTGCGCATCTTACCATCTCCAATCCAACGCATCCAAGGTGAGTGAATCTTTACAAATTCCCCGTTTAATCACGTTTTGGGGTGTATCATGTGTCTTAATATATATATTATACTTAAACCATTGTGCATACATCATATCATGAACTTGTGTATTCAGTTTGTTTCTGTTGTGTAGTTATTGTTGGATGCAATTTATTATTTTCAGTACATGCAATTTCATAGGCCGCCGCTCCCCATTACATTATGAGCGTTGAGCATGTTCCTCATTTCATTATGAGGTTGAACCTGGCGTGCCCACATACGATCGGCTCCGTTTGATTGAGCCTTGATCGCACAGACATTTTCATTTTCAGTACATGCAATACAATCGGCTCCGTTTGATTGAGCCTTGATCGCACAGTTCAGTTATGTTATTTATCGTATGTTGTTGGTATGTTAATTTATGCTGTCATATGTTATTGTATGTTATGGATGTGACTGCTATTTGCCACTGCTTGATTATTTACATTTGCTCATCTATGATTATGCACAATTTTTCATTGATAAACTAACAAGAAATTCATTAATAAATGTTTATCTAATAAGGTTCACTCGCCAACTTATGTTGACCCAAAAACCCCCATTTTTACACATGATACAGGTGAAAACCAGCAGCAGCTAGGAACACATAGGACTTGGACTAGAAGAATAAAACGATTTAGAGTTGGGATTTGTTATGTTTGGTTTATTTTCTTTGTATTGAATGAACATGTTTGGATATTTGGAAATGTAACTTTGACTTTATTAAATATGAAACATATTAGTAAATGTCATGAGCTTTGGTGATAACCCAATTATGCCCCGACTCTTATTCCGCTGCGGGTCGGGGTGTGACAGATTGGTATCAGAGCCATGACTATAGGGATATAGGATAGGTTATTAGACCTTTAGAGCCTATACTATAGTTAATTAGAAATTATAAGATTTTTGTGTGTTACATGCCAAATTTCATGATGTTTATATGTTTTATGTTAAATGTTACATTCAATATTATGCAAGCATGTTCATACGTATGTATTATCATATAATGCCTATCATGAATCATATACTCATAACATATCACATCCATGAAAGCATACACCACATCATGATTGCTTTTACAATGATTTTCGTGTTTTCAAATCTCATCAAAGTGAGTTCTCATGACGGGCATGTAGTACCTAGAAGGGTCCAGTACCGGTAGTCGGAACGTCCTGTCTAGGCTGGCATTCGTATAAATCCAAAATAAAGGACCAGTTTGCCTACCTGGGGACTAACGATGAGAGTACGAAGTACCTATTAGGCCAAAGCATGCTATACCAAACGTCGTGTGAGCTAACCCCACTTTGAGTTGTCATTGTGTCTACACCTGGACACGTTCCGACCAAACATCTCATGAACATATTTTGTGGTTTGCATTCGGGGGATGCGAGTGTTAAATTGCCAATACTAATGTGAATCCTACCAAGCCAATAGCCATGGGGGCCCACATGACTATGTAGGTGAAGGTATGGGGGACATTTGAGGCCCAACATGAGCGAACCCAAGACATCCTATGGATGTAGTTGCATTATTGATATTTATGTTATTTTCATTTTCTTAAAGACACATGACACCTAAAAAGACACCATAAACTCACAATCTTCTCATTGTATGAACCTGTAGATGTCGTCTAGACAGCAACGAAGGCGTAAAAGATCAGGAAGGTCTCAGGAACGTTTGGCCACTCAGATCGCGAAACAAATGGCCACGATACTGCCTGACATTGTGGTTCAAGTACAACAAGCCCTCGCTACAAATCCTACTAACCCTCCCCAACAACTTGACCAGAACATCGACAACCCTCCTACCAGCAAGTGCTCTTACAAACATTTTAAGTCTTGTGATCCTCCTAAATTTGAAGGGACCGAGGGTGTCACTGCTCTCCTACATTTGTTCGAGGAGATGGAAAACACTTTTCTAAACTGCGATTGTCCTGAGGATCGCAAGGTTCGATACGCCACCGGGAGACTATTTGGGGTAGCTCTCACTTGGTGGAATACTGAGAAAGGGAAGAGGGGAACTGAAGATGCAATGGCCTTAACTTGGGAGGAGTTAAGGGAAATCATGACTAGGCGTTTCTGTCCTAGGAGTGAAATTAAAAAGTTGGAGGATGAATTTCATGCTCTAAAGCAAAAGGAGGGTGATCACACTACCTATAACAAGAGGTTCTTGGAGTTGAACCAAATGGTTCCAAATTTGTTCACCCCAACCTATCGTCTGATCGAGCATTATATTCGAGGACTTCCCTCGAAAATCCAAGATTCAGTTCTCAGCATCTCACCAGTAACTCTTGAAGCTGCTATGGAGCTAGCAACTGAACTGACCGAGAACCGAATTCGCAACGGGAAGTTCAAAGAAGAGAAAAAGAAAGCCCCTGTTGAGGGTCAAACATCAAACCATCCCATCTCTTCCTCTAAGTTTGCTAACAAGAGGAAGCGCAACACCAGAAATTTTGCAGTTACTCAAACCAACTCCCCTATTCCTGCTGCACCCATTACTCAAGTCACTCCTTCACCCGCACCATACAGAAGACCCTACACTGGCCCGTTACCAAAATGTAACCGTTGCCAATATCACCATTCCCTGATCATCCTTGCCAATATTGCACTGGCTGCGGTCGTGCAGGTCATACTGTTCAAACTTGCCGCATACCTCAACGAACGAACCGCCACCAACCTTTAACCCAAACCCACCAACAAATAATGGGCCAAGCCCAACAACCCCTACTACTACCACCCACCCAACATTTAGCCCAAACATATTACCAGCCCAATTATCCTATGGGTTCAACCAATGCGGGCTTGCTACAATTGCGGCGACCCAAGCCATTTCAGAAACACTTGTCCAAGGTTGGTTAATATTATTCATGCTCAGGCTCAAGCCAACCCGGTGAATCAAGCAAACCAAGCTCCTCCACCTGCAAGAGGAAGAGCTTTCAATATCAACGCTAACCAGGCTAGAGCTGACGGCAATGTGGTTAACGGTACGTTCCTTATAAATGGTAGATATGCATCTATGTTATTTGATACTGGTGCGGATAGAAGTTTTGTGTCTTTAGAATTTGAACCTATCTTAAGCAAAAATCGGGATAAGCTCACGGAATCCATAACGGTAGAAGTTGCGGACGGGAAACCAATTTCATTAAACTCTATTATACGCAACTGTACACTCACCTTAAACGACCACGATTTCTCAGTCGACCTTATTCCTATGAAGCTGAGGAAGTTTTGATATCATAATCGGCATGGATTGGCTCAGTCAACATCAGGCAGAAGTTGTTTGTCATGAAAAATTTATTCGTATTCCTCTTTCAAACGGTCAGACTCTTCGAATCATTGGAGAAACCTCATCGAAAGGGCTCAGCCTAATGTCTTGTCTTCAAGCTCAAAAATATCTTCGCAAGAATTTGTTGCGTTTTTAGCTCATATCATCAAAAAGGGAACCATGGAGAAGAAACTTGAAGACATTCCTGTAGTAAAAGAGTTCCCACAAGTTTTTCCTGACGACATTTCAGGACTTCCTCCAGTTAGAAACGTTGAATTCCGTATTGATCTTATACCTAGTGCTACACCAGTTGCAAAGTCTCCTTATAGGTTAGCCCCCTCTGAAATGCAAGAGCTAGCCAGTCAATTACAAGAGTTGACTGATAAGGGATTCATACGTCCCAGCTCGTCGCCTTGGGGTGCACCTGTTCTTTTTGTAAAGAAGAAAGATGGATCGTTTCGTATGTGCATCGACTACAGAGATCTCAACAAGTTAACAATCAAGAATCGCTATCCTTTACCTCGCATTGATGATCTTCTTGACCAACTACAAGGTGCCAGCTGCTTTTCAAAAATCGACCTTCGATCTGGCTATCATCAACTTAGAGTGCATGAAGAAGACGTCCCTAAGACTGCTTTTCGAACTCGTTATGGCCACTATGAATTCATGGTTATGCCATTTGGTTTAACCAACGCACCAGCTGTCTTCATGGACCTAATGAACAGAGTCTGCAAACCTTATCTTGATCGATTTGTTATAGTCTTCATCGACGATATTCTTATTTATTCAAAATCTAAATCTGATCATGAGCGTCATCTTCGACTCATCCTTGCACTTCTAGAAAAGGAAAAACTTTATGCAAAATTCTCCAAATGTGAATTCTGGTTAAAAGAGGTGCAATTCCTCGGGCATGTAGTCAATGACAAGGGAATACATGTCGACCCTTCAAAGATCAAAGCGGTTCAAGAATGGCAAGCTCCACGTACACCAACTGAAGTAAGAACTTTCCTTGGTCTAGCTGGTTATTATCGTCGGTTCATTTCAAACTTCTCTCACATTGCTGTACCACTCACGGCTTTAACTCATAAGGGAAAACCTTTCATATGGGGACCCAAGCAAGAAGAAGCCTTTCAAACTCTTAAACAAAAACTTTGTGATGCACCAATCCTCACTCTTCCTGAAGGTTGTGATGACTTTGTAGTCTATTGCGACGCGTTAGGGCAAGGATTAGGCTGCGTTCTAATGCAAAGAGGAAAAGTCATAGCTTATGCTTCGAGACAACTCAAGACACATGAAAAGAACTACACCACTCATGACCTAGAACTTGGAGCCGTTGTGTTCGCTCTTAAGATATGGAGACATTATCTCTATGGTACTAAGTGTGAAATATACACTGACCACAAGAGTCATCAACATATCTTCAATCAAAAAGAGTTAAACATGAGGCAACGAAGATGGGTCGAACTTCTAAATGATTACGACTGTGAAATTAGATACCACCCTGGTAAAGCAAATGTGGTGGCTGATCCACTTAGTCGAAAGGGTTATGCGAACTCCATTCATCTTCTATGTTCGCAAATTATAACCGACATTAAAGATCAAATTCGAGAAGCCCAACACGTTTCAATAACAGAAGAAGATGTACGAAAGGAGATGTCCTGTGGAGCTGAGCTAAAAATTGAAACTAAATCTGACGGTATTCTGTACTACCTAGATCGTATCTGGATTCCTAACCACAACAATCTTCGTGAAATTCTTATGAATGAAGCTCATAAAACGCGATATTCTATACACCCAGGATCCGATAAGATGTATCAAGACCTACGATACACCTATTGGTGGCCTGGAATGAAGAAGGATATTGCCGTTTTTGTTTCCAAGTGCCTTACATGTTCCAAGGTGAAGGCTGAACACCAAAGACCCTCAGGACTTCTGGTCCAACCGGAAATACCTGTATGGAAGTGGGAAAATATAACCATGGATTTCATTACCGGGTTACCTCGCACTTCTGGTGGGTATGACACTATATGGGTAATTATAGACCGACTTACAAAATCAGCTCACTTTATTCCTGTCCGCGAAGATTTCAAGAACGAAAAGCTTGCTCGTATTTATATCAACGAAATCGTAAGCCGACATGGGGTACCGTTAAGCATTATTTCTGATCGTGATGGTCGTTTCACTTCACGAACATGGCAAGCAGTACAATCCGCTATGGGCACGCGATTAGATCTCAGTACCGCCTATCATCCTCAAACTGATGGACAGTCTGAGCGCACCATTCAAACTCTTGAAGATATGCTTCGACCATGTGTCATAGACTTCAAGGGAAATTGGGACGCCCACCTACCATTAGTTGAATTTTCGTACAACAACAGCTATCATTCGAGCATCGGCATGGCACCTTTTGAAGCCTTATATGGTCGTAAGTGCCGATCTCCTGTATGTTGGCACGAAATTGGGGAAGCTCAAATTACTGGTCCAGAATTGATCCAAGAAACCACAGACAAGATCCATCAAATTCGAAACAATCTTCTAGCGGCTCAAAGTCGTCAAAAGAGTTATGCAGATAAACGACAGAAGCCCTTAGAGTTTAACATTGGTGATCATGTACTACTAAAAGTATCACCGTGGAAGGGAGTAGTTCGTTTTGGTCATAAGGGCAAGCTAGCACCACGTTACGTAGGACCTTTCAAGATACTCGAAAGAGTAGGTCCTGTAGCATACAAGCTTGATCTACCAGAAGAACTCAACAGGATTCATCCCACATTCCACGTGTCGAACTTGAAGAAGTGCCTCGCTGATGAGAACCTCCACATTCCGCAGGAAGATATTCAGGTTGATGAATCTATGCATTTTATTGAAAGACCTGTAGAGATCATGGACTTCGGAGAGAAACGTCTACGACGAAGTCGCATTCCAATTGTTAGGGTACGCTGGGAGTCGAAACGGGGACCTGAGTTTACTTGGGAACGTGAAGACTCAATGCGCGAGAAATACCCGCATCTTTTTCCTACTACTTCAACTACTTAAATTTCGGGACGAAATTCCTAAAAGTATGGGATACTGTAACATTTGTAAAAATCGGGTTTTCAAAACCCGCTCCGTTTTGTAATCGAATATCAAGTTATAAAAGTTACGTTGAATATTTATGATTATTTTGATTTAAACCGATACATAATTAATAAATAAACTAAACTATAAAATTTATATTTGATAAAAAGTTAAAACAAAATAAATAAAAAAATTATGTTGCTGCCGGGACTCGAACCCGGGTCAGCCAAGAACAACTCCAACGCCTTAACACACACTCACATCACCACTCCGCCACTTTGTGTTTTCTGTTATCTCTAGGAAGCAAATGAGATTTATATACAGACTAGGTTAAACCGGTTTCGCCAACTGAGAAACGGAAATCGGCAAATCAATCGTCAAATCGTTTGATTTCTCGCATATTCACGTTCATAACCGATGAACCGATGTCTTTAATCAATTCAGAATTGATTGAGCATCAAGTCTCATCATTATCGGTCTTCATAACCGAAAAGTAATCAAATCCAGAATACTTCAACCCAAGATCACTCCGCGACTCAGAAATATCATACCAATACTCCATTTCACTTTCGTCACATTTTCAGACCATCAGAACGCTTAAAACAGTTCGCCGGAATTTTCTGCAAAAGTCGCCGGAAAACCGTATTCATCCTCAAACGGTAAATCTTTCAATATTCGTTGTAGTTCAACAATTATTAGACTATTTCTAACTTAAACCTCTCAATTGAAATCGAATTCAGGCGCTGTATTCAACTAATTCCAGTTCGCCGGAACTCCCCTGAAAATCTTTATTTCCGTCTGTGAAACGGTAAGGACCTTCAAACACATCGTTAACGTTTGTCTATCACTTCAATTCCACATTCGACTAATCAAGACAGTTAATTATCTCGTTCAGTTGAAGAGCATAAAAACAGGGACCGACACATTGCCAGAAATCTGAAATAAACCGTTCATCGGTATGTTCATCTCTAATTACCGTCTCTGCCTTTTCATTTAAGCTTTAATAATGTTTGTAAATCGTAAAAACAAGGAACGGGTTAGTATATCAGTTGACTGTAATTTGAATGAAGAAGATGAAGCTAATTAAATTATAAGTATATTTAAAACTAGTAAAATGAACGGGTTAGACACACAGTCCAGCGGTGGACTGTGTGCAAAATACAAACGCATGTCCCGAGTTCGATTCCTGCTATACGCACTCCTTATATAATAAAATGCCTTTTTGTTTAAAAACTAAACCGGGATAACTCAGTTAGTTGTTAAGTGTAATAAAACCGAGATAATAACCAGGTTAGACACACAGTCCAGCGGTAGACTGTGTGCAACATTAAACCATACGTCGCGCGTTCGAAACCCGTCACTAGCACCGAGTGTTGAATTAATGTTTTATCATTAAAAGAATTTCGGTTAAACTGAATAAGTGTATAAATATAATTAAAAACAAGATTATTTCGGGTTAGACACGTAGCTCAGTTGGTAGAGCTGCGTGCACGCGTACGGGAGGTCTCGGGTTCGAGCCTCACCCAGCGCAAACCATGTCCTTGACCGAACCGGTCAACAAGTCAACAGGTCAACGGTCAACGGTCAACGCAAAATAAACAATTTTTTTATATTTTTATTTATTTAATTTAATTTAAAAATCAATTAAAAATACTTAAAATAACATTTTTAAAGATAGAAAATAGCCATAAACTCACAAAAATATATCTAAAAATTTTATTAAAATCCTTAATAAAATCCACTCATTTAATATATTTTTCCGGTATTATTTAGGTTAGTATTCCTCGTTGTTCCGCTCATCTAATTCGTGCGCATCTTACCATCTCCAATCCAACGCATCCAAGGTGAGTGAATCTTTACAAATTCCCCGTTTAATCACGTTTTGGGGTGTATCATGTGTCTTAATATATATATTATACTTAAACCATTGTGCATACATCATACCATGAACTTGTGTATTCAGTTTGTTTCTGTTGTGTAGTTATTGTTGGATGCAATTTATTATTTTCAGTACATGCAATTTCATAGGCCGCCGCTCCCCATTACATTATGAGCGTTGAGCATGTTCCCCATTTCATTATGAGGTTGAACCTGGCGTGCCCACATACGATCGGCTCCGTTTGATTGAGCCTTGATCGCACAGACATTTTCATTTTCAGTACATGCAATACAATCGGCTCCGTTTGATTGAGCCTTGATCGCACAGTTCAGTTATGTTATTTATCGTATGTTGTTGGTATGTTAATTTATGCTGTCATATGTTATTGTATGTTATGGATGTGACTGCTATTTGCCACTGCTTGATTATTTACATTTACTCATCTATGATTATGCACAATTTTTCATTGATAAACTAACAAGAAATTCATTAATAAATGTTTATCTAATAAGGTTCACTCGCCAACTTATGTTGACCAAAAACCCCCATTTTTACACATGATACAGGTGAAAACCAGCAGCAGCTAGGAACACATAGGACTTGGACTAGAAGAATAAAACGATTTAGAGTTGGGATTTGTTATGTTTGGTTTATTTTCTTTGTATTTAATGAACATGTTTGGATATTTGGAAATGTAACTTTGACTTTATTAAATATGAAACATATTAGTAAATGTCATGAGCTTTGGTGATAACCCAATTATGCCCCGACTCTTATTCCGCTGCGGGTCGGGTGTGACACTGATAGACATTGATGAGGGCATAACAAACATAACAGTGATATCGGTACCGAGTTTATTATTCTTGACATGTTTTTAAGCTAAATACTTACATGATTTACGTTGAACAAAATTGTGAACTCGCCAGCTTTATGCAGATACACTTTTCTGCATGCTTGCAGGACGTTAGATACATCAATGGATTGGAACTTGCAGTCTGAGGAGCTAGAGATGGCATGGGTCGTGTTTCTCGATGAAACATTTACTATTATACTTATGTTTTCGAAACAATATGTTTTGATTCATTGAACAATTACTTTTACTTCCGCTGAACACATACTTTATTTTGGAAACGTTTATTTTGAAATGCATTAATTATGTTGAACATGACATCTGTGTTAGTATTTTACTATTAGTTCAACGTGATTGGTGGCTAGATCCTAGTACGTCACACGCCCCACGGTAAAACCCCGCAGGTGGTAATATTGGGGTGTGACAATAATCCTTTCACTAGAACCGATTCACAGATTGCTATGCATTGTTACTTTTACCTCCAAGTTTGTGTGTCTCAGCATAGCGTCATAGATGCCCAGACTCAATCCAAGCAGTATTGTACCACAACCGAGTCATCCACACTGGCCGAATAACTAAAAGCCCCCCCCCCCCCAAATGTACAACCAAAAAAGCAAAACAAACAAACATCCAAAGTTAGTAAAATCAACAAACCATAAAAGTACAACCCAGAATGTATAGAGTTCTTGTAATTTAGCATTATATAAACAACAATAGTGGTGCTCGGCGTGAATAGTTTTCTTTTTATTCGAAGGATTTTTTTACCTGTTTTAGTTTTAAAGTTTTTTTCATCCATTGAAAATTTAATTCTTTACTCATTTACCTTTTCGCGACATATATTTTTATTTGTTTTTTCTTCTCTTATTAAACTTAAGTTTTAAACAATTTTAATAACTAATATTCAACAAAAATGGGAACATGTTTTGAGCATATCACTATTACAGTTTTTGGGTTTTACTTTCTTTGCAATAATGAGTGTATCTAAACCGATCCCAAGTTTCTGTCTTTCGCAGCATACAGAATTATGATTGATCACACGAGTTATCCTTAAAAACATATTAAATCCATTTTTAGACATGCATTATTAATATTTAGTTAAAATAAAATATACTACTATCACCGTGTATATCCAATAAACCAACATGTACACATTACTTTGTTTTCCAGATTCTATATATGGTGAAAGTCTGTTGGAATTTAAGTGTAACAACATATTTACATCCATGCCACTACCTTTGACAAACATATATACATCACCTTACCTCCAATTTTCTCTATATAAACACCACCTTCTCATCTCTTCACTCCCCACAACCACCATTCTCCTCCTCCCCCCCCCCCCTCTCTCTCTCTCTCTAAAACTTCACTTTCTCTCTCTACACCGCCTCCGTCGTCCGCCATCATGCCCGAAGCGCCTAACGACGGCGACATCTTCGAGAAAAACAAGAAAATTCTTCAATTCATTGAAGATGTCACCTCTAACCCTGATGAAGTCCAGCAACGTATCCTAACCGAAATCCTTACCGAAAATGCTACCGTTGAGTACCTCCACCGCCACGGTCTCTCCGGCCGGACCGACCGCGAAAGTTTTAAGAAACTAGTTCCAGTTGTCACCTATGAAGATCTTCATAATGATATTATTCGTATTGCTAATGGTGATAAATCTCCCATTTTTTCATCCCACCCTATTTCTGAATTTTTAACAAGGTACCAATTTTTTTATATGATTAATCACTCAATCCCAATCAAAACAAAAATGGTTTGACGTCTCGTTAAGAATAAGACCTCATAAAAAGGTGTTTATGAAGTATTGAAACCGATCGAACCGTCCAAACCAAAAAAATTAGCCGGTCTGACTAGTTTGAAATATATACGGTCCGGTTTTAACGGTTTGAAACTTCAGGACTTGAAACCATGTGTATAAATAAAACTAACCGGCCATTTAACACTTATTATTTGTTTATTTCTTTTTTATATTAAGAATAGAAGTTATGTAGTATTTACATGAAGAATACTCTTTTATTATAAATTAATAGAATAATTATGCTTTTGTAAATATTTTTTTTTTCTAAAATCGTCACTGGTTCACAGTTCAGCTTTTAAGGGTTTGACACTTGGAAGGAAACTCACGTAGTAAATCAAATATGTCGTTTAACATTTATTTATTTTATTTTATTTTATTTGAATTTTGACTTATACTATAATATTTTTAGGAATTGAAACTTATACTTTAACAATGTTCTCCTTTTGAAAAGAGATATATATTTTTTTCTTAAAAGTTTAACCGTGGAAACTAAAGTCATGAAAACGGCAACCAAGTCGACCCATTTGGTTTTCCATTCTTTAAAACTGTAGTTAACAGCTGGGTTGCGTTTAAACCGGACTTGATGTGGTGTTTGGTTGACTTAATGACAGTTCTGGAACATCTGGAGGAGAGGGAAAACTGATGCCCACCATTGAAGAAGAGCTCGAAAGAAGATCCTCATTATACAGTCTTTTAATGCCGGTTATGAGCCAGTTTGTACCCGGTTTAGATAAAGGCAAAGGGATGTACTTTTTATTCATAAAATCCGAAGCCCAAACCCCAGGTGGGCTTCTGGCCCGACCCGTTTTGACCAGTTACTACAAAAGTTCCCATTTTAAAGACCGACCCTACGACCCGTATACCAATTACACCAGCCCCAATGAGACCATTCTCTGCCCGGATTCATATCAAAGCATGTATTCCCAAATGCTTTGTGGCTTGTACCTCAACAAGGAAGTTCTTCGGGTCGGGGCGGTTTTCGCTTCCGGGTTCATTCGGGCTATCCGGTTTTTGGAAAAGCATTGGAGTCTTTTGGCCCATGATATCCGAACCGGTAGTTTGAACCCGGTTATTACGGACCCGTTAGTGCGGGGATCGGTGATGAGGATTTTGAAACCTGACCCGGATTTAGCGGATTTTATCGAGCGCGAGTGCTCGAGGAATTCATGGCAAGGGATCATCATGAGGTTGTGGCCCAACACAAAATATGTGGATGTTATTGTTACGGGGTCAATGGCTCAGTATATACCAACTCTTGATTATTATAGCAATGGGCTACCTCTAGTGTGTACAATGTAAGCATCTTCTGAGTGTTATTTTGGGGTCAATTTGAACCCACTTTGTGACCCTAGTGAGGTTGCTTACACACTTATACCTACCATGGCCTACTTTGAGTTCCTTCCAGTTCATCGAACCGATGGCTTGTGTGCACGGGCGTAGCGAAAAGCGACAAAGAAAATCAACAGTTGGTTGATCTCGCCGATGTTAAACTTGGTCAAGAATACGAGCTCGTTGTCACAACATACGCAGGTTTGTTTGTACCCATTCAAAGTTTTTTATCTTTAGGGTGCTAAATGGGTCGTGTTCGTAGGATTACAGGTCGAACCCAAATCGTATCATCAACCCGAACATGAAGCTTGTATTCCCGGGTTCACATGAATACGGCATGTTTAACTTTATTTTATTTTACATGCTAGAATTAAAATTTATAACAAAAGAATACTAATATATAATATAAAACCGTTGCATTTATATATATACAAATTGATGGACATTTCTCTTTTGGTTTTCAAAATTAATAAATACCTAACCATTTTAAGTTGAGTTAAAAAACATAAATATTTTTTTAAATTTAAAAATAAACAGATCAATCCACTAATAACCCAACTCAGTTAGTATTCTGTTTAGACTAAATTTAAACATGTGAATTTCGTGTTAGGTTTGTATAATATAATATAATAAATTCACACGCTGATTTTCATGAACGTTGATCCTAACTTGATTATGGGGATCTACATATGCATGTGTATTGTAAGAGATCTAGAAAATGTGCAAAATTAGGTCCAAAAGTATTTAATATACGATACTATTAAAGATTACATATGCTTTACAAAAAAAATAATAATAATGTTTTTTTTATTTTGTTTAGGTCTTTACAGGTATAGAGTTGGTGATCTTCTAAGAGTTGTTGGATTCAAGAACAAAGCTCCCCAGTTCAGTTTCATTTGTCGAAAGAATGTGGCGTTAAGCATCGATGCAGACAAGACCGACGAACGCGAGCTACATAAAGCAGTTGAGAAAGCGGTTAACCATTTGGTCCCATTTAACGGGACCTTGGCCGAGTACACGAGCCATGCAGATACCACCACCATCCCTGGTCACTATGTGATCTTTTGGGAGGTTAGTGAAAACGGGTCAACCCAATTCCGGCTTCGGTGTTTGAGGACTGTTGTCTAACAATTGAAGAGTCGTTGAATAGCGTTTATAGGCAGGGCCGCAATTCAGATAAGTCGATAGGAGCTTTGGAGATCAAGATTGTTGAAAATGGGACGTTTGATAAGTTAATGGATTATGCGATAAGTTTAGGCGCTTCAATTAATCAGTACAAGACTCCTAGGTGCGTTAAGTACAAGCCGATCTTGGAGTTGTTAAACGCGAGGGTGGTATCGAGTTATTTAAGCCCGAAGTGCCCGAAATGGTTTGCGGGGCACAAGCAGTGGAATAACAAGAGTTGATTTCTGGATTTAGGTAGGAAGTTAAGAAAATCTTTGTTTAGATCATTTGACCTCGATCTCCAAATGTTATGGTGTTTGGTGCTTTTAAATTTTAATGGTATTTTCGAGTAGGGTATGTATGTACAAAAGCAATTTGTGAATAATGAAAGTTAATCATTTCGTGTTTTATAATTGGCTTATATTGATATTGACACATGATACATTAACATAGGGACACATTCATAAAAAAAACAACATACGATAGAAAACTTTTAAAGTAAAGTCGATAAAATAATTAGTTAACTGGATAAAATGTTACAGTTTATCATAAGGAGATGTGACTTTTCATTAAATCTAGTAACCATGGGCGTACATTACTATTCATACATATATATATATACCACATTATCTACTCGAAGAGACACATGTGTCCTAATGCATACCACTACATATCAATGTGTGAGCTCCATCTTATTATTGAGTAAAGTTGACACTTTATAAAATTTATATCTTGGAAAAGCAAAACTAGTTATAACATTTAATTCACATGCAATGTTGTATTATTGTTTTATGTTTACGCATAAACAAGAAACAATAGGTACTACAAATGAATTCTACATTTATAGTATTTCAAAGGTTTTAATACAAGTTGCATGTTCTAGGCCCCATATATAAAAATATTTTGGAATTGCAAATTTTAATGGAACCATTATTTTAGATCAGTAGTGGATGAGTTGTATTCGTTAATCAATGGTAGCTATTTAATCATAGGTTTCATGTATCTCTACATGAAAAGATGCATTCATTATCCTAGAAAAGTAAATTATGTTTGATATTTCATACAAAAATAATGAGGAACAGTTGACTTTAAAATCAATAGTTAAGGAAGTTATACTAAATAGTCATTTTAATAAGAATAGTTAAATGAAAATTAACAAATATGTTTATTTATTACGCAAATATTACTACATGATATTTTTTTATAATTTTAATTTAATAGTAATTAAATTTAGAAATTAAAACATAGTTTATGTTGCTTTTAATAAAGGTAAATTTGCTTATAATTATAATTGATTCGTAAATCTAAGTTAGATCTAATTATGACGAAACAATTGAAAATACAATTAAGATGTAATATTTCGCTTACTAAACGTTTTATGATAATTGGAGGCAAATTAAACAACTCATTTATAAACATTACATTCTTCACGTGTTCATAGTTATATCTAATGTTACACATGTTTATAAAGCCATGTGACCATATTCCCGTACAATTTGCGTCCTGACTCAATCTTCGGCCGCTTTGTGTTTCATATAGATGACCTGTGTAACCTGCAGGCTGGAGTCACCATACATCCATATCATTAGATAAGGGGTGACATCATACGCAAATTAAACTTATATGACTTAAATGACCACATCGTATTCTTGCTACATATAATGATCCATCCAGTTATATTCCCAGATTCGATCTTCAGATCCCAGTATCGAACCTTCGAGAGTCTCATATTAATATACATGCACTTCCATTTCCATTCTTAATGACAACATGCTTAGCATCGTTAGCTTGCATTCATATAATTATATCAAATGCATACACATATACCTGTTCCATTCATCCACACATATATATATTGAATCCTAATACGTTCATACATACCATTCTATCCACACACAAACATGCAAATTTTAGACATACACACCTACATACATATAGATGACTCGTTGATTCTCCCTGGCGAGTCAACTAGCTTTTTAAGTCAAAACCCTAACTCGTTTGAATATCCCTAACGAGTCAGCTGGCTCTTTAAGTCAAAACCCTGAGTCGTTTACCCATCATATGAACTACCACAATGTTGGTCGATGTCGTTTGGTCCTTGACTTCCGTATTTTTCCCACCATTTGGATTCAAGTCTAGTTATACTACACTTGATCCGTTACTACATTCCATACGTTGTTTCCATTGTTATGTACTCATCCTTCCATGATTCTCATACATCTTGCATATATTTATACATATATGTGCACACACATTCATTAACATGCATGAAGTTAAAGTATAGAATCACTCACCTCGATCTCGCCATGTTTACGCTAGCCTCCTTTTGACACATTAGTTATCCTTGTTTTCATCTATCTTGGCATGATCCTTATTCTTTCATGTCATCATGGTTACCATGTTATTAGCATACACGCACATTCATAATAACATTTGTTTCCAAGTCATATCTTACATTGACTTTCATTAGTCAAGTTCTAACAAACACAGGTCATAAATTAACATTCACATCATGCCAAATCCACACAATTCAACATATCTTCATGTATAACATATAATGATCTAGCATGCATCACATGATTTCCCTAATCTTACAATAGTGTTAGAAAGCCTAACCATATCATTCCCACATTCGTTGACTTTTCAGAAAGTTAACTATCAAGCATACGAACTGCCAATTTAGAAACATATGTTCATCTTGGGATGCTATAACATAACTATTTCATTATATGCATTTCATACTCATATTATTGGTCACATACAACCATAAGATTACTTAGTTACATACATATGTATATAATTAAATCCACGCATGCTAGTATTTTCCATGATTCTATAATTTGTACCACAACCCATGTTTAGCTAATATTACACAATTTCCAACACTATCCCTTACTAGTAAGTCCACATGCTATACATTTAGTACACATTCATTTCTTAATCGCCATTTAGCAATTAATCCAACGCATGGTGTGCATCAGACCATTCAAGCATAGAGTACAGCTCCTAAATCATACTTCTACCACATCATACTAACAAATTCAATTTCCACATGGACTCCATCTAAAACATACCCCTCATGTTTGTTTACTATCAATTTCATCATTTTCTCATTCTATACATATTCATCCATTACTTGCACATAAGTTCGTCTTTTATTTTCGTCTTTTATTCTCACCTAGGCATTTTGTCAAACGCTTGGCGTGCGAAACATAACGAAACATCAAATTCTTGCAATCCATTCGTTACATTATCTAAGGATGATCAAAGGTTATACCCAAAATCAACACCCACTTCTGATCCTATGAAATTTCCTTCAATTTAATCAACTTCCACAAAATTCCTACATGGATTCTTACAACAATCATGAAGGACCCTAATCCTTTCATCATATAAATCATCGCTAGCAAAATTTACCATCAAATGAAAAACTACAACTTACCTCATCGTTGTCATCAATAGATTTTTACAATCCATTCATCATGCAAGTATTTTCTTTCACCTTACTTCAAATTTCTGAAATTTAGAGGCTTTCATGGGTTCCTCTCTTGCTCTCTCCAAAATGTCGACATCCCAAAATGAAACCATGGATTTCTATCCCACTTTCTAGACTTTAGGGTTTTTAATCTGAATATACAAGTTCAGTCCCTCATATTTAGTTTGCACCCATTTATGTCTAAAACGTTATTCCTTCCAACTAAAATAAAACTCTAACTAGGCTAATCATCCTAGTTAATTTATGTCATGCAATGGAACTAGTAAACACCATATTTGATCAAGTTTTTTTTAGGTTTAGGATGTCAACAAGTTTACCCCCCAAAAAAAAACCTCTTTAATTACTTCTAGGCCAATTCTACTCTTCGCTTTTGGGTGTTTATTCATTCAATTGGCATACTTAGAACGCATACCCATGTATCTTGTGCAAACTACTCACCACATACCCATAATGCACCTCTCAAGTCCCTGGACATTGTAATTCCTTCGGGCTCTCGTTCCATCCTATCAAAATCTCAGTTTCTTGCATAAACATTGTATTTCTAGCCAACATCATCACTGTTTATTTTTTCATTCAATTTCATTGAAAATACATATTATACAAAAGGCTTTACTCACGAATGTCACGTACACTTCATACTCCAAATCCAGATGTATCTTGTATGCCCCCTTATAATATAATATAATATAACATAATATAATATAAAGGTTTTTTTGTGAGAAGGGTAAAAAAGAATCTAAACCATTAGATTTTTAATCTAATGGTTGAGATATTGATGCAACCTTGTAAATATTGTTGACTACTAAAATAATTAATTTTCTAGATTAACGGTAAATTTAACATTTTTAAATTAAAAAACTAACATTAATGCACATGTAAGTTCCCCCTTCTTTTTTAAACGTCAATAACTTTTTATACGTAACTCTTTTTTTTTAAATTACACCATAATAACGAGTGTTTTTTTATCTTTAATATGAGTACCATATTAATATACTTTTGTAGAGAGAAAATTACGTCTCGCTTGGATGTTTTAGTCCATGGTGTTTTTTCTATGTTCATATAATGGTTGTTTTAATTGTACTGTGACTCAAGGCGTTGTATTTTACAGTAAAACAAACTTGATTAAATTTAGTTTAAAGATGTTCGAAATTTAGGACAATAGAGAACTACAAAAAAACACTATAAAATCATATACTATGAAAAACACTATATATATAAAAAAACATCATACTCCTTTAAAATAAAACACCACAAAGATAATATGCACAGAACCCAACACTATATATATGAAACAATAATACTCCTTTAAATAAAAACCTTTGAAAATAAACACCTTGTGCAAAAAAACCACTCCCTACTACCAATGCACAAATTAAACACCATATATATAAAACACTATACTCCTTTAAATAAAACACCATATATAAATCAAACACCACAGTGATAATATGAACAGAACCCAACACTATATATGAAACAATAATATGAACACAACATGTAAATTACAATTATACCTTAAACTATTAAAAAGACACCATAACACACCCTATTGAATTTACCATTCACCAGAACCCTCTTTAAAAAGACACCGTAACAACCATGTGAAAGACGCCCCTAAAACTCCCCTAATTCATAACACCATACGATAAAAACACCTATATATAAAAAAAACACCATGCACTCCCATATATAAGAATAAAACACCACAATATAATATGAACACAACATGTGCAACAAACCCACTCCCAACCACCAATGTATGAATTAAACACCATATAAGACTGCTATTATCATTATCAACGATAACAGAAAATTACACCTTTTTTTAAAACACCAAAACACGCAAAAAATGGTTGTACAATAAAACCACCATTTAGAAAATAAACACCTGGTGCAAATAACATCTCACAGAAACCAAATGTACAAATAAAACACCATATACGTATGCTACTATCATTATCAAACATAACATAACAACACTATACGTTCTTTAACTCTCAATCCCGACATACCCAACACGAATGTTTGAAACAAAAAATTTGAACAATATAGATAATTAAGAAAAAAAGGTATTCGTTACCGATCAACAAAAAAAAGTAGACATCGATTGAACAAAGAAAGAAAAGCCACCCTAAATTTCATACCTGGTTCATCGTTATCCATCGATCGAGATATTAATGTATATGGTGTCGAAGATGATCAATAAATCCTATAACCGTGAATGAAAAAATGCTCAAGATGCTATAAATAAATTTTCATAATGATATCGTGTCGAAGATGATCATTAAACTCAAAAACAAATTAAAATTAAAATTCCCTAAAATAACTGTCAAAAATCGGTTGCAAATATTCATTCCATAATTAGATTTTTATTGGTTAAATTACAATTATACACTTAAACTATCAAAATAAAAATGGACATGTGTCACCACCAAAATCTTTTTATCCTTCTCACACTTTTATATTTTTTACAGGAACCCCCTCCCCCCTCTCTCTCTCATATTATAATATTATATAATATATATAACTTTAATATGTAATTTGGTCATCGATGAACATTATAGTATCCAAAATTAGTCTCAAGCACCTAAAATAGTGTTAAAAAGGATAATATGTTGATAATTCATATTAAAATATGAATTAAGTTATACCAAACTTAATAACAACTTAAATTAGTTTGTTATTTGTTATTACTAACGTGGGTGTTAAGTGTGCAGGGTGAATACGTGAAGGGGTTGAGTGTAAATAAGAGAAAAGAACAAGGGATGGTTGGTAAATGTTGGTTAGAGCTGGTATAAAAGCATATTAGGGTTTCTAAATTCATTTTAACACCTTAGAAAACCTTCTCTCACTTGTGTAAATCGTAAGGGTTTGTGTCTTGTTTAGATCCAGTGTGATCTTGTTGATTTGTGGTACTTTTCACTTGATAGATCAATTGATAAAACTATCAGTTGATCCTCTATCTTGGTATTGTTCATAGATCTTATTTAGTAAGATCTAGTGTTTTGGGGTGTTTTTCTGATTTGGATAAATAATAAAAATTCTGTTATGATTTTGTCACTATTGGCTTTGTTGTGTTGAGATCTATCATTTTCTACAAATAGTCTTAACTAACTTTTAAAAGTTCATTTACCTACGTTACTATCAGTCTTACATAGATGAATGATGTTAATTTTGAGAACCTGTACTTTGTATAAATACCAAGTGGGTAGAAGTTTTGTTGCATTAACGAACACATGGAACCTTTTTGGTTATTTTGTGGGTATACAAATAAAAAATTTGTTACTTTTCATGTGATTTAATCCAACACATTTGGCATGTAAATTTAAATTTGTTGTAATGATATCAAGCAGTGTTATAAAATTGTTAGGCGCTAGTTACTGATGGAGTAAGGACTAGCGACTAATTAGAATTAATAAAGATTAATGGGATTAATCGGATTTGAATTTTCATATGTAATCTTTATTTATATTATATATAAACCCACACACACAGTTTTATGTGTAATTCTTTTAGCAAGACAAGTTTAACCCCTCATCGGCTTATTTGTTTAAGTAAACAAGATTAATACTGAAATTTACATGGTTTAACCGGAAAATGGCCGGAATTTGTCTTAAACCGCCGATTTTTGGCCGTCCAAGATTGCCTAGGGCCGTCGCTGACCATCAAACATTAAATGGCCGATTAGAGGGAAATTACTCGGTAAACCTCGATTAGCGACTGCAACTAATCGGATGCTAGTCGGGATTTTTGCAAACATGGTATCGAGTGTAGTAAGGTGTTGTCTTTCAACGTGATTTGAATTCTACTCTGATAGTGGATATTGATGTAATATTTAAGAGTAGATTTAGTGGATGTGTGAGATTGTCGTTCTAAAAAATATAATTCTAAATAGTTAGATGTTAAAGATCCATAATTTTCATTTTGTAACATTTTTTAAGTCACACATTAAGACCATCCTTCGTCAAAAATTATGTTAGAAACTTTGGAATAATAGTTTTACCTGTTTTATGAATAAACACTAAAGTTAATAGTTTTGTACAAATAAAAAAACCCAAATATCTTTAGTTTTCTTCTTATTCTTCGATGTGTATGTTTGTAACGCTAACCCCCACACCTGCAGCTCACACAAATACAAGTTATAGACCACAATACCACATTCTTTTTTCGTCTACTATTCTTTTCCCTTTTTCTGTGACCGATAGTTTCTCATCCTGACAACCTTCTCATCTCGTGTCGCAATAATCTCCGACCCATGTGGGTTCTTTCAAAGCGGAGTCAAGTTAGTTAAATTTCTTTTGTTGATGGTGGATTTTGGAGTTTGGATTAAGATGTTGACAAGTTTAATGCATATAGAGGTAATAAGAAGAAGAGGAAGTTTATGATTAGGACAATGTGACTATAAGACTTTAGAAGATATTAGGGATGAGATGTAAAAGAATCATATGGGGAATGCAGGATCAATTACAAACAAGACATTACTTAGTAGGGTAATATCCACAATATATAAATAATACCATAAAAAAAAATTGTTGCAAAGATGGGGAGGCATTGCGTCGTGTTCGATTTACCTCGAGATTAAGGGTGGGGTCGGCAACAGTTTGTGGTTTGTCAAAAGGGTAAAATTGTTATTTTACACAATTTTTTAATATAAGTTAGTGCTAGACTTCAAACATATTACAAAACTAGTGTTATGTTATCCGTGTTGAGGGGCGCTAAACCGAATACTTCTTAATTTTATAACATGTATGTTATATTTCAATTACTTGTACATATTACTTATAATACAACCTCAAAAAAAAATCGAGTCAATCAATTAAACCAAAACACTACCATAGCTTTGCTAAAAAAAACTAAAACGATGGCAAGCCTTTAATTTTGAGCTGTGGGCAAAATAGTAATTTGTCATGACCAATGAGCTAGTGCTAGACACCTGCTTGGCAAAAAGTAAAAGTTACATTAAGTCAACCAGGTAAAATAAAACAGTACTACAGTTTTGCAGAGAAAAAAACTAAAACGATGTCAAGAGTACAATTTTTAACCGGTGGCAAAATCGTTATTTTTGAAATGGGAGTAAAATCATAATTTTGAGTTGATGCAAAATTATAATTTTAAATGTGGGGCAAAAACATAATTAATTTGAAGTGTGGGCAAAATCATAATACATAACTAGACAAAAGCATAATTTTATTTTGGACGGGGGGCAAAAACTTAATTTTGAGTAGTGGACAAAAGCACAATTCTATTTTTAGCTGGGGGCAAAAACGTAATTTAAACTGAGGATAAAATCGTAAATTGATTAAACCAATGGGAAAATACAAGACAGTTGTCTGGCACTTATTCCCAAGCTTCTGTTTGTATATATAGTAAATAAATTTTGCATTATCTGAAGTATATATTTTGTTAACATGAATCAATAATCAATTTTAACTTAAGTTAAAACTAGTAATAAGACCAACACGCGTTGTGGCGTGGGTACATTGAACGGATTAGTCCAAGCGTTATGTGATGCGTTAATCATATAAAAATTCTCGTTTGACGTATCCGACTGGACTCAATGTAACCTATAGAAGTGTTGCAATTGGATTAAAACGTAAAGCAAATCGAGTTTATAATGTATTATATGCGACTCGACTAACTCGAATTTATACCATCAAGTCAAAACGTATTATATGTGACCCGATTCTAATATAGGAAACATACAAAATAAAGCACGAAAACGTATACCAACTTTACGTCAAAATGTAAAAAAAAGCAAAGTTTAAAAGTTGAGGGTTTAGTATGAAGCATATGTGCCAAGAACGTAAATACCAAAAACAAGTAAAAAAGTGCAACTTACAAAAGTAGAGAATACAAAAAAAAATTATATATGAAAAAAATATGAGTTACAAAACTTTAAGCTAAAAATGAAAGTTCTAAAAGTTAAAGAGTGATAGTGAAAAAACCACCGTACTTTAAGTTATATAAAAATAGCAACTACAAATTTATATATGCAACATTTCATAGGCCAGAACCTTATTAATTTTTATAAATCACAAAAAAAAACAATTTATGTATCTTCAAATAATATTTTGGTTGCATAAATATGTATCTAAAGATAGTAGAAATTAAATATTTGTTTATGATTTACTTGTTATTTATATTGGGATGGGTAAAAATTAGAACCATCTTTAGTTGTGAGAACCGTGAGAATTATACCAATTTTTTTATTTTTTTTCAAAAGTCATAAAAAATCACTTGTTTTAGCAAAAAAAAATTAATGACGTATACCCACATTTAAATGAGGTGTAAAAGAAATTATTTATCTTCATACAAAATTTACACCAGCGCGTAAAAAACTTGCATCAGTCAAAACTACTAACTCGACATTTTTTTTACTTTTTACAGATGTGTTTATAATATTTTAATCTACGTTTGTGCAAAAAAAAATTTGGTCCAACTCGCGTAGGAAGAAAAAATTCTCACGGTTCTCACAACTGTAATGGTTCTCATCTGAACCGAGCCATATAATAACATATATATATATATAGGGTGAGGTTATTTTGATAAAATTTAAAAGTGTGAAAAGAATAAGAAAGAATCTAACCCATTAGATATTTAATCTAATGGTTGAGATCATAGTGGCAATTCTGTAAATAATGTTGACTATTAAACTAACTATTTTCTAGATTAAGGGTATAAAGGTAAATTTAATATTTTTAAATTAAGAAACTAACATTAATACACATGCAAAGTTCCCCCTTCTTTTTTAAACATCAATAACTTTTTATATATAACTCTTTTTTTTTAATTACACCATAATAACGAGTGTTTTTTTATCTTTAATATGAGTACCATACTTATGTAGAGTTATTTCTGTTTTTAATATATTTAGGGTGTTATTTCTATTTTGATTCTGATTAAAGTATTGACTGGTGTTATATTAGGGTGTTATTTCTGTTATATTCAATGTTAGGGTGTTCTTTTTAAGATGTGTGCCTTCAATATAACTGATGTGGTGTTTTTATGAGTTATGGTGTTATTTTTGTTATACTTCTATTCTTTATAAGATGTATGCCTTCAATATACATGTTGTGGTGTTTTTATGAGTTAGAGTGTTTTTATGAGTTAGGGTGTTTTTATGAGCTATATTTCTGTTCTTTATAAGATGTATACCTTCAATATACATGCTGTGATATTTTTATGAGTTAGGGTGTTATTTCAAATTCGAAAATCACTTCAATAACTGCCAAAAATCGATTGCATATATTATTCCATAATTATATTTTATTAATTAAATTACCCTTAAACTACCAAAATAAAATAGGACATATGTCACCTCGATAATTTTTCTTATACTTCTCACACTTTTAACTTTTCTTTATATATATATATATATATTACACACTTTTCTTGATTTGATATACAGTAAAGTTAAAGCACTAGTGTCTAATGTCACTTCTAACATCTCCTTTTGGATAAAAGTTCATGGGAATGGCATGCTCTTAGTCCCATTCAAGTGCCCCCTTCAATCATTTGAAACATGGAAATCAATAACACCCTCACTTTTAATACACATCACCCCCAACATTTTACTTATAATTATGATGTTAGAGTAGTGGATATATCTCATATATATTGCTGTGTTCAAACATAAAATCACTCTAAAATTGAGAACCATTTTGAAATATGATGTGTCAATTTGATGTAGCTCGAGTGACTTTCAATACAAAAACAATTGTAAGTTGATAACGATAAGAAACACGTAAACGTTATATATAATTTATTTCATAAGAAAGATACATAAGATGCTTACGTTATTTACCAACTTTCATCATCTTTTTCATCAAATATACCAAATACCAGATACATGTGTGTTATACAGATTCTCACAATTCTTGACGTAAAAATGGTACGCGAGATACGCATCCCATATATAGCATTTTTCAAGTCATTTTGTAATTATCCATATTATTTGTCAATCAAAACTTTATTTAATAGGGTACAACCAAGTCGATGATTTGACGCATCCCGTAAAAATGGTCTCCACGTCATCTCGTATTTTACTGGTCGAATGCACGTGTGGAATGCATTAAAGAATGTTTAATTTAAATGGGCCTAACACATGAGATGTGTATCTACTATGCTTTTTCTTGTCGGGCCTCGGCCCACTTTTGGCCTGTCATCCAATATTTTATTATAATACATCGTTTTCGTATAATTATTTTACTATTATTATATGAGTGCATATATGATATACGATAATTATATAACATATTGCATGAAAAAAAAACGTATGCCACAATTTAATCTTGTTTTATAGTTTATATTTATATAATACCATTGTTTTTAAATCTGTTGTTTTATTTCGTAAATACTAGAATAATCTTGTTTTATAATTTATATTTTTATATAATAACATTATTTTTAAATCCATTGTTTGAGTTCGTGAAATATTGCAGTCCTTACCTAACTTGTAACACTATATGGTTCATAATTTATTTATTACATTTATCACATCAACGAATGGTCTCAAACACCTATGATAAAGTGTTAAACGATAAAGTCTCTCAATGTGATTTTTGTATATTGATGTCTATGAACTTACTCAAAATTTAATTACTGTGATTTTTTCAAATGATTTATTACCGATAAATTAATTAACATTTGATTAAGTGGTGTTCCGGGAGTGCAATATGTTGTGGTGGATATTTTCGATCATTTAAGATCACATGAATTTGTAATTAAAGTTGATAAAGTGGTATTTTCGATTATTGTCCTACACAGCCTCCACACATACCGTAACTTTAAATAAGCACACATTCAGATTTTTCTGTGTGAAACCCTTTAAGAATGTGGACTAAAAAAATTTTGAATTTCAGTACAGATAATTGAACTATAAGCGGGGTCGGCTCAACTATTTTGAAGATCTAAAGCGGAAAAAAAAGAAACGAAGCCCTTTTTCAATTTTCATTGTTACAAAACCCTCCCGCTAATTACTATCTATAAGTTGTTCTAAAAACATGTACTTTTATTTGAAGGATGTCTCCTTTACATGTTATATATAATACAATATTTAACATTACGATGTATACTCCTACAATATATAATTACAGATGAACAAAAATAAAACATAAAAACACATTTATGTGCATTATGCTCTCAATTGTATAAAAATACTCATTTGAAAACTTTCAATATGAACATGCCTTTATGGTCTGCTAAAATTCATAGCAAAATCTAATACCATCAACCTTGTTTTAAACGTTTTCAATTATTATACGTTTAAAATACTTATTGAATAATATTAAATATAATCAAAATTAGAAAATTATAAATTTATATATTCTGGTTATTGTATATTATAAATAAGGTATGAAGTGATGGCACGTGAGGTGAACTAGCCCAGTTTGTTAAACCATCACAAATCTTGACGGGGACACTTATTTGGGATATGATGTAATTCCATTTGACTTTTATTTCGGAATTTTTTTTCTTAAAATATCGTCTATATGAGTTTGGATAAAATCATGGTTTCAAATAACTAAATTAAATATATTTTTAGTTTATATAAGACTAACTAATATTGAGTTTATTTTATCGAATAGAAGGATTAAATTTTATAAGTATTCAATCAGGTCCAACCAGCTTGAACCTTAATGAGATCTTTCCGAACATGGTTGGTTCGTCGGTAGCACTCATTCTAGTTTAAACCACTCGAACCACTGGTTCCTCACCTGACGGCTCAAATCGGCCATTCCTTTTCGGTTTTCATAAGATTAAAAGAAAAAAGAAAACAATTTTCATTTGTACCATTTTAATTTTATTTAGGAAAAGGACAATTCAATATGAACCGAAAAATGCAAATAGGTTGAAAACAACAGTGACACGTAATTATTTTAAATATAAAAGAAATGTTTTTATGTAGATGGTAAAAATATAGTGTAAAACTTGATTAATATTTATAAATTACTTGAATACACAAAGTTAGAAAAAGGTACATGGGTTGTTACTTTAAGATATTGTGCTTTTAACATTTTTCTAATGTTTGTCTTTAAAATGTAAAGAAGTTTCATATAAAGTAATACGGTTGAATGATTTATAGAAGGGTTTTTATGTTATCTAATTAGACCACACAATGTAGGCTTGAAAATCTGTTGTGGAATTAAGTTCATGTCAAAGCTAATTACCTTGTGCTTGGCGTGGAGCATGTCGTTGTGGTTGGGGCTTAACGATCTTCACCGGTGTGGGGCAAATGTGTAAGTGAGGTGGCGGCGTTTTATTGATGGGTGGATTTTTAGTGGTTTTGATTGGTTAATATTTATTTATTTTTTATTAAAATGTCACCTTCCTTGCTCCATTCCACTGCTCCCTTTTTTGCACCACATCATTTTCTGATGCGTGCTGACGTGGCAACCACATATCAAATAACGCCATATTTTCATACCACCACACTCAATGGTCTTAGTTAGTTAATTAAACGCTTATCAATAGCATGTAAAAGTGACTTGGTACATATAGAGGTATCCTGAACCTCAAGTATTGGGTATCAAAGTCAAGTGATCTTGTACTTATTTTATTGTCATCAAGTTTTTTATGTTAATATTTTATGTGTAACATACAAAAAATGACCCGATTCATTGTACATAATTGAAAACTGACCATGTTAAAAAAATATATTGGATCCATGACTAAACACACATATAAGACAAATATAATGTTTTTTTTAACAAGCTACCATTATGAACTTATGGTAAAACTATAGAATATAAAATGACATGTGGGGCGACGTAATTAGTTAGTTGATAAATTATGAATATTAGAAAACCTTTCAAATAATTGTTTGTAATGAAAAGATAAGATAGGTCAAAAACAAGGAAACCAATGAACTAGAATCCATTTGTTTTTCGTTTAGTGGTTAATTATTAATGTTTATAGTGTAAAAATTAAGAGGAGTTATTGTAGTGAAACATGAAGAAACTTTATGTTTTGAGCCTTGTTTGAAGCTTGAGATCGTCTCCTTTTGAGTCATATATCTAAATCCCAAGATCAAGTTCAAACTCGTGAGTCATTTTACAATCTTAGACTTGACTAGATTATTATTAAATTATTTTTATTAAAATCATATAAAGTTATATACTATGTAGTAACCTTTTATGTTATGTAATTTCTATTATCATTACATACATATATGTAATTTTGTTTCTTAAAACCGGCAGATAGGAGAGATGTTAATAATATTCGATTTTTTTTATTTTTTTATATTTGTAGTTGGTAGAGTTCAGTATTAAAAAAATGTTAATTTCATATTCTATCCTACTGACAAATTATTACTCTTAAAATACGTAGCTAATTACAATTTTGCTATTTTGGAAACATTGATCAAACATGAATCATGCCATATATCATATTTATGTAGGTAATAAGTTATACAGGATCGTGACATTGTCAAGTTTGATATATGAAGTGTAGGTTTGAACTCAAACTTGTTTATTAAATGAGCTTCGGTTTACACTTGCACTCATCTCATACTCATTTAACATAGCTTTTTGAATTTTTAATTAAATGATCTCTAATAGCTCAGCTTTGTTTACACCCGTAGTTAGGAGACATCTTAAGGCAGACAGGTATCAATGACTAGTTGGCTCCTACATCGTAATAATATATATAGATACTTCGAACTAATATACGAACAATCGTGTTGGGTTAGATCCAAACCGGTTTTTTTATGAAGTGGGTCGGGTTATTACCTTTGACGGATCCAAACCGGTTTTGCTTACACCTCTAATCCCATCCCATGACCCATCCATCAAATTGCAAATATCCATTGGGCTCAAAACAATCATATAACTTATAGCCTAAAGAGTAAAGCCCTAAGCAAAGTATCCTCATAAGCCCATCCTAAACAAAGCTTAGATGATCACTATATATTGGATAATACATGCTTATATGATCACTATTTAAGAAAATAAAGCTGATATGAAAATAAAATGTGTATGTGAAGTTTAAATACCCAAACAAAAAGTTTATGTAATTAAAAAAATAAATATAAATTTAGTTGGTTTATAGTTATACAAAATTTTGATCAAATTGATATTTCACAATCACTAGTGTAAAAGTATTTGCCTTTAGAAGTGTCCGAATTCTGGCCTCACATGCATGTTGATGAATCAATAAGTAATCTTCTACAATAAAAGGATGTATTAGTTGTTTAGCCTAAGGTTGGTAGCAAGACAAGGTGATACATACTCCTACTATTAAATAGGGTATTAGAGCGCATAATTTTATTAGGGTTATTGAATTTAATCACTCCTAGCTATTGACTATTGGTTACTGTCATCCCCAACTATCACTTTGCACCCGTCACCCCCAATTAACACTTAGTGTTTTGTCACTATATCACTAACTTTTGATCATGTTACTATACTTTTGGAGGTGTCCTAAGATCCCTAAAACCGTCTTAAGATCCTTATGACACCCCAAAGTATATTAACAGAATCAAAAGTTAGTGATCCGTTAACAATGTAGTGACAGAACATGCTAAGTGTTAAGTTGGGGGGGTGACGGGCGTCAAAATGATATTTGGGAGTAGCAGCAGTCAATAACTAATAGTTAGGGGTGATAAAATCTAATAACCCTTTTATAATACACTCTTTGTAATCTCGTTACCTGGGTAAAATACCTTACATCTCAAGCAAGGTTTTAAAGTTGGGGAATCTCAACATGAGCAACACCTTTATCATACCGGAAACATTTGTTTATTTGTAATTTTGTAACATGTCGCTAGTTAAGGGTTTTCTTTAGTTTCTTTAAATTTAGCATTTGTTCCCCTCCTTATACACCCACTAAAATACTTTTGATATGTTTCTCATAATAAAAACAATAATTAAACAGAATTAATTCGTTTCTTTATAAAAAAAAAATAAATTAAGAGAAAAGAATTGGATTTCTATTTTGATACAAACCCATTTTAACGTGTTACATTCTAATGATCATAACATTGAAAAATGAAGGTTCAATAAACGAGTATTATTATTATTATTATTATTATTATTATTATTACTATTATTATTATTATTATTATTATTATTATTATTATTTATTATTATTATATATCAGGAAGTTATTAATTTATGGACATTAAACTATAGTTTTGTTTAAAAGGAAAGTGAGTTGAGAATAAATCACATGGAAACGACGTGCTGGCACACATGCCCCTCGACTTCTAGAGTTATTTTATCCTGTCTTCCTTCCTACACAAGTGTGCATGCAATCATTGAACTTGTCTTTGCGCTGCTTGTATTTCCTTCATATTATAAACAATAACCAATATTAATTTATTTCAAAGATAACGATAAATACTTAATAAACGTTAACCGTTGTTAGTTTATATGAAGTTTACTAGGCCGACCCTGAAATTTTAGAGGCCTTATTGCCACTAATAAAGTAATAATTAACTCAGGCTATTATTTATTATGTTAAAAGAGTCAAATGGGTATTTGGTATTTAGGTTAATGATTAGTTGTTTAATAAGCTAATGGTTGATGATTATTGAGTTTCTGACCCACTCTACTCTAGAACATGAAATTACTAGTAACTTTTAAGATAAATAAAAAAGTTTATATGTGTTAATCGATTTACACAATATCTAAAGGAGAAAAAAAATTATACTCCCCTCTAGAACATGGTCCTTTACGATCGCTCATCCTACACACTCTCAAAGAAATAGCCCTAGATTAAAAAAACATACCTTTTTTAATTTATACCTCTATCAAAGTATTTAGCTTTCGGACATTTTTGGTTTACTATTGTTATGGATCAATAATTATAATTTGTAACGATTCTTAGCTTTATAGGTTGTACTTTGTGTTTCATTAGTGTGTTGTGCATTAGAGTGTTGTATGCTAATGGTACAAGTTCTACAACAACTCATAGTTATGTATTGTACCATATGTTAAAGCACATGATACACCCTCTTGATGCAGCTTTTTTTGGCTGCTTGACACGTTTTCTCCATGTGTCCTCGATTTCTTCTTCTGTTACCAAGTTGATTGATTTTTTTTAAGTTTTGTATTGTCATAGATTTTATGATTAATGTTTAATGTCATTAATCTTCACCAAGACAACACGGGGGCTTCCATCTAACTTTTTTTACGTTTTGTTTTAATTTATAAATTGCCGGCCGTAACGCACCAGACGTTCCATCTAGCTAAAAGGAAAAAGAATTGTTAACATTTTTCATAATAGCAATAACATATCTAGATTTATTTGTACTATATATTGATCTTTTCTGTACGGAAAATTTACCACAATAGTTTAAACGCAAATGATTTTGTGGTGATTGTTGTGGTCGTCGATTTGGTTTGACTGTATATGCACATGATGTGGCCAATTAAGGTGGCATAAAGAATCACGTGGACATCTCATAAACGCCATTACTCGACGTTTTTCCTTTCTCTTTCTCCTTTTTCTTTTCCTTTCCTATAATAAATAGGACAAAAGAACACCCACATAAATATATAGATTCAGGCCCATAATATGTATACAGGTCGCATGTATCTATTTTCAATTTTACCTAAACCAGTGGGTAGACCCGCGCATATTGTGGTGTTAAAATTTGTAACACTCGCTTTTTGACATTACTATCCATGTCATACGGTGTAACACCTAAAACACAGGTTTGGTAATTAAATCACGTTAATATTTAAGAGCGGATAAAAGACTGTTAGTGATAAAAGTGAACCCGTAAACAAAATAACTAGGAACAATTAACCTAGTTGATTATTTGTATTTATTTTTAGTGATAAATATGGGTGATACCCATTATTATTTAAAATCTCAAAAATGAGGGACTAAAAGGAAAAAAGAGTGAAACTTGAATATATAAAATAAAAATAAAACACAAAACACATACCAAGTGTGTGTTTGTGCGTGTAATGGCCAGGAGAGAACAAGGGGAGCCAAACCCTTGTTCATCCAAGAATCGACAAATTGAAGGTCAGTTCTAACCTCAAATCAATGTATGAACACATATAAACGATCACCTAAAGGATGGGATCATAAGGTATGTCTCAAAACTTAGATTGGTGAAAGTCATAACTTGAGACAAATAGAATACTTGGAATTAGATAGTTGGATTATGATCCAAAGATAAAATTAATGCTTGATTTCGTTAAACATAAAGAAATTATGCACTATTTGATGTAAGATTTCTTGTTAGTAATTAACAAGTAGATTATGAAGTTGGTTTTGATTATATGATGAAGTTGATGATAAACCTATGTATAGAATCATGGTACATGGTAGTAATAGGAAGATACTTGAACAATTTGAGTGTTTGAGTACATACTCATACTTGCCATGAAATGAGTTTTTATACGATATGAGGAAATTGATGATATATTTACGTTAAATGATGTTTGAAATCATCATGTATTTATGAATATTTAAAGTATTTGGCTAAATTTGATGTTTGGGCAAATTCCATATATATGATGCAAAGGGTTGTTTTACAATGATGAAACAATACCAAGTTCTTGTATGAGATTGATAGATTAGCATACAATGATTGAAATTATGTTAAATTGATGTAACAATTGTATGAACTTAATAGATAAATTTAGTTAAAACGGTTGCCTAGAAATGACGCCTACCGAGTAATTGATAAAAGGCCTAAATGAGCTTGTTGTACTTAAATGCGCATTTCATATGTTAATAGGCAGTTGACTTTAAAAAGTCAAACTGGCCTATAATAAGATCGAGAGATAATTTCGATATAAAATCCGTAAGGTGGAATAGTCGTGATAAATGGTGATTATTCTAACCATCTTGCGAATGATAAATGATAGTTTCACTCTTGACAAGCTAGGTGGAGGCTTTGGAAGAAGCGGGTCAAACAGATCAAATATGCGTGAAAAAGCATAATCGGATTTCAAGTAAATGAAGCTTACAGCCTCCTAGTAGAATACTTACTTATTGTATTGGTTTATGAAAAAGATAAATCAATATTTGAAATAGAAAGTTCCGATACAGAAAAAAAAGGGTCGGTAAAGTGAAAATGGTAAGAAATCATTTTTATGGTAATAAAAGGTAAACGGAAAGTTGGCCATGTGACGACAAATAAACAAGGAGTTTTCAAAGAGATACCTTGTGGTGTTAACCATAATGGGTAAAAAGGATAAAATGGTGATTTGGTTACGAGTAAACGTATAGAGAACAGTTTAAGAATCAGACACCCTATGGTGTAAGCCATAATGGGACAAATGAATAAAGAAATGATCGTTAATTAATATAATTATACGGTGCAAAATGAAAAGGGATACATGGATGAGGTGGTAAATAAATACCATCTCACAAAAATAAAATGGTCATTTAGGCCAAGTGAGTCAAATGGTGATATTGTCGCCATTTGACAATAATGACTAATGGTCGCTTGTCGAGTTTTGAGCTCACAGAGAGAGTAGCATACAGATTGCATTGCTTTTAATTGAAGCTTAATATTGCAAGGTATTAAAACGGGTCAATACCATGACTCGAGCCAGGTACGTGTAACGGGTCAAACTCTCATCGAAGACTTAAGGTCTAATGAGAGTTAAATCAGACTTGGATGAACATTGGATTACCTAAAGAGAGGTATATGTAATAATTTAAATTCTAGACATTACCTTCTTAGGAACATAGTGAAAATTTAATAGAATATGAGTTAAAGATGATTGTTTGGTCAAAACATGCATTTAAATGTCCTTCGTCGTAAAAAGGACTAAAATTTGACCAAAACGCCCTTGAATGATAAATCGACCAAACGACCTTTGAGGATAGTTTAAAAATGAGTTTTTATAAGAAAGTACACCCTTGCGGTAGTGCAATAGTAAATGGCATAAGCCGTTTTGGCTTAATGCCTCATAACGGGTCTTTTTCGTAATCTGTCAAACCGAAAGGTAGAATTTGAAAGTATATCATTGTCTATAACCAATCCACCACAAGTATAGTTATGGTGGAAAATAAATAGATATCTTAATGGGGAAATGAGAAGTAAGGTAAGAGGAAGTGAGATTTAAGCTTAAGTGCTTAAATCTCTTAACGGGTCAAAATGAATATATGCATAAACCGGAATGGATGCATAATCCATAAGAATTAAGAATTCGGGATTTGGATTCCGGGTTAATTATGTAAGAAAACATTTTACGGACATTTAGAAACAAGTTTCATAGGAAACGGACGAAAATGTAACAAGTTACGGAAGTTTTCATAACAAAAACGGCAAAACGGAAAATCTTGCGACAGCCCACCTTAATGTCACGCCCCGCACAAATGCAGCCCAAAAATTCAGCATTCTAGAACCTTCCGGGACCATCTACACGCATCAAGAGCCGCGTGGAAGACTCCGGAACAGCCCGTATTGTTCCAGCAACATGGAGATATTAAGAAGTACAAAATATCAGCCAAGAAAGGCCTAGAAATTGCTGGAAATGGCTGGTTACTTCAGCCATAAAAATCTGCCCAAGAACATTCTAGAATTCAGCAAATATCATGATATTTTGTAACAAATATCTTAGATATTTAGCCATGATATTTTGTAAAGAGTATTCTAGATATAGAATACTCTAGATAACCTTGCAAACTCTTTAAATAGGAGTCATGGGAGCTCATTTGAAGCATCCCTAGCAACTTGTAAACTTCATACTCTTGTAAACTCTCTTCATCTAATACAAAGCTTTTACCTTGTATACTTGTGTTCAAGTATTATAAGCAACTTACTTGCGATCCAACGTTCCCTCTAACGACTTTTACAACCAAAACCCAATGACACTAAGTCGGCAAGGCTTACTTAGACCATGTTCTAAGGCCGCACGCGAGTTGAAGAAGTAACTCCATGACATTAAGCTACGTTTGGCAACTGTTGAATGAAAACAGGAAATAGTGTTTTACGGACGTGTCACCATAAGTCCCGAGTCGTGTTTTAAATGTTCGAGACATGAAACGGGTCGAATGAACAATTAAACAAATCTGCAACAAAACTGCTGCAGAAGGTACCGTCGCCGACGCGACATTATTGTTCCGACACGTTAAACTACTGCCTACGGTAGTTTTGACCCGACGCAACTATCTGCATGGCGTCGCCGAAGCGGCTATATGCCGTCACCGTCACCGACGCCACCTCAGAAATTGTATTTTCTGATTTGATTATTTTTCCAAGTCGATTATGTTATACTTTCGATTATTTGTTGTAATACTAATAATTGCAACTTCACAGTTTAGGGTAATCGCAAGCACTTGTGGATGACGATCAAGCTCAATGAAGAATCGAACACGATCAAGGATCAAGCTTCCGCATTTGGTTTCTTTGTTACGGAACTAATCAATAACGACATGTCAAAGTGTTTTAGTGTTGATAAAGTTTTAAATGAACTCGAAAATATGTATGAACATATATTCGCATTTTACATTTAAACTGCGAAATTTTTTATAAAAATTCAATATAATAAGATAGGGTCTTAAACACGGAAATATAAAGAAAGATAATCAAAGAGAAAATCAGAGTTTAGAAAACATATAATAGTAAAAAAGGCAGAAGAAAAAAAAACTTTTGTACGGTGTGCATACAACGATGCGTGAAGAACTACAAACTGGTTACATAGTGCGTCTTTGTCACACCCTGGATTTCCAACCCAAATCCATACACCGGTGGGCCCGGGTGGGTAATATCGTCATGTCAGTTGATAACATCATTGTCAATTAACACGGCACAACGGAAGTCTTGGAGTAAAATTACTATTACAAACCAAATGTTCGAAATAAAATTGAAGAAACCCTAGATCAGCTAGACCGGAATCAAAGTAGATCTATGGAATGGGCTCTGCATAAAAGGGTTAACCCTCCGTTTTGTTTCACGATGGATGCTGAATAGAACAATACTCCGGCTAATCCTGCAAAACAGAACACCGTTAGCTCGCCGCGGGGAGAAGGGGGTTCTCTCCGTGACCACCCTCCGACGTGAGAATAAGTATAGGTAGTCGGAAGTAAGTATTGTAAGTGAGAGAGTAGTTGAGTGTGAATACCTTTCCTTGAACTCCAAGTTACTTATTTATAGCCGGTGTTTGGCGCCAAAAAGAGAGATGTTAACAGAATCTTTTGTTATTCCGTTAGCGTTTGTTGGCAATCTGTTAGTGCACACGGATCGTGAGCTCATCAGCGGTTAGGGAGGCGCCACGTGTCAACATGAGATCACTACATCTTATGAATGTGAGCATGCCATCACCGTGATCTTCCTCAGCCGTCCAGATACTGCCATCTGGCAATTGGTTATAACCGATAAAATGCTTGCACGATTGGGTGTTAATGGCTTCTAGAAGGTTTCACAGCTGTTATCCATCTATCATTCGCCACGTGTACATTTTGTTACAACAGAAAAGATTCCCCTTGCTTCTGCACCAAGTTACGGATTTTGCTAAGGGAAAGTTTCAGGATTTACTGTTTCCTTGCGCAAGAAGCGCAAGTTAGTTAACTGATCTTCTTTCTTTTCTTTGCTGCTTTGCGCAACGTTTGGTGGATGCTTGCTTTGATATAAATATCTGCGCAAGGTTTGCGCATGGAGCATTATCAAGCAAGAATGTTCAAGGTTAACTTTGAACCTTGCACGAGCCCGCGCAAGGTAGTTAAATGAAGCATTTATCGGACAAGAATGTTCAAGATTAACTTTGAACCTTGCGCGAGCCCGCGCAAGGTAGTTAAATGAAGCATTATTCGACAAGAATGTTCAAGATTAACTTTGAACCTTGCGCGTGCCCGCGCAAGGTAGTTAAATGAAGCATTATCAAACAAGAATGTTCAAGCTTAACTTTGAACCTTGCGCGAGCCCGCGCAAGGTAGTTACATGAAGCATTTATCCAAAGAGAGTGTTCAAGGTTAACTTTGAACCTTGCGCGAGCCCACGCAAGGTAGTTAAATGAAGCTTTCCTCTCTTGGATATTTGGCGTAAAGTTCTAATAAATCTTATTTTGGTAAAGAAGTCTGCGCACAGTTTCTTTAGAAGTTATTAATGGGTATGGTTTCCTTGATTGGCGCAAGGTTTTTGGGACCATACCCCTCAAGTCCCCCCAGTCCAGTGTTGCTCCTATGTAAGAATAAAAAGTAGGTGGAGCACTGGACTTAAGATAAATGTGTTACGCTAGGTAAGGACTGGTTTTTTGTTGCTTTATGCATCTTGTGTTGTAAGTAAATTTTGAAAAAGTATTTGAATTTCAAATATGCTTAGACACGTGTCACTTATCTGGGTGGTGTAGTTGGTGACGACGCACGTTCTTGAGACGTGGTGCTACTGTTGACAGGCTGTCAATAGTACTTGTCTTACCGAATTTAATGCTTTTTAGCGGCACTCGCGCGCATGGAGCGGTTACTGTTCCCCACTCGCCCTTACGGTTACTTGGGGAAACGTGACGGCCGTAAAAGTCGCTGGAGTTAAATCGTGCATTAATTGCGGTTAGTATATAAAGGGATCAACGATCCATTTGCTTCCTCACCCAATCTTGAGAGAAATTTGCGTTCAAAAATTCCGGCGACCCTCAAAGCTTTCTAAATTTTCCTTAAAGTTCAAGTTATGGCTACCGGTGCAAGCTCTGCTGAGATGTGGTCGTCAAGTTTGCCACCGCTAAAGTGGTCAAAGAAAGATTTTAATAATCTTGCCACCAACTTCCTTTTCGCTCCGTCCTGGAAAGCATTTCTTCCGGAGGCGAATGCCACGGCGGCTGATGCGCCGGCCGGCTTCATTACATTATTCTACGATTATTTTGCCGAATGGAACTTCCGGCTGCCGGTGACCCATTTCTTGCAGGAAATTCTTGATTTTTATAATATTCATATTTCTCAGTTGAGCCCGATGAGAATGGTGAGGATCCGGCATTTCGAGTTCGTCTGCCGATCGATGCAGATCTTGCCGTCGGTCGAGAAGTTTAGAGTTTTCTACCAGCTGCACTACTCGTTGGGTTTTTATTCGTTCCAACAGCGTGTGCAAGCCAAACGTTTGTTGCTGGTGCCGCCGAAGTCCTACCATGACTGGAAGCAGAAATTTTTCTTTATCAAGGCGGCGGTGATCCCGATGAAGATGACATTCCGGGGTAGTGATGAGATTGAGCTGGAGACCCTTCCCATACCTGCCGACGAGGTATGGTATCAAGATATTAAGGATGTGCCCAATATTGTTTTACCGGAGAGGGCCCTCATCGCTGCCGGGATGAGTATTTTTTGGAAGAAGGAACGCCAAGAAAAACCGGTGTATACGGAAGATGGGACTGGTATGTAACCCTTTAACTTCTTAGCAATATCTTTCAATAGATGTGTACTGATTCAAAAATGTTTGCTATGTAGCTGCGCCTCTCTACTTGGTCTCTTTCAAGAGAGAGAAGGGAAAAATGGCCGCCGTGCCTATTGCTGACAGTGAGGACACTTGGTTCTCACAAATCTTGGGGAACTTTGAGTTGCCCAAGCAGGAGGATCTGGAGGCGCAACCATGTTCAGAGACTGGTAAATAAGTCTATACAAAGCCTAAGTTGATATTGCAATATAAATTAATGGCGCAACCTTTACTCAATATGATTGATTATGCAAGTGATTTACTGAAATTGGGCGTAGGCCCTGATTCGAAGAGAAGAAGAAGAAACCAACTGCTGCTGCAGCTGCTGCGCCTCCCCCTTCCAACCCTGAGAAAAAACCAAGCCACCAGCTGGTGCGAAAGCTGAGGGCAAGAAAGGTACATTTCCCGTATCCGACTCTTGGTGCAATTATGTGGTGGTGTCGGACTCACTAGAGGGTCTTGCGCCTGTAGGTTTGAAGAAACCGAAGCCAGAACCCGTTGATACCTCATCTCTTCCTGCTGCGAACCCAGATGATCCTTTGGAAATACTTTCAAGCCCGGAAGAGGCGTTGAAGCGTACTAGGAAGAGGAAGGAGGTGGAGACTAAAATTCCTGTGCCAACCAAGGTTGCGCGCCCGCGCATTGGTAAGAAGGGCAATCTGGATGCCTTTGCAAAGAAGTTCTCACCTGGTACGTCTAGTTTGGTGCGCATTTCTGTCATAAAAGTTGCGCAAAATCTGATACTTGTTATTTGTTGATATGCTTTGCAAAGAAAATGGTGAAGGTTGCGCCGGCCACCTCATCTGTTATATCATCGTCGCGCAGGCCTGAGAATGTTGAGGGAGATGCGGGGCAAGAAACTCCTGTTCCTGAAGCCGACCCCATCGTCCCGGAACACATTGAGAAGGTGGCTCCAGAAGAAGAGCCCAAAAATTTTGATACTGAGAATCCTGCTGGCGAGCAGGTTAAAGATACGGCTACAGATGCTGGGGAACCGTCAAGGTTGATTTCTAAGGAAGCCGGACCTTCAACACCAGGCGAAGGCTTTGTGTTTGTAGAGGATTCGGAGGGGGAATCGCCCATTCGCCCAGAGGAGACGCCTGGGGATTATTATTATCGCTCTTATTCTGAGAGGCGGACCTCTGCGATTCATCAGCCTGTGTGGAAGGTTAAGCAGGGCGATGTTTTTACCGATTGGCACTCCTATAGGGAGTGGTATAAGGGCATCTTCCCGCCGGCGGAGGTGAAGCGCCAGGAGGAAAAAGACCATGAAGCCACTTACGAGTCATATCTGCAAGAGTCTGCCCTTCCCTCGTCCACCATAAATAGAATTGTACGCGAATGGCGCAGTATGAACAAGGAGTGGGACGAGGTTGAGCTTGAGAAAGCGAGGGCTAAGCTTGAGAAGGAGAAGACATTGAAGATGCTTGTTGATTTTGAGGCGGAAAAGGCCCAATTTGAGGAGGAGAAGAAGACTGAAGAATGGGTTGCGCTGTCTTGGAAGCGCAAGTGTGAGGCGTCTGTTGCGCAATATGCGGACGAGCGCAAGCGCTTTGTGGAGGCTTGCGAGCGTGATAATAAAGAAAAAATTTCTCTGTGCAACGAGATTGAGAAACTCAAAAAAGAGAAAGCTGATGCAATTGCGGCAGCAGAAGAAGCGCGCTCACACCGAGAAAGAAGCGAGCAAAATGAGGTATCAACCAAAATGACTCTCCTTCTTAAGAATAAACGAAATTGATGATCTAACTGCTATACTTTTTGACCAGGAGCGGTTGCAAGCTGAGGTTGACAGTTTGAAAAAAGATGTCAAACTGCACCGAACATAGAAAGCCAAGTTGATCCGCTGTTTGACTGAAGGCGATCAAAAACTTAATGACACGGAGGTCGCTCGCGCTACTGCAGAAAGCTTGACCGAATCCCTCATGAACCAGCTTACCTGGTTGCGGAAGTATGGGATTGTGGAGGTAATATTCACTTTTCTTTATTCGTCTGGTTTGATTGTCGCAACATATACTGATTGTATTTATGTACAGATCGCAAATGCCATCCTTAACTCTACGGAGTTGGATGAGAGAGTAGCAGAATGAATGGTGGCGGCGCGCAATGATGGGCACGCCGAGGGCTATAGAGAATGTACTTTGCACGTGGCCCATGCGCTGAAGATTGAATGGGATACCAGCCGTGCTGCCACGCATGGGCTAAATATTGCCGCCATTTATTCTGCTGCCAAGGAAAAATATGATCAATTGCAAATTCCGATTATGGACCTTGTGGACGCCGCGCTGCAGCAAGACGATTTTGTTGATAAGCTAAAGGAGATTTTTTCTTCAGCAGTGAAGCAGGCGGGAACCAAGTCCATAGAATAGGAAATTTTGTAATTTTTACTGTATGATAACTTGTAACGTTGCGCTTTTGCGCAAGTATCGTGAATATAATATATTTCAGTTTTAAATGTTTGCATGGAACCAATTACTTGTTTAGGATAGACAACTGAACAATTTCTTTTCTCATGTGTGAGCGTAAGTATTAAATTAGCTTGTGGCTCATGAGTTTGTGTTTTTGTTTATCCAAAGGAATTGCATGCATTTTGTAAATGAACATATATAAGACTGTAAGTAGTGGCAAAGTATTTTATTTATACTGCCAAAGCGCAAGGCTATGGTTGCCACTAAGATTACATAACAAAATAAAGTAAGCAGTCTCGTTACGCAACGCTCAGAGGTTGCTTAGAGGACTGAGATTACATATAACATCGGCGCAGTTGCTGGGCGTTCCAGGTTCGAGGAACGCTGGATCCGTCCATACACTTTAGAGTGTACGCGCCTTTTCCCAATACTTCATTTATCACGTATGGACCTTCCCATCGCGGGGCTAACTTCCCCGGTTTTTCGGCATTCGATGCTTCATTATCGCGAAGAACAAAGTCACCAGGCAAAAAGGAACAGATGCGCACCCTTTTGTTGTAATACTTTTCAAGCTGGGACTTGTATTTAGCTTCGCGAATCGCTGCATTTTCTCGGCGCTCTTCCAATAAGTCTAGGTCGATGCGCCGTTGTTCTTCGTTATCTTGTTTTTCCAAAGCTAGCATTCTTGGAGATGGTAACCCAATTTCGGCAGGAATCATAGCTTCCGTGTCGTATACAAGGCTAAAAGGAGTTTCTCCAGTGCTAGTCTTGGGCATAGTTCAGTGTGCCCACAAGATGCTAGGCAATTCGTCAACCCACCCCCGCCGTGCCGTGCCAAGGCGGGCCTTGATACCGTCGACCAATTGTTTGTTTATGCTTTCAACTTGACCATTTGCTTGCGGGTGCGCAACAGAAGCGAAAACATGCTGGATTCCCATTTCGGTCATCCATGTTTGCAGCTCTTGAGCCGTTAAATTTGGACCGTTGTCTGTAATAATGCGCATGGGCAGACCAAAACGGCAAATAATATATTCCCAGATGAATTTGCGAATTACCATCGCTGTAGTAGAAGCTAAAGGTTTGGCTTCAACCCATTTAGTGAAGTAATCGACCGCAACGATGATAAACTTTACTGCGCCGGGCACATCTGGAAATGGTCCCACTAAATCAATGGCCCATTGTTGAAATGGCCAAGCTGTTGTGACGGGTACCAAAGGATTCTTTGGGCGCAATGTTTTAGGGGCATGCCTTTGGCAGGACATGCACTTGCGCAAGATCTCTACCGCGTCAACGTACATTCCGGGCCAATAATACCCTGCGCTTTTTACTTTGGCTACAACCATGTGCGGCCCAGAATGTATGCCACATAGTCCCTCATGAATTTCCCTGATCAGGTATTGCGCATCATGTTTGTCAACACAGCGGAGCGAGGGACCCATGTAAGAGCGTCGGTACAAGATACCGTCAATCATTTCATGATTGAGGGCTTTGCATCGTAACTTCCGTGCTTGCGCTCTATCTTCTGGTAAAGAACCATGCAACAGATACATCATTATTGGAGACATCCATGATGGATCTCCTACTTCGATCATTGTCACTTGCCTGAGAGGGACGGACGGATTACTTAAAACCTCGATGCGAACCTCTTTTGCTAAATGCTTGAAGCTAGTTGCAGCAAGTTTACTTAGAGCGTCAGCATGTTTGTTTTCGCTTCGCTTGACGTGTGTGATTTTAAATTGTTGGAACTGTGCTATAAGAGTCTTGGCTTGCGCCAAGTATAGAGCCATGATATCTCCCTTTTCATCGTATGTTCCAACTACTTGCTCAGCCACTAATAATGAATCACCATGGGCTTCTAAATTTGTTGCGCCCATTTTGATAGCGAGGCGTAAGCCTGCTAGCAAAGCTTCATATTCGGCCTCGTTGTTGGTGCTTTTAAAATCCAACCGAATTGCATATGTGAATTCTGCTCCTTCTGGACTCATTAATCGAAGACCTGCTCCAGCCCCATCACTGTTTGATGCGCCATCTGTAAACAATGTCCAGGCTCTGTTGTCGATGACTGGGACTGGGTTTTGGATTGCTTGGCATTCTTCAAGCTTATCAGCAGGAATTTCAGTGATGAAATCTGCCAAAACTTGGCCTTTGATAGCTGGTCTAGGTTTATAACAGATGTTATAACCTCCCAATTCTATTGCCCATTTCGCAAGTCGTCCAGAAACGTCTGGTTTGGCCAGGACTTGGCCTATGTGAAAGTTTGTTAAAACTGTAATAACATGTCCAGAAAAGTATCTTCGCAGCCTGCGCGAAGCATGGACCAATGCTAAAACTAATTTTTCCATGATTGAATACCTTGTCTCTGGATTGTTCAACATCTTGCTGATATAATAAATTGGAGACTGGACCCCTTCGCGTTCTACCAGCAAGACAGCACCTACTGCTACATCATATGCAGCAAGATATAAGACCATGGGTTCTTTTTCTCGAGGAGCAGTAAGTGTGGGAAGTTGAACTAAACAATCTTTCATCTGCTGGAAAACTTGATCAGCTTCAAGAGTCCATGCGAACTCTTTGCTCTTTGCACAATTGCGCGAGGTTCGAATGAATGGATAAGATTTTGCAGCGTGATTGGCGAGGAAGCGGTTTAGCGCAGCTAACCTTCCAGCCAAACGTTGCATCTCTTTGACGGTAGTCGGAGAAGACATTTTTTGTATTGCATCGACCTTTTCGGGATTAACTTTGAAACCATCTTTGGTGACGATGAAACCCAAAAATTTGCCCTCCTCCATGCCGAAGGAGCATTTGCTGGGATTTAACTTTAGGTTTACCTCACGCAGAGAATCAAAAGTTCTTTGGATGTTATCTAGCATAGTGTCTTCTGAATTACTCATAATGACCAAATCATCCATGTAGACTTCCACAGTTTTCCCAATGTCATCTCCAAACACTGTATCCATCAATCTTTGATAAGTAGCTCCCGCATTGCGGAGACCAAAAGGCATCTTGGTATAACAAAAAATGCCCTTCTCCGTGCGAAAAGCGGTTTTATCTTCGTCTTCTTTTTTCATCAAGACTTGATGATAACCTTTGTAACAATCTAGGAAACATTTCCATCGAAAGGAAGCTAATGAGTCAACTTTTTTGTCAATCTCAGGAAGAGAATAACAATCTTTCGGACATGCCTTGTTTAGATCTTTAAAATCTACGCACATCCGCCATCCGCCATTATGTTTCTTTACCATGACTGGGTTTGCCACCCAGGTCTGGTATTTGACTTCGCCCAGAATACCAGCATTTAATAACTCGATGGCTTGTTCGTTCATTGCCGCTGTCTTTTCTGACCCGAGGCTGCGCTTTTTCTGCGCTACTAGCTCTGCTGATGGAAATACATTCAGGCAATGTTCCGCAATGTCGCGCGGGACACCAACCATGTCGGCAGGTGTCCAGGCAAAAATGTCTTTGTTGCGAAACAACAATAGTTTAAGCTTTGCGCGGATTTCAGTACTGACTGCAGGTCCTAATAGGATTGTCTGCTCAGGGTACTTATTGTTGAGTATCCACTTTTCTGGTTCATTGCTAGGTAATGTCTTGCCAGCCTTCATAACTGGTTCTTCAATTGACATGATTTCTTTTCGTGCATAAAGTACAGCTACGCCATTAGTTGTCGGAAAACCACAAGCAGCATGTAGAGCGGAAGTAATCATACTAAAATCACGTTGCGTACGGCGTCCCAATATTACATCGTGACGGGAATTTACCGGCATCACCATAAAGTTGACGTTACTCGTTCGGGAGCATTTTCCATCAGATAAAGTGACAGGAAAGAGGATTTGTCCTAGAGGAAAGACAGCCTCATTGCAGAACCTAGTTAATGGAAAATCAACTGGTTCCAAGCGTGCCTTATCCTCAGGATCTAGTTGCTTGAAACATTGCTCATACATGATATCCATGGAACTACCCGGATCTATAAACATATAGTCTGTTTGGTAGTGCCCAAAGATACCAGTGATGACTACTGGCCGGTCTTCTTGAGGACCTCCTGGAACGATAGGAAAAATGACTTGCTGTTCGCGCCAATTATTGTTTTGAAAATGTTGATGGCTACGCTTGCGCGATGATCCACCTTGAATCATGGAAACGTGCTGTTTCATTTTCTTGTTACTAGGCCCTTCGTTTTCGCGCATAATCTGCTTAATCTCTTTACGCACGTTTTGGACTAGATGTGTAAGCTTCCCACTCTTTAATGCTTTCTCAATCTCCGTGCACAGACTAATGCAATTATCTGTTGTGTGGCCGGCGTCTCTATGATAGTCACATAACAAATTTGGGTCTTGCCCTTTTTTGTTTTTCATTGGTTGCGGATGTTTAAACTGATAATACACAGTGTTGAGAACCTCAGCTGGAGATTTCGTTAAGGGAGTCCACTGACGTTCCCTATTCTCCTGCTTAATCGCTTTTTGAGTTGTTATCTTGTTGATTGTTTCTCGCGCATCAATTGGTGAATACGGAGAAAACGAATTCTGACTTGACTCTTTCCAGTTCCTCTTATACTTGCGACTACCTCTACTCAGGTCTTGCAGACGGTTCTGAGGTAGAGGTGGTCGGTTAGAACTTAAGTTGTGCTCAGTCTGGACGTAAACCTTGGCTGTCGCCATGAGTTTATCCCAGTTTTTTGGAAGGTCATTGTACCGGACAGTACTTTAATCATTTCGTCGCACCTTACCGCATACTTGAACTGCGGTGTATAAGGTCTTTATGGACATCTCCAATTTCCAACACCCCTTTATTATAACGTGTTATAAAATCTTCGAGGCTTTCATCGTCTCTCCGCCAGATGTTCATTACATCTGAGGAGTGGCGCACGTATCGCCGTTGCTGACTAAAGTGTGTAAGAAAATTTTCTTTCAAGTCATTCCAAGAGGAAAGTTTACCTGCCGGCAAATTATCAAACCAAAGGCGCGCAGCGCCAGTAAGGGTTTGCACAAATAAGTGACACCACATAGGCAGTGTCCAGCACCCGAGTAACCCTGCGCCGGTAAAGAGGCGCATGTGATCATCAGGATCAGTTAAACCGTTAAACTTTCCGACGTTGGATGGTAATTTTGCTCGCTCCAACAGAGCCAGTGCTATCTCTCTGGTAAACTTTGATTATTCAGCTGCTTCGGTTGGGCGATACACCAAATTGTAATTATGCTCAGCTTCTGGATTGTATATTGCGCGTACTTTTGGCCTGTAACTAGCATGATCTGCAGATATTCGATTAAAAATACTCACTATCCCCCTCCTCATAGGTGCTATCAAGCTCGTCGTGTTGGGTGTCCCGTTTCTGTAAAGATCGCTGGCCCAAACGAGAGTGGACAGATGCGCGACGCTGAACGTTGTCTTCTTGCCTTCTATTACCAAATGAACAGGATCATTCCTGGTTTTAGAATGCATTTCTATTCCATCTTCAGGCATGCGCGAAGGGGAACGAGCATGACCTTGAGTATTATAACTCAAAACTCGAGGTGCCGGCGAAGCACGGACCTGAGGAGCGCTAACCGGAGCTTAAAAAGCTGGAGTTCCCGTTTGGGCACATAACTGAGCATACATAGCGTTTAGAGTCGCTTGAGATTTGATTAACCATGATAATGGAGTCTCTCCAGGTGGTAAAATCGACGTAACATCAACCTGAGGAGCCATCGGCATTACAGGGATACTCGCATGATCAGGATCATACTGAGCATTAGCTTCGCCGGACGAATCCTCAACTATTTGTCCGTCAACCTGAGGTCCGACAACAACGCGTCGAATCCCTGATCGAGAACCTTGAAAAGATGATCCGTCAGCCATGACGCTGCAGATCTAAGTGAAACGAAACGAAAGGTGAGAGAATCGAAATCGGTGGGCGCCAATGAAGAAACCCTAGATCAGCTAGACCGGAATCAAAGTAGATCTATGGAATGGGCTCTGCAAAAAAGGGTTAACCCTCCATTTGGTTTCACGATGGATGCTGAATAGAACAATACAGCCTGTTGATCCTGCAAAACAGAACACCGTTAGCTCGCCACGGGGAGAAGGGGGTTCTCTCCGTGACCACCCTCCAGCGTGAGAATAAGTACAGGTAGTCGGAAGTAAGTATTGTAAGTAAGAGAGTAGTTGAGTGTGAATACATTTCCTTGAACTCCAAGTTACTTATTTATAGCCGGTGTTTGGCGCCAAAAAGAGAGATTGTTAACGTTAACGGAATCTTTTATTATTCCATTAGCGTTTGTTGGCAATCTGTTAGTGCACACGGATCGTGAGCTCATCAGCGGTTAGGGAGGCGCCACGTGTCAACATGAGATCACTACATCTTATGAATGTGAGCATGCCATCACGGTGATCTTCCTCAGCCGTCCAGATGCTACCATGTGGCAATTGGTTATAACCGAAAAGATGCTTGCACGATTGGGTGTTAATGGCTTCTAGAAGGTTTCACAGCTGTTATCCATCTATCATTCGCCACGTGTACATTATGTTACAACAGAAAAGATTCCCCTTGCTTCTGCACCAAGTTACGGATTTTGCTAAGGGAAAGTTCAGGATTTACTGTTTCCTTGCGCAAGAAGCGCAAGTTAGTTAACTGATCTTCCTTCTTTTCTTTGCTGCTTGGCGCAACGTTTGGTGGATGCTTGCTTTGATATAAATATCTGTGCAAGGTTTGCGCATGGAGCATTACCAAGCAAGAATGTTCAAGGTTAACTTTGAACCTTGAGCGAGCCCGCGCAAGGTAGTTAAATGAAGCATTTATCGGACAAGAATGTTCAAGATTAACTTTGAACCTTGCGGATCCTGCGCAAGGTAGTTAAATGAAGCATTATTAGACAAGAATGTTCAAGATTAACTTTGAACCTTGCGCGAGCCCGCGCAAGGTAGTTAAATGAAGCATTATCAAACAAGAATGTTCAAGCTTAACTTTGAACCTAGCGCGAGCCCGCGCAAGGTAGTTAAATGAAGCATTTATCCAAAGAGAGTGTTCAAGGTTAACTTTGAACCTTGCGCGAGCCCGCGCAAGGTAGTTAAATGAAGCTTTCCTCTCTTGGATATTTGGCGTAAAGTTCTAATAAATCTTATTTTGGTAAAGAAGTCTGCCCACAGTTTCTTTAGAAGTTATTAATGGGTATGGTTTCCTTGATTGGCGCAAGGTTTTTGGGACCATACCCCTTCAAAAATAATATACAGGCTCGTAATAGAAGATCCACAGGCGGATCATTAAAATGTACAAGAAAGAATGTAAAACAGACTTTAGGGCATCTAAGGATTTGCAAGATCCTCTTATTCACTACCGAGCAGCTTCCGGCCTATTTCGTATTGTACCTGCAGTTAGCCTTTGGACGATACGTCAGCTTTCGCTGGTAAATACACCAAACTAAATCATTTTGAAAACATTTTAAAATGATTTTAAGTGCACTAGGCACAAAATCTTTTATAACTTGGGAAAGTTACTTTGTAACCTTGTTAACAGATTCACATGTTTGTCCATACATACAGGGCCCAATACATAGACCGAGACATGATTAAATACACACCACTTAGAACTCACAGAGGAGTTATCCCCAACGTCTTGGGAATTTCCATTTGAGCGTCTGTCAGGTGTATGCCTACACCCCGCGCTAAGGTCGTGGCCATTAACTAATCTAATGAGCCGAGGATATCCAGGACACGGTAATTTAACCCCCGATGTTTAAGTTATCAAACAAAACTGATTAAAACAGAATATGCGGATTTACTAGCCACAATCCGGCATTTGATTGATCCCATTTCTGACCAAGCGGTAATAGTTTACCGTATCCCAAGCCCGTATAGGGAAAATAAGTCGAGAGTATTGACCTGAGCTAGTCTTCTTTTAATTTCAATAACTCAGCCGTATACAAAAGTACTAACATGCAGATATCATTTACCAGCAAGTCTCTAGTCTGGTTATGGCATAAGCTAATCAACTAAATACTATCGGTCTTTATTTAAGTCATAGACTTAGACCGAGTAGTGTACATGATCAAGACGTATAACGCTTGATTAAATGATGATTGGATAGAATGTAGTTTAAACCCGACAAGTACTTTGACTTGCATAATATGGGTAAACAATTAATATTCTGGATTTTAAGATTAAAATGATAAGGTTAAACCCATTTCGGTTAAATTCCGTAAACTAGTTACTTATAATCAACCGTACGCTTCTAAGCGATAATGGGTAGCCGGATAAGTTATGGACAAGTTCTATATGCCATTATATTTTAATTAACTTAAAATATCAGTAGGATGTCAACTTATATGCCCGTTAAGGTTTAAAACGAAACTATGCCTCATAAGGGCATTTTGGTAATTTCATACCATATAAAAGGAACTTGAATATACTTTGAATTTATAATCATGAGTATTCTGGAAAATAGTTTATTTATGATATAATTTCAGTAGGATATCAATTATATGTGTATTTAATCTTTTATGACCAAACTATGCACCGAAGGGGCATTTTGGTCATTTTACACATAGTTTATAACTTATTTGGGATTCTGAGTTTATAACATGTACCGACTGTAAATATGTTTAAAATAAGTTTTAAAATCAGTAGGTATCAAGTCTTGGTCAATAATATGGTTTAAAACCATACTATGCGCCAAAACAGCGCTTATGTCGTAAAATGACGTCTTTAAGCGATGTTTACGAAAAATGATGTTAAAGTCAGGTTAAAATGTTTAAAATATGTTATCTAATATAACATATCAGTAGGTAAATGATTTAACTTGAAAAGATTTGATTAAAACCATTTTATGAGCCACAAGGTTAAAATCGTCATTTATCGACATAGTTTAAGGACCTGTATGAAAACTCAGTTTATAACTTGGTTTAACATCCCAAATAATCCTACTTATAATATTACATCAGTAGGAAACTCATTTTCAAGTTCATCACCATTTAAAACCTTGTTTTATGCAAAAAGGGCATTTTAGTAAAAAATGACCTAATTACGGAACTTGCGCATAAACTCAGATTCTGATTATGATCATGTAATATAACCTCAGAGCATTATGCTACATTATATTATGATCATAATGCAACCTTAGATCAGTAGGTAACTAATCTAAATCGGGTCGGAATCGAAAGTCAAAGCAGGAGTCAAACTTTGCGACTTTTGGTTGCGAACCGACCCTAAAACTGAAATTGACGAGCCGAACATGTTCTTACATTTTCTAATAATTATTACCAACTTGTTTAAGTGTCAAAACAGGTTTCGTAACATATATAAGATCACTTTATGATTTTTCCGAAAAATGGCCTGTTTGACTTTTTAATAACTTAACTTTGACCCGTCAATTGGTCTAGCAAACGTGATCTTCAGGAGGTGCCCTTTATAGGGATTAACACCTACCTTATTATGATCACTTAGCCATGTTCATTTCGAACAATGGCTGGACCATGATGGTCTTAACCGAAAGTCAAAGCGTTTTCCAAAAAACGCTTGACTTTTGGCTATAAAAGCCTATAAACGAAAATGCACAATGAAGGAACACTTACAAGTGATTCCTATGGTGCAAAAGAACTATGTTGGATGCTCCTTTTAGTTAGGAACTTCCAGAGGAGGGAGAAGAGTATGAATAAGAAAGGTGCAAGTTCAAATGGTGAACTTGATCACCTATTTATAGTTGGAGAACTTAAAGGAGGTGATGTCAGGTGTTTAGGGGTGTAAGAGGGAGCTTACAAGTGTCCCAAAATGTGGCATAGCAGTTTGGGAAGCCATGGTTTCGATTTAATGGTTTTTTGGAGTTTTGTTTGGAGACCAAGCAAAACTTTCTGCAACAGAGGGCTTCTCTGGTCTCTCGCGGCCCGCGACCGCCCCTTGGCCAGTTTCAAAAATTGACACTTTAACCCCTTAACTTTATAAAGCTTCTAAAAACCTTTTTAAAACACCTTTTTGGCACTTTTAGCCCTCCGTAGCCAATACTTGGCATACTCGGGATTATGCATGGTCATTGTCGAGCTCTCGGTTCGTTAAAAGGTCACTCAGAGGTATAAATTAACATGTCGACACTTTTAATCCCTCCATTATCCAACTTTCACATATATACAAAATTGAACTCTCTCGTCCAACAAATGGTACATATGAGAGTTAGGACTTTGTAAAGGATCACTCAGAGGCTTATTATAAGCATGTTGATTCCGATGTCACTCAGAGGTTGGGCATGTTGACATATCAGTCACTCAGAGGCCAAGTTTCAAGCATGTTGACATATCAGTCACTCAGAGGCTAATGATTTAAGCATGTTGACATATAGTCACTCAGAGGCTGTTATTTATGCATGTTGACCATCGGACCGTCACTCGGAGGCTCAGTTTGAGCATGTTGACGTCTTTAGTCCTTATTGGTCTTTAATAGACTATATTTAAAATACAACACGTGTCACTATACTATTAGACACGATTTTACAGTGTGTTACAGTCTAAATGCATACAACAATGCTTTAGCCTCGTATATCTTTGTTGCTCGTAATTAGGTTTTCAATGGACGTAATACCCCTCACCCTTTGAGACACGTGACGCATCGTGTTTGCTTATCATGCATCTTAGGATCTTGACATTATTTAACAGAGAAAATAAAAATAATACAATAAAGATGAAAATAAATTTTAAAACTTAAACAACTATTAGTACTTGATCTCCATTTGAAATTGATTCTTACAAAATGAAACTTTATATGATATTGAACTCCATAGGTCCAATGTGAAATTAAAAAAAAAACATCTTTACCAATTACCATTAGATGAACCTTTTAAGTTTGATTGAAAAATAATGTACGTAATTAATTAATTAATTAAACAAAAAAAATACGTAATAAATGTTTTGTCATATTTGTTCATTTCATTCAAAACCCCCTTGAACATCGAGTTGTTCCTAGACTATATTTAGTCATCACCTACATTAATATCCAGACATTAACCTGAATTCTGCACATTATGAAGTTTAGTTCCTCGTGATCATCTTAAGTTAAGGTGTTTATTCATAAAGGTAATCTAACACTTAAACTTCAAAATGAAATTTTAATGACTTTGGAGTGTATTGAACTTCATGGGTGTGAAATAAAAACTTTTACCATTTGATTAACCATTTAAGTTTGATTTGAAAAATCATGTATATAGCTTATTAACTAAGAAAAAAAATCAAATACCTAACAAATGTTTGTCATATTTTATTCAAGACTCCTTCAACATCAAGTCATAAAAAATGGAAATAGTAAAATAAAGTAGATAATTATAAACCTGAATAAAATTCTAAGAGGTCTTCAAGTGTCATTTGGAAAATTTCTTTAACCAACATATTTAAATTTGTTGTAAAAATGATGATGACTCTAGCTTAAAAAATAAACAATCTTAGTCCAAAATACAAACAAGTCAAAATGATTGATGAAAGAAGAGAAGTAGACTGAATAAGACATTAATAATCAAAGTGGTTTAATTCAACAATAGACATAAAGGCATTTTAAATTTAAGAAGTTAATAGCTATGATGTAATCCAAAATAAACTATGACAGAACTGCAATGTTTGGATAAAATATCAGACGAGTTGAAACAAGATGTCTTGGTTGAACTTAATTTGCTTTCAATACATCATTTTTATAAGGCGGTGTGGGTGGACGGGTCTCTCTCCAAGATGATCCGGCACGTCAGCATTTACGTTAGAAGCCTTGGAGGACGCTCCCCAGGGATGGAAGCAAGGAAATGGGTGACGACCCGACTCCACCTAGTTTTTTTATTTTTCTTTTTAATTTTGGCAAATTTCAGCTAGGATCCGGTCTCTACAACCAGCCCACCACCTGACCACCACAACCCCTCCCTCTCTCTACATCTCTCTCTCAGTCTCTCAACCCCTCTCCACCATCATAAAACAACCGACACCATCAACCATCAAGAACCACCACTTTCTCCACCAACCACCACCGCCCCTTTCTCTACATATCTTTCCACCCCTCTCCACTACCACCATCAACCATCCAAAACCACCATTGTCTCCACCAACTACCACCGCCCACCGCTGCTCCACCTACCGCCATTAAAGTAGACGCGCCAACCACCATGAAGATCTGGATCGGAGAAGGGAGATCTGGTGGAGGATTTGGGGGTTTTGAGATGTGAGGGTGAAATGTGTCAATCTCACCCCATCTCCAACGGCTGCAAGCCGACATTGAGGATGCCGACGCCCACCCGGCACGGTGTTGGGGAGCGTCGCCGGTCCAAGCCGGGCCTGAACGGCCCCCACACCGAGTGGCCTAATAAAATTATAGTGAATGATTCTGACTCTGAACCCCTTTAATCATTCTTTTTCAACCTTAACACACGCTAGTAGATCATGCTTAATAGGGATATGAAAGGTTTGATAAATGCCATTATCACTAACCTCTTAAGAGTTATAAGGGCAAGAAGAGGGAGAAGCGTTTCTACTATAAACCCAAATAAGAAGAAAAAAATTGATATATAATAATTGAAAGGGCATTAAGAGTGTTAACCATTACACGTTTTTTAAATGGACATTTTATAGATTGTGAAATGAATTATAGTAAAATATTAATTATAGATGGCCAGTATAACCATTACAAATGCTTTTAAATAACAAAATTATAGTTAATTTTATTTTAAAATTTAAAAATTTATACATTATAAATTGAAATATGTCATCTTTAAGATTTAAATATTAATTACAATACAATTAAAAGTGCTTTATTAAATAATTTAAAATTTTATAATAAACACACATTATCTTCGCTCATGTTAAATTACCAAACTAACCTTGCGAATCCAAAAGCAAGTTGAGTGGTGAGTCACAAATCTCCACAATCCAACTCTAACCCATTCTTTAATTAAACATGTCCCAACACACTTATTTCCGTTTTCTCTATGCTAGTATTTTACTTTGATGAGATATTATACTTTTAATTAATTGTTTCTTATATTTATTTCGAAGGGTTTTATATTACTAAACTCGCGTACCAACATAAATAATATCAATAGTTTGCATGTACCAAGTAAATAATATCAATAATTTGCAGTTACATACAACACACCAAAAATTACAATCAGATATAGTTGTTTAGACTAGACAGAGTGATGTGTATTATAGTGACATGTAAACACCTTTACATTCTGGAAACACCGCCCATAGGATGGCGTGGCGAGAGCTGGGGTTTCTTTACTAGCGTGGAGGGCAAATGGTATGGTGACGTGGCGATGTTTCATTGGTGTGTGAATTTTGATTGGTTCTTGTTTAATTTTTTTTTATTTTACAAAAATTTCACTTTCACGCCTTTCCCCCTTTTCCTGCTTTTTTTATCACGCCCATTGCTAACGTGGCTGTCACATGAGCATAATGTCCACTTTTCTTGTCCTCCACTTCGTACAGTCTTATGTTTAAAAAAAACAATTAAAAAGTTAATAGCTATTTTTTAGGCTTTTAGGATGCAAGGCTTCTACAATCTATATTGCAGTCTACAAAATGTAATAATAAGTGGGTCAGGTATTTATGTTCATTTTACATTTTATAAGTATAAAAATGACTGAAAATTGATGATTCAGCTAAAATCATCTGTTACTGAACAACGGGAAGATGATTTGGGGGTGGGGGGTGTTGTACACCGGCGATAGGGGTGTGAACAACCGTGAAAAGGGGTAGACGTTAGGTGCTAACAATATGAGAAGGGGAAAAGGGATGGGACCCACCATCATTGTGAGAAGAAGAAGACGTTAGCCGGTAATTTTGGTTGGAGATGAAAGTTGGTGATATAGCCGGTGATGAAGGTTTGTGGGGGAAAGAGATGAATTTTCAAAGCAAACCCTAGGTTATTTTTGACAATTTGAAATTCAACCTTATTCTTTAAATTAAATTTTAATAAACCCTAAAAGTTTACAAACAAAATCAACTAATTTAACTTATTATTATTATTAACTATTTAATTAAGTAGTAGTAAATATAAAAAAATAATATTTAAATCAGAAATGATTAACAAATTATTGGGATATAACGAAAATTTATGAAATCAAAGTATGGTGTTGGGAAAAAAAGTAAGTGAAAATGTTAGTGATCATATGTCAACATGATGGTAGTCATTGGGTTTAGGGATGAGTTTGGTACAGCGGTACAGTATCAAAATCGTCAAATATGGGTATTGGTGTCGAAAATGTTCGGTACGGTACCGGTATTTGTGTGTAAAATTTGGTAAAACACCGGTACCGAACCAAAAATAGCGGTACCAAAACGCCAAAAAGCACCGAGAAATCTTCAGTATGAAAAATTTGGGCATCAAGTCCCAAATGCTCATCCCTAGCAGTCACTTTGTGACGTGGTGATGAAAAAATGAAAACATAGCAATTAGATCTATAATGATTAATGTCACTAAGGGGCGTTTTTCGCCACATCAGAATAATAACATCTCATTAAAAATGTGTAACGGTTCATGTCGTTTCAGTCATTACTTTTCTTTTGTTTTCTCTTTATTTGGGATTATATTAGAAATGGCCTTCTATCTTTATGCCCCTACAATGTCCAGATGATGCTAGAAACGTTTCAAGCTTTTTCATACCCCCATGATGTTCCATTACCTATGACGTTAGACTAATAGGGCTTAAGTATGATTTTAACATAAAACTATTTAGTTAATAAATTTTGTAACTAAATATAGAAACAGGCATAAACCTATCTTGCCGATTTATTTCGTCCACCTAATTTGGCACCATTTATTCATTTGACACACACTTGTATAGTTGTATTCATTGCTACTATGCACTTAAAGCCCTGCATATTGTATACTTAATAAGGTTGGTATTGTATAGGACCATTTTTTTTTTGTTTTTAACCTTATTATTATAAGAAAAATCTAGTCATTTTTATGATACTATTACACTTCTATATTATAAGATACAAATATACATAGTTACATATATAGAATTAAAAATCACAAAAAATAACACGATGTAGTTTGGGGATATTGTTTTGGTTGGTTGGCGTTCGGCCGGTGTGGCTGTGTTGTTTGGTTATGAAATTTATTGTTAAAAAAAAAAAATAACATTATGTACTTTTTTGAAATCCAAATCCAGCTTCAACACTCAACTCGGGTGTGATGTGTTTTTTTTTGGTGTGAAGCGTGATGTGTATATACAAAGAATCAATTTGAGTGTTAAGTATATTGATGTAGAAATATTTAAATTGTAAGTAATTACAATGTATTTCAAATAATGCGTTAACACTTTTGTAAACACAATAGTTATTTGATAGCAACTTAAATAATATGGTTCAGGTTACCTCTGCTGATAGTGTTTTCTTTTAGAGATCTAATGGAATTACACAAAACAACCAATGTTGGAAAAGGAAGTGGAGATTATACACGGTCTTATAATAATCGTTTATTTATGCATATGAAAGGCAAGAAACGAAAAGGTTTTTGTCATCAAGACTCTCTTGGTGGACAACATAATCGGGGAGATAAAGTCGTTAGATTTTCTTTGGCTTAAATACAGGTCTAGGTATAAGGATTTAAATTGGGGTGAATGGTGTAAGTATGCTATGTATATTTTGGTTTAAGTTATAAGACTGTGGGGTGTGGGCTTGGGTTGGGGGTGTGGGTTGCCCTTTAACGCCATCTTTCCCATCCCGGGTTGGCGTTGGGCTAGACGTTGCCCCTTTGGCGTGGGTATTTCGTCTGGCATGGTGTGGGGGGGCGGGGTGAGCTAGCTGGCTTTGATTGGCTAGTCTAATATGGCTGATTTCGATTGGCTACTTTAATTAAAATAAAAATCCACATGGCTAGTAAGCCACGCCCCCACTTTTTTTGGGGTGGCATGGTGGAGCCCACCTTCGCCACGTGTCGTGCAAAGCTCCCAAATCCAAGCCCTCAAACCCGCAGTTTAAGTATAGGAGTTGTTTTCTTTGTTTCTAAGCCTTGTTGGTTTCTGCGGGAGCTGTTTACTGTGAATGAAAGTTTTAGTTTTAAAAAAAATTGATAGCAACTTATAACAATAATGATCAAAAACCAATAAATTCGATACACAACAACCAAAAACTATAAAATTGTCTATTTAACTTAACCCAAAATAATTATCAATTTTACAGCTCGAAAGCGGTTTTTTGGGGATAGCTGATGGTGGGGTATGTTTGTGTCTAAAGTTATGCACTTTTAAGCTGCAAGCTCGAGGATAATTGCAAAATTATTTTACACCTCGGTATTTATTAATTATAAGATAACTATAATGATAATCAGTGGCGGAAAACTCAGTGGGGATGGGACTTTCAAAATTCAAATTGGTGGAGGCTGAACCCTTAAAAATCATATATTTTACATTACAATTTTTTTTGTAAATTTTTGATAAAATTAACATTAGGAGCGAAAAATTGGTGAAAAATTGAACACCCCAGCCCCAATAAAATTTCACCAGTGATGATAATAATCGTAACTAGTTTTTTTACGCCGCGCTTTGCGACGAAATCAAGCAAATAAGAATGTAAAACAAACATGATTTGAAAATAAAGCATGTTGCTTAAAAACCAAACCATCAGACGATTTAGTTTATCATCGTACCATTTTATACTACCAAATAAATACTTTATGTTGAGTATAACTTCGTTTTTAATAAAATTAATAACAGAATGTCAAGGAAAAATTAAGCACAACTACGTATTTAAGTCTTCAGAAAAAAATTATAAACGTAAATTATCAAAGAAGTATCAAATCAATACATTAACATATGTTCTAAAAAGAAAAAACAATATTAAAATAAATGGTAAAGGTAATATGTGTTTTAATAAAAAAAATATCTTATTAAAAGTAAACATAATAGTAAATTATTATAATATATTAAAATAAAAAACAATAAAAAGCTAAATATTATTAAAAATCAAAGTTACGATCGCTCGTATTAAATATACATATATAATATTAATAACAATCAAGTTTATGATCTGAGATATCAGATTTGTATAATCATTTAGTTATTTTATGAAACTTGATAATTGTTTCATTATTTCTATATAAAGTAATATTTGAATTTAACTAGTAATATTTACCCGCGCTTCGTCGCGGGAAACGGTTCTAAACAAACATAGTGGCACAATAAATATTAAAAGGGAAAATGTCACAAAATAGTAACCAAGTTTCAAAAGTGTTCTAATTAGGTAACTCGTATCGTTTTGTGCCAATTAGATAACTTAACATTCAAATCGAGTCATGTCATTTTTTCCACGTGTCAAGAGAAAAATGGAGCATAAGATGCTAGGGTCGGATTATATTAATATATGAAATTTTATTTATTAAAAATAAAAACACTTTAATTACATTAAAAATTGAAAAAACAAGTTAAAATTCACGTCATCACTGAACGTTAGCATCAAATGAAAGGGAAAAAGAGACAAAAATTCACATCACCTCGGTTACCTATGAAATGGTTGAAAAAAACCCTTAATTTTAATAAAAAATGAATGTTGAGTGACCTGATTAGAACATTTTTGAAACTTGAGTGACCTAATTAGAACACTTCTAAAACTTTGCTACTATTCTACAAAGTTACCCCAAATATTAATACAAATGCTTGTTGTTCAGAATATTTAAAAGCTAGTAAATATATAAGATTAATTGTATGATAGTTTCAAACAAAAATCAATTACAATAACATTAATATAGTTTTTCAATTTCTTGTTGAGGTTTATAACACGGGTAAAGCGTGTCAATTGCTATTTGTAGCTCCAACTGAGTCTAGTTCTTTGATTTCTTGTTAAGCTTCATAATGCCCGCAAACGCACGAATTGCTACTTGTAGCTCCAAATGAGTCTGGCGGATATTCGCAACTTTCTTTGTTAATTGATGCATTAATTATGATTAGTTATTTCATAACAAATAAAGAATCCAAAAAATACAAATGCACTAATACAACTTTCAAAAATTTCTGATGATCAAAAACAGTTTAAAGTACTCATCGTTAATGTTTTTCTCTCGTTTGGTTTCTTTAATCTACGTAATGAGTTTCTTTTTATTTTCCAAAATGTATTCAAAGAGAACTTCATTCGATAGTTGTTTATTCATTCCTTTCTCTGCAACAACCACGACAACCACCGCCACCAACACAACACAACCACCACACGGCAACAATAAACCGCCGCCGGTACACGTGTGATCTTCATGGCTGACGTGGTTTCCGGCTGTTAAGTTTATGGTTCCGGCAAGGTCAAAACAACCAGTCTTGCTCACCCTACATGTAAACATTAACCTTCCCAAAGCTCCAGCCTCCAAAAGTCTTAATCCTCTGTTTGCGGAGTGCGAACTCAAATATTACAAAGCTTTAAACAAACCAAGCCTTTGACTTAAACAACTTATCATATCTGTGCGTTGCATCAAAGCATCATATTTGCTTCTAGGGCTTATATGATTGTACGTCCTACATAAAAACTTGTACATAGGTAATCAACCTCATTAATATCCAAAAACAACTTTACAACATAAACTCCTTGCTTCTATATCTTCTCTTCTCATCATTGTGTTCAAGATCAAACCTAGTTGTATGTGTGTGAGAGACTCATATTTAGAAAGAAAAAGAAAAGGGTTAATTGAGAGTAGAAATGAATGATGAAGAAACAAAAAGTGGTTTTTATCATCGGGGAAAGACACGTGTCAGAAAAAAGGTTATACAACAAAGCAACATGTGGAGGGAGAAGAGAAAGATACATGGCAACATTTCAACCACAAAAATAGCTACAGTAAATTTGTCTCACTAAAACAAAATTACTATTTAATATATATATTAATGTGGGTAATAAGTAACAAGTGTTTACGAAAACACTCGGCAAAAATAAAAATAAAAACCCCGAATACTAATTCAGTGTTTTACAAAACCGTAAATATATTTGTTGACTCCAGGGTTTAACTCGTCAATCCAGTTGACTCACAACAGAAAGAAACATGTGTCGTCAGTTTTAGTTCTGTTTTATTTGGTTCGCTCAAAACTAGACGATTCACAAGTGTTCGCTAAACCCGTAACGGACAATATCCTTACAACTACACGGACGCTCCTTGTACGTCTATATCCAAAATACGATTTTGGGGACGAACACTAAAGTACATATAAGATAGAAATACCAGATCTCTCACTTACCGCTCCATAACTAGCTCATTAGCCAAAGACCGGTGTTTTAAGTAACAAAATGTATACAATATAGTTTTTGGAGAGCAAAATCGTCAAAGCATCTTATTAATGGGGTGACGTAAGAAGAAATCATTGGCAATAAACCCTGAAACACGGTATCACACGCTGGTCCATTACCAAAGAAACAGCCACCAATCCAGTTTACTTATTAATCCCAACAAAATAAAAATATCACAAAATTCAACCATTTGCAGTATAATTTGGATTAATGTCTCTGCAAATTATTCTTCAATCATGTTGAAGAACTATCTATTTGATTCCAGCAGTTTCTCTTCTCCATTTCGCCTCTGAATTCTTCACCAATGTAACCGTTTTTCACTTCAATAATCGATCGTGTCAACAGGTAATCAATCATTCAATCACAAATTCGAACTACTATTGATCTGTTCATGAAATTTGAATCAATTTAAGCTTCATTTTGATGCTATTTGACTGATTTTACTTGTTTCGTACATTTGTGTGTGATTTCGAGTGTTCGTCATCCATAATTTCAAATTATTATTGATTTGCGTATGAAATTTTAATCAATTTGAGCTTCGTTTAGATGTTAATCGACTGATTTCATTTCTTTCGTACTTTCGTGTGTGATTTCGAGTGTTCGTCATGCTTAAATTCAGATTGCTGTTGATTTGCGTATGAAATATGAATCAATTTAAGCTTCGTGTTGATATTAATCGACTGATTTCACTTGTTTCATACTTTCGTGTGTAATTTGTGTGATTTCGAGTGTGCGTCATGCTTAATTTCAAATTACTGTTCGTGTGCGTATGAAATTTGAATCAACTTAAGCTTCGTTTTGATGTTATTTGACTGATTCACTTGTTTCGTACTTTCATGTGTAATTTTGAGTGTTCGTTGTGCTTGATCTTGAACATATGGTGAGATTAGACCTTGTTATAACTTGTATAATGTAATAATGATGTTGACAAGCTATTAATGATTGTTTCAATAGTCTGCACTGTATTAGATGATAAACTGTGACTTTTTTTATGTGTGTAAAGGTGGAAAAAGTAAACGACGCATCAATTTCGTCAAATGAAGATATTTTTGGTGCGAAATTGTTCGAGGATTTAGGTTTAAAATTCAGCATTCGAACTATCGATATATACTTTTCTTAATCCATCGCTCTGCTAAAATAATTGTGTTCTACTGTTGATTCGTGTATGAAATAGGAATGAATTTAAGCGTAATTTTGGTGTTAATTGACTAATTTGAGTTTCAAACGTGTTATTTGTGTGATTTTGACTGTTCGTCATGCTTGATCTGGAAGGTATGGTGAGATTAAACTTGATTTTATAATGATGTTGACAACCTATTTATGTTTGTTTGAAAAATCTGTAATGCATTAGATGATAAACTGTGACTTCTCATTTTGTTTTCGTCTAGTTGCGTGTGTTTGCTGGCGGAAAAAGTAAAGTGCGCGTCAAATTCGTCAAGGGTGATCTTTTGGTGCGAAATTGTTCGAAGATTTAGGTTTTAGTTTCTGCATTGAATCGATTTCCAGCTCCCATATTCATCATTCTGCTAAAATAATTGTGTTCTACTGTTGATTTGTGTGTGAAATAGGGATCAATTTATTTATTTTTATGTTAATTGACTAATTACACTTGTTGACTGTGTAATTTGAGTTCCAATGGTGTAATTCACTAACTTGTGTGATTTTGATTGTTCGTCATGCTTGATCTAGAAGGTGTGCTTAGATTAGACTTGATTAAATAATGAAAAAATATGATGTGGACAATCTTTTTTTGGTTTTTAGAAAGTATCGGTACTGTATCAGATGATAAACTATGACTTAGTAAAAGGCACGTCAATTTCGTCAGCTGATGATATAGCTCTGAATGATCTTGTTCTTCGATTTCTAGCTCCTAAATTCATCGTTCTGCTAAAATAATTAGGTCTTACCAAGCGTATGAACTTGAAGCAATTATTAAACCTTTTGTTTTGATTCTAGGGCTCCAGATTAGCTGTCTTTGTTATTTGTGTTTTTTCTTAGCTGACCAGAGATCTGGATTCAATGAATTTATTCTTATTTTGTTCTGTTTATAAATCTTTGACTTTTTTATTGACTTTTTATTTTGTTCATATTGGACTGGTCTAGGGAAAGTGGTGTGTTACATGTTTTCATTGTTTTTATCTGTAAAGCTGCAACAAAGAATTTTGGTTTTGCCTTTTGTATTTAGGGTTACAATTCAACAAATTTGAATAAAATTACTTACTAGTTGTGATTCACAGGTGTGTTGATGGATTGATAGCTTGCATAGGAAATATTAGAGTTTGTAAAGAGATGAAAGCAAAATCATCAGGTTTAATCGTTGGGATTTCAATTGGGGTAGTAATTGGAGCACTTTTGGCCATAATTGGACTGCTGTGCTTTAGGTTTCACCGAAAAAGATCTCAGATTGGTAATAGTAGTTCTAGGAGAGCAGCAACGATCCCAATTCGAGCAAATGGTGCCGATTCGTGTACAGTTTTATCAGATTCATCAATGGGTACAGAGTCATCAAGAACATCCGTTCATAATGGCGTGTCATCTTGGTTTGGTGGGCCCAGGAAGTCTCATGTGGTTGCAGCTTCAGGAATTCTCGAGTATCCGTACAAGTATGTTAAACACAAATTTAGTATTATAAATAAGTTCTATGTTCTTACCTGTTATTTACGATTATCTTGATGAAACAGAGATATACAAAAAGCAACATCGAATTTTACTTCGACAATAGGCAAAGGGGCATTTGGTTCGGTTTACAAAGCTCAGATGTCCACCGGTGAGACTGTTGCGGTTAAAGTTCTGGCAACTGATTCTAAACAAGGCGAGAAAGAATTTCATACAGAGGTACTGGTTATGCATACAAATGATCATCTTGCATGCTTGAGTAATTGAGTTAATTCAATATCAGTCACTTGGCAGCTATTCATCTTCAAACTTTTTCAGCCACGATGTTGATGATATGTCTTAATTAAAAAGCAATGATTCTGTTAACTGTTAAGCCCGAATTTGTAGATTTATTTGAACCATTATCGTGTATGATTTCGTACCCTGCTTCATAAAATTTGAAGTAGCATATAGACCACATCATAACTAGAGGGGCAGTTTCGAGCCATTATTTACGTATGGGTTGATTAAGGCTATGTTTTATGTCTAACGGGTAGATATAAAAATGATTAAAAAAAGAAATGGGTCAAATATCGCCCAAAGTGTATTTAAATCCATAAACCTTCCTAAATTGAGATATCAAAAATTATTATTGAAATAACTTTGTTTTTGTAATTCATATTTACACACTAAAGAATTGTACAAAATGTTTTTCTGCCGACACAACTCATTTCTGCACGCGCCAGATAACCCATTTCTGTTTGATATTATTTTACTTTTGCTCTGATATCACCAGTTAAAGTGTTGAAAGTTTTATCTGATGTATGATACATATTTTTTTCAGGTTATGTTATTGGGAAGGTTACATCACAGGAACCTTGTGAATTTGGTAGGATACTGTGCAGAAAAGGGACAACACATGCTTATATATGTCTACATGAGCAAAGGCAGTCTATCTTCTCATTTGTACAGTAAGTGGTCATATACTTTACTCAGAACTTAAATTGTTTTTCAATTAATTAAGCTATCATGAAGTCATCTTCCCCATTAAGTCCATTCAACTATGCTTTTGAGATTTTTAGACAGTTTTTGCTCAAGAAATTGCTTAATCCGTACCCTTTACACAAATATATTAATCAAATTAATCAAATTTGCATAACTCTTTGGAATTCAGGTGAAAAACACGAATTATTAAGCTGGAATTTGAGAGTTCAAATAGCTTTGGATGTTGCAAGGGGATTAGAATATCTCCATGATGGTGTAAGCCCTGTTTTTTCTTCCATCCCTTACTACATCTTCTATCTTTTTAGGTTTCAAAATGGGTGGGTTGTGTAATACGCCAAAACGTGTCAGTTTGATCCAAAACACTTTCTTCCATTTCTTTGTATATAAATAATTAGTATGCATAGTATGGTATAATTAACATAATGATTTTAATACTTATGTAGACCCGTCTCCTTTTAAGTTGGATATAAAGCATAACACAAAATCCCAAATTGATCAGTTGTTAAAATATGATGCTTATAGATATTTGATCTAATTTCAGGCAGTTCCTCCAGTGATACACCGAGACATCAAATCTTCCAACATATTGTTGGATGAATCCATGGGTGCTCGGGTAGCTGATTTCGGGCTTTCGAGGGAGGATATGATTAATAGAAATGCCTCAAATATTCAGGGAACTTTTGGGTATCTAGATCCCGAATATATTTCAACAAGAGCTTTCACTAAGAAAAGTGATGTTTACAGTTTTGGAGTATTGTTATTTGAGCTTATTGCGGGTCGAAACCCTCTACAAGGCCTATTGGAGCTAGTTGAGCTTGTAAGATCTCTCGTTTTCTCTCCCTCTTTCCCCCTTTATGAGTGAATTAAAACCGAACCATAACTGAAAAAACCAAAAAGATCAAACTTGATAGCCAAAGGAATTGAGAAATTGATGGTTCCGTTATAACTTCTTTATAACTGAGTTTGTGTGGTTCGGTTATAATTTTATGTGTATGAATGACCAAATAACCAAACCGTCAATAAAACCCAACGCCTTTTTTATAAATAATAAATAATAGTTACAAAAGTTTTTTTATATTTTTGTAATAATATATTAACAGAGTTTTTTTCTATTTAATCCATAACCTGATTGGATTTATTAACTGAAATGGGTTTGAATTGACCCCAACTAGAACCGGCGGTTATCTAAAACTGAAACATAGATTATAGGTTTGGTTTTAAACCATAATCGAACCGAACTGACCTATGCTCACTCCTCCCTATCTTTGTGTGCGCATATATATATGTGTGTGCTCGCACGCGTGTGCGTGTGCTTATCACCGATACATACACAAGTGTAAAATATGGGTGTTTGAATATGCATTTTACAACTAATTATATGATTATAATATAATGATATAAAACTAGATAATCATTATAAGACAACGTGTTGCAAGACTCAAGATTCAAGTTAGTGTTTGGATGTGCTCTAGATGCTTAACTTGTAATCAAATGAAACATGTTTTGAGTTTGACGTTTATAAAAATATTTGAGAAACTAACATATAAAAATATTCTTTGATTATTTAAAAAATGACAATTTATTTTCTATCAACTGTTATTTTACACACAATTTATTATGGCAATTTCCAATGTTTATAGACTTGTTATATTTCATGGATATAAACAGGCAGCCTTAAATACCGGAGGGCAGGTTGGATGGGAGGAAATAGCCGATTCTCGTCTCGACGGGAACTTTGATGAGCAAGAACTAAACGACATGGCCGCACTCGCACACAAATGCATCAACCGTTCACCAAGAAAAAGACCAGCAATGAGGGACACTGTACAAGTGTTGTCACATATATTAAAAACGCGACACAACAAAAAACATCACAAACGTTCTAAATCCGATGTTGTCATCACCATAGGTCAATCCAATCGCCAAAGTTCAATGAATAGCGAACACCGTCGAGTTGAATCTATGGACAGCATAGCTGATTCCGTTGACGTTTAGGGGTGTTTGGATTGTGGGTATGGGTTTTTAAATTTAGACTTCTCCATGCTCACTCCACGTGTCGTTTCATAGTATTTTCTGACTACAAACCAAAAACCGACTATATAACTTTTTTCTTTCTTTCGTTTTCGTTTGAATTTGCTCATTTGTTTTGATTCTTTGATTTGTTTTGTGTAATATATTTGACCTGTTTAACCAAAAACCGAGTAATCCAAAGCACATAGCTTGGGTTTTTGTGTTGTCTTGATCGAGGAACTTAGGATTCAAATAATGTCTATTCAACCATTTATGAAATTAGATGTAACCTCTCACCAATTTTGTGTTGGAAATTGATTTTATATCAAACAGAAAAAAAAAATTATATAGAGATGTTGGACGGTATATTGAAACAAGTGAGATGAAAATGAGTCGGGTTGGTAGATGAGTAGATCCATCAACTATTTGTCAATTTATTTATTTTTTTCATTTATAAAAAGTTAATGTAACTAATATGATTAGTAAACAATATTATTAATACAGTGTACAGTTTCTTTAATATCTTAGGGAGCTAGTTTATATCTAAAGCTACAAAGAATTACAGGTAAGAAGCGAACAAGTATCCCATGTGCTACAGAATGGAAGAAAGGAAGATGTGAAACAGAATGTAGTCCTGCAAGACTTGCCACAGAGAGAATATCTTTCTGTGATCACCCTTTAACGTGAGAATCAAGAATTTATAGGGTGAAGAAGTAAGATGTTAGAGAAAGAGGGAGAGTAACAATTTGAGGACAGAGTTGTGCCCTTGTGGGAATAATCTAGGTATTTATATTGTTGACCTTTGGTCACACGGGTCCTTTTTCTAGTGCCTATCCGGACCTCGCGCTGGTGGTCCCCAGTTAGTTCATCAGGAGACACATTCGTGTTTTGGTTTTGTACTCCACCAATCTACCTTGAAGTAATTTCCTATGCTTGTGCCTCCTATGAGTTTTTTTTTCCATTTGTGATCCTGTGGCCAAACTTCAATTTCGCTGTGGTGTCCTTCCTGTTTGACTTATTAGAGTGTTATCCCTTCAAGTCGCCCCAGTCTAAGTCTATTGGATTATGCCATCAAAAACCAAACCAATGGACTTTTTTAATTTCTTTGTCTTGATTATTGTGTTGTTCAGTCACTATAACGTGATTTAGCGGGTTTTCCTGACAAACATCGTGTCTTCCTTTTGCACCGTATGACGTGGTGCTAAACTGTCAACAAAACGTACTAGTAAGTATGAGGGCTAAGAACGAGTTTATCCCAGTTTCACCTATTTGGTCGTTCCAAAAGTGGGCTATAGAAAAAAAAAAACACAAGACATAAAAATAAAACATCAAACACGTAAATAAAACAAAATCCATGTGGTTCTTGTTCACTCATAGTGTCTACAACCTTCAACTCTATCATACCATATTAATCTATGTGGTTCTTGAAAGTGGCTCCTTGATGAGCATCTTATACTTAGCACGAGATATGGAATCTTCATCAGCAAGATTTAGTTCCTTTGGATTTATGAAAATCTTAGCTTCTTTGAACCATTGAACAATATGAGTGCAACAACTGAAGATTAAAAAAGAACAAAACTGAACAATATGAAATTGGGCCTTCTTATGGATACAACACAAGTAAAAAAAGCCGATGTTAGTTTTCATCAAGTCTGTCTATTGTTTTTCAATTTACCTTGGTTTTGGCCCAAGGACCGACCCGAACCCAATATATGGGAACTGAAGACCGACCCTACATAATATATCGGTCTCGTTACTTTTCGGTCTGATTTAATAATTTGACAGGTCAACTTCTATTTATGCTTAACCCTGAACATATATGCATGCGGGTTCGGTTTAAATGAAAATCACAACGAGTTGTGAGAACCATGAGAACTTCTACTTTGTTTTTAACGAAATTTATATTGAAATGTGGAGAAAACCATAAAACAAACGTTGCTACTGATGTTGTTCGTCATTTGGTTCATCACGGTAAAGAACAAAAAATCAATTATATTTAACCCCTTTAATCTTGAATAAAACCTTTATTGACTCATAATTCGTCAAATTAATAAAAATAAAAACTTTGTAGCTAAACTTCAAAGTATAAACAATTTGTGGTCAGTTTATAAAAGATAGAAAAAATAAAATTATTCGTCCACTTTGGTTTGTTACAACAACGATATAATACTGACACTTGGTATAGTAACTGGAAAATGTAAAAGCAAATATTGGTGTGGATACAACTTTGTTTTTAACAATGTTTATATCGGAACTTCGAGAGAGCAATAAATACAAATACGGGTAGATGTTCAAAAGTTGTGTTCATCATAATAAAGAACAAAAATATCATTGATATTTAACCCATTAAATTTTGAATAATCGAAATGTGGTTCATCAAAATTGTTTTAAAAAACCGTGGCTAAACTTTAAAGTACAAAAAATTTATAGTAAATTAAAAAAAAACTATACTATGCATAAAGTTAAACTAAAAAACCCCTTGTAGCCAGTTTTGAAAAAAGAAAATCATTGCCGTCAATTTAAAAAAAAAAAAAAACTTTTGAGACCAAACTTTAAAGTACAAAAAATTTATAATAAATTAAAAAAAAAACTATACTATGCATAACGTTAAACTAAAAAACCCCTTTCTAGCCAATTTTGAAAAAGGAAAATCATTGCCGTCAATTTAAAAAAAAAAAAAAACTTTTGAGACCAAAATTCAAATCAAAAAAGTTTTGTGGTTAATTTATAAAAAATATAAATCTTACTATTCATTCACACTTTTAAAACCAAGTAAAAATAAATAAATTCAAAAAATATATATTTACACATAGTTTAAAAACTAACAAGTCGCAACGTTATACTTCAAATTTTATCAAAAATATCATATCTAAAAAGTCATAAGCTAAAAAATTTTATTAAACAACATATCTAAAAGGTTATAAGCTAAAAAAAATACTCAAAGGTATTTATAATAATAAAAAAAATAAAAGACTCACCTATGTGTCTTGCATTATTCAGACTGAAATGAGTTTTGTATTAGGTAATATTATTTTCTTAGTATAAAGTATTTCAAATTTATTTAAATTTTGAAACGTCATTTTTACAAATTCTTACGGTATAAAACAAGGTAAGCAGGAATGTTTTAACAAAATATACACATTAACGTTTGTTGTAACATTTCGTATTTTCTTATTCTTTTTCATTTATTTGTAATTCGTATTTCAATTTCAATCCTTGTAATTTTGAGACTTAATCATAATAGAAACTATATTTTATATATTTTTTTGTTTAATCATACTTACACAATATGTAAACAATTACGAATACGCATTCTAATTAAAAAACAGACCCATATATTAAGTTTATATTTTCTCATAACAATATTCATACGCGTTTATGCATTACACATGCTTATGTAAACCTTAAACCCTAAAAACATGTTTAAACATTGAGTTTTAGGCATAAAATAACAAACCAAACAACACAAGGACGAAAATTGATTTTTTGGATTTCTGACGGTCTATGCGGACCGTATGGAACCGTCTGCCAGATTCAATTTCAACTTCGTGAATTTTGGCGTTTCCCTCCTTCTAACTCCTAACACCATCATTAAACACCCAACCAATTCACCCCGTTATAAATACAACACTCCCACACCTCCTAAGCACTTTAAACACCCTCTAATCACTTCCAAACTCGCTCAATCTTCAAGATTTTGCAACGTACCTCGGATGGAGCCCCACATACAGTCTGTACACCCCGGATTTCCAACCTGAAATCATACACCGGTGGGCCCGGGTGGGGAGTATCGTGACGTAAGTTGATAACATCATTGTCAATTAAACATAGCACAGCGGAAGTCTTGGAGTAAAATCACTATTACAAGCTGAATGTTCAAAATAAAATAATATAAGACTAGTAATAGAAGATCCACATGCAGATCATAAAATGTACAAGAAAGAATATAAAACAGACTTTATGGCAGATCTAATGATTTGCAAGATCCTCTTATTCACTACCGAGCAACTTCCGGCCTATTTCGTATTGTACCTGCAGTTTAGCCTTTGGACGATACGTCAGCTTACGCTGGTAAATACACCCAACTGACTCATTTTGAAAACTTTAAAATGGTTTTTAAGTGCAAAACGGCACAAAATCTTTTATTAACCTGGGAAAGTTGACCTTGCAACCTTGTATCAGATTCACATGTTTACTAATACATACAGGGCCCAGTACCGAAACCGAGACATGATTAAATACACACCACTCAGAACTCACGAAAGAGTCATCCCCAACGTCTTGGGAACATTGCATATGAGTGTCTGTCAGGTGTATGCCTACACCCCATGCTAAGGTCGTGGCCAATAACTAATGTATTGAGCCGAGGATATCCAGGACACGGTAATTTAACCCCGATGTTTAAGTTATCAAACAAAACTGATTAAAACGAAATATGCGGGTTTACTAGCCACAAGCGGGCATTTGATTGACCCCATTTTGGACCAAGCGGTAATAATTTATCGTATCCCAAGCCCATATAGGGAAAATAAGTCGAGAGTATTTACCTGAGCTAGTTTCTTCTTTTATTTTAAATAACTCAGCCGTATACAAAAGTACCAGGTGCAGATAGCATTTACCGGCAAGGCTCTAGTCTGGATTATGGCATAAGCTAGCCAATTAAATACTAACGGTCTTATAAACCGAATAGTGTACATGATCATTACGTATAACCTCGATTAAACGATGATCGGATAGAATGTAGTTTAATCCCGACAAGTACTTGACTTGTATAATATGGGTAAACTATATACATTCTGGATTTTGAAACTTAAATGACAAGGTTAAACCCGTTTCGGTTAATTTCCGTAAAATAGTTACATATATGTAACTGTGCGCATATTAGCGATATCGGGTAACGGGATAAGTGATGGACAAGTTCTATATGCCATTATACTTTAAATAAGTTAATATATCAGTAGGATATCAACTTGTATGTCCGTTAAGGTTTTAAAACGAAACTATGCCTCATAAGGGCGTTTTGGTAATTTCATACCATATGGAAGGAACTTGAATATAATTTAATGTTATAATTATAAGTATTCTGAAAAAAAACTTTATTTATGATATAATATCATTAGGATGTCAATTATATGTGTAAATTATCTTTTATGACCAAACTATGCACCAAAGGGGCATTTTGGTCATTTTACACATAGTTTATAAATTATTTGAGATTATGAGTTTGTAACATATACCTACTATGAATATGTTTAAAATAAGTTTTAAAATCAGTAGGTATCAAGTCTTGGTCAATAATAAGGTTTAAAACCATACTATGCGCCTAAATGGCGTTTATGTCATAAAATGGCGTCCTTATGCGATTTTCATGAAAACTAATGTTAAGTTCAGATTAAAATGTCTTAGATATGTTCTTTAATATAACATATCAGTAGGTAAAAGGTTTACATTGAAAGATTTGATTAAAACTAGTTTATGAGCCACAAGGGCTAAAATCGCCATTTATCGACATAGTTTAAGGACTTACTTGAAAACTCAGTTTATAACTTGGTTTAACATCCCAAATAATCCTACTAATAATCTTACATTAGTAGGAAACTCATTTTCAAGTTCATTATTATTTAAAACCTTGTTTTATACAAAAATGATATTTTGGTCAAGAATGACATAATTATGGAACTTGCGTATAAACTTAGATTCTGATTATGACCATGTAATATAACCTCAGAGGGTTATGCTACATTATATTATGATCATAATGCAACTTTAGATCAGTAGGTAACTAATCTAAATCGAGTCAGAATCGAAAGTCAAAGCAGAAGTCAAACTTTGCGACTTTCGGTTGCGAACCGACCCTAGAACTGATATTGACAAGCCGAACATGTTCTTACATGTTCTAATAATTATTATCAACTTGTTTAAGTGTCAAAACAGGTTTCATAACATATATAAGATCATTCTATGATTTTTCCAAAAAATGGCATGTTTGACTTTTTAATATCATAACTTTGACCCGTCAATTGGTCTAGCAAACGTGATCTTCACGAGATGCCCTTCATAGGGACTAACACCTACCTTATTACGATCACTTAGCCATGTTCATTTCGAACAATGGCTGGACCATAATGGTCTTAACCGAAAGTCAAAGCGTTTGCCATAAAACGCTTGACTTTTGGCTATAAAAGCCTATAAACGAAAATGCAAGAGCAAGGTAACACTTACAAGAGGTTCCTACAATGAAAGAGAACTAAGTTGGATGCTCCTTTTAGCTAGGAACTTCCAGAGGAGGGAGAAGAGTATGAATAAGAAAGGTGCAAGTTGGAATGAAGCACTTGAACACCTATTTATAGTTGGAGAGCTCAAAGTGTCACACCCCAACCGATGGCGGAAACATGGGATGAGACGAAAACGAGATTTCTCATTGCTCACAACGCTAATAAATGACAATATTTAATTAAATCCAAATTTCATTTCACAACAATGTCAAATACAACATGAAGCAATACAATAAGTTCATAAAACATAACAAAATTTGGTACAAATTTATAAATCTAACGTCTAAAATGTGTGTATCTAAGTCCTTGCTATTTTGATTTCATAGCATCATCTCCTTCAACATGTACATGTTTTAAAATAAAGTCAATGCAAAAGCAAAGGCGAGTACACAAGTTTAAGCATAGCATACATATACGAATAAAGTTTTAACAATCCTCATGGCAACCAAATCTATACAAGAGCAATATCAAGGCATGCAATACTAATAATCAAACCCTTAACGCAATCACGATGTTTTAACATGACCTCACGAATAACACGATGGAGATGGATGCGTGAATTCCTATAGCGCTAAGCATGTCAAACGAAGGCTAAAAATAGTTAATGACCGTAGCATCAAACTCGTCTTTGAACCCAACGTTGTAAAATGTAGAAATTATTATTATTATTATTATTATTATTATTTATGAAATTAAAACGCGGGCGTTACAGTCTCCCCTTTTTTTTAGGAAATTTCGTCCCGAAATTTATTCAAAGGAAGATTTGAAAGGAATTAGGCTAAGGATGAGGGTTTACGACTGAGAGTTGAAGTTCTGGATACGTGTGGGAAGGTATGAAGTTTAAAGCAACAAAAAAGTTAGGTTTGCAAAAGAGGTTGCTTGACTAGAAGGACTTGAGGCATCAAGCATGAGTAAGACGCTTATGTCTTTGTATATACGAGTAGTTTAAACAAGTTTAAGTACCCTAAGGATATGTCATCTAAGCAGAAAAAGCTTTCGTATGAAACGGTAAGCAGTTTGATGATGAGTGTGGTTGCATTTGAGTAGAATAGATGATAGTTGTAAATTAAGGAAGCATTTTAGGGCTTGAATGATGAAACGATTGGTTGTACAGGAGGTTGCATAAAAGACAAGGTTAACGGGGATAACGGAGGCATAAGAGCGAACGATTGATCTAAAAAAACGAGTACGAGTACAGGAATGGCACGTGTATTTGAAACAACGAAAACGTTGCGTTAGGGATGAAGTCTCGTCGTGGATAATCAGGTATCACGCACTTAGCATTGCAGTTGTGAGTTGTTTAAAGTTTGCATATTTAGGTCTTATTATGGTCTTTACACCGAATTTCTCATGGCACGTTTTACGAAAGTTTGGCAACATGGTGAAAACACTTATATATAGGAAGTACCAACAGCGTATCCACCATGTTTTGACCACGTTGCGACCGTTTCGTTACTCGATGCAATGTTACGTCCCGTGTCTTACCATACGTGGTAGTACACTCTATGGTTCTCATGTGCTTATCGTTATGAATCCCGTGTGCACCCGTGATTATACCGATCATCGTATGATCCGCATAGCTTGTAGTAGCGGCGTATGAATTAGGGTATACATAAATTCCAAAAATAAGTTTGTGTGCGTGCAAGAATGTAGTATCTAAGCATGTTTACGTGCAAATAAGCATGAGGGCCACGTAAGCGAATCCCTCGGGTTTCGCTCGCATACAGCACGAATGTATGAATATGAGTATGATTACAAGTATAATTAATGAGTATAAGCATGGATATAATGCGTATATGCATGTATGTGAATATAAGTATAAGTATAAATGATAGCACGTATGTTCATGAATATGATTATGGGTATAATTATGAATATCAACAAGCGTAAAAGACGACGATTGTGTGCATGACGTGAATTAAGTGCAACGAATTTTAATCATGTAAAATAATCGAGAAAGTTGGGTGTGTAAAACGAATGGTAGAAGTGAAATTGTCATGTGAGATTTGACTAGATCACGTACGAGGATATGCACGTATAGTGGTTTGAGCAAAACATTGAGATTATCGATTCAAAAATAGATTTAAGTTTGGCTTAAAATGTAGAATCTAGCTCGTGGATGTACAAAGAATAATAAGTACTTATTGGTTACGCATGACGTATTTTGTAAAGAACGGGAGTGCTACCATTGTTTTAGGAGAATTTAATTAAGTCGAAGATGGTTGATCGTTCTAAAGTTTCCTTGCCCACGTGTTTTGAAATTAAGGTGACATTTTGGAGGTGTATGATAAGGTCTTAAATTAGTAAGTTCGTATCATTTTCAAAGAATATTACATCAAGATAGGAAATTTGAAATTTAGTGGTTCTTGTGAAACGTTGACCCTTGAGAGGAAATCTGGGATAATGGATTTAATCATCGTTGAAAAGTGTTTAGCAAAATGTTTTCTTAATCGCGATAAGAGGTTTAGAGGGTGTTTGGGGTTGAGTTTTGAAAATAGTTTATGTGTTTTGAATAATCAGAATCAGATAATTAGCTGTAACATAACGTGTTGCAGAAAGATAGTATTTGGATTGATTATGTTGTTTGATATCCCAATAGCCAGATAATCAACTATTGGAGTGTCTTGACAAATATATATATGAAAAAAAGAATAAATAAATAAATAAGCTTTGATCTCTACAAAAGAAAGAAATCAGTTTTTTTATTATTATATACTTACCAAACACTAAAAGAATAGTTTTTTTTGCGCTTTAAAAAAACACAATAATTAAAGGAATCTTGTTAAAAAATAAAAAATAAAATTAAAAAAATAAAATCCCAACATACCCTTAGTAAAACGACCCCTTAATGTCTATAAGATATTGGTTTGGCTTTTGTATACAAATGAAAGCTCTTATGTGAAGTTATCGCGTGAGCAGTGTTTTAGTGATTATGTTAACATAAGATTTGTGGGCAAGGTATTCCTTGGACCGAATAAGTTGGTAGGTAGCATTCCGTCGAGCTTTGAAAATCGTGAAACAAAATGTTTCATGTGGTAACCAAGTATGTGCGTATGTGATTTATATGGAATAGATTATAGGATCAGAAATACGTTTGATAAAATAGTACGTTTTGAAATTCGCCTAAGTAAGAATTTCGACAATATGATAAAAGATTTAGGTATGCAATTTAAATGTGTGGTTTGATAATAAAGTCTCCAAGAAGGAGGGTTGGTAACGATCACCGAGGTATGGAATCACCCGTAACCCGTTGGTGAGGTCGTTTTAAAGAAGGAAGAAACGGAGTTTGATCGTCAAGGTAAGGAAATCACACCTATCTCGGCGATGGGTCTCCATTTCGGGATTTTCGAAAAATTAAGTATAGTTGATGACGTTTTGAAATCATGCATGTAAATACGTATAGATATATATGAAAAAGTTTAGTATGATTTGTGTAAAAAAAAACCTTAAAATAATGTGAAGTGTAACAAGCATATATAAGGTTCACATACAAATTGAAATTTATAAAACATTAGATTGTTTCGGGTGAGGGAACGTCGACTATTCCAAAGTGATTCAAAGATCCTTTCGAATTAGAGAAACGTGCTTTGGCCTATAGGTAAAATGCTCTCGTCGAGAAGCGATTAACGGCATTTTACCCTTCCAGTTACTACACGTCTCTAATCGATTAAAAAATCTTGGCGAGATTGAAAATCGAGGAATGGGACTTAATCGACAAGGTACAGTTTTCACTCCTAACTTGGCGATTCGTACAAGTGTGGTTGACACTCGTCGGGTCAAACTATAGTTCGACACTTTGACGAGGGTCCACTAGAGTTTGAATTGGAAATTCTCCGTCAAGGTGAGGATGTCACTCCTAACTTGAGGGCAAATTTCGCGTAAAATAATAGGTGGATTGAGAGTCGTTCACCAAATTGTGGATTTCACGCCTATTTTGGTGAATTCGTCTCGTTTGTGTGATATGAGTGTTTTCGCGTTTAGTATAATAAATACAATGCATTAAGAAAAACGCACGTTTGGAATAGTGAAACAAGTATGAGCACATAACGCATTTCGAGAATTTAGCACATAAAAGACGTTTCAAGAAATTAGCATGTGAATCACGTATGGTCAAGTATGGTACTTAACTATAGACTAGGTCAAAAGCATAGCAATTTGCCTAATTCCCTATAGTTATGGCTCTGATACCAATCTGTCACACCCCAACCGATGGCGGAAACATCGGGATGAGACGAAAACGAGATTGCTCATTGCTCACAACGCTAATAAATGACAATATTTAATTAAATCCAAATTTCATTTCACAACAATGTCAAATACAACATGAAGCAATACAATAAGTTCATAAAACATAACAAATTTGGTACAACATTTATAAATCTAACGTCTAAAATGTGTGTATCTAAGTCCTTGCTATTTTGATTTCATAGCATCATCTCCTTCAACCTGTAACATGTTTTAAAATAAAGTCAATGCAAAAGCAAAGGCGAGTACACAAGTTTAAGCATAGCATACGTATACGAATAAAGTTTTAACAATCCTCATGGCAACCAAATCTATACAAGAGCAATATTAAGGCATGCAATACTAATAATCAAACCCTTAACGCAATCACGATGTTTTAACATGACCTCACGAATAACACGATGGAGGTGGATGCGTGAATTCCTATAGCGCTAAGCATGTCAAACGAAGGCTAAAAATAGTTAATGACCATAGCATCAAACCCGTCTTTGAACCCAACGTTGTAAAAGTAGAATTATTATTATATTATTATTATATTATTGAATTATTTATGAAATAAACGCGGGCGTTACACAAAGGAGGTGAAGCCAGGTGTTTAGGGGTGTAAGAGGAAGCTTACAAGTGTCCCCAAACGTGGCATAGCTGATTACAAGTCCATGGTTTCAATTTAATGGTTTTTGGCATTTTTGTTTGGAAGCCAAGCAAACTTTCTGCAGCAGAGGTCCTCTCGCCCCCCGCGAGAGACACAGACCAAGTCTCTCGCGACCCGCGACCGCCTTAGCCAGATTCAAAATTTGACACTTTTAATCCCTTAACTTACTAAAGCTTCTAAAAACCTTTTAAACACCATTTTGGCACTTTTAGCCATTCGTAGCCAATTCTTGGCATACCCGGGATTATGCACGGACATTGTCAAGCTCTCGGTTCGTTAAAAGGTCATTCAGAGGTAAGAAATAACATGTTGACACTTTTAATCCCTCCAATATCCAACTTTCACATATTATTGGATTTAATCACTCTCGTCCAACAAACGGGACATATGAGAGTTAGGACTTCACAAAGGATCACTCAGAGGCCTATGATAAGCATGTTGATTCCGATGTCACTAAGAGGCTGGGCATGTTGACATATCAGTCACTCAGAGGCCAAATTTCAAGCATGTTGACATATCAGTCACTCAGAGGCTAATGATTTAAGCATGTTGACATATCAGTCACTTAGAGGCTGTTATTTATGCATGTTGACATCAGACCATCACTCAGAGGCTCAGATTGAGCATGTTGACGCCTTTAGTCCTTATTGGTTTTTAATAGACTATATTTAAAATACAACACGTGTCACTATATTATTGGACACGATTTTACAGGGTGTTACACAGTCAAAGCCCCAGATAAGACCCTCACCCTGACCCGGGCATCAACAATACAAGCTACAAACAAAGTTTAAGGAGAACTCGAACTAGAAAATAACTGACAAAATCTAATGGGTTAATGGGGGGCAACGACATGTTGCCCCACTTCCCTACAGCGTAAACTACAACCAATCCATTGTGGGCGTCCGAATCAAGAACAAAATTAACCCTAATCTACTTTCAGTGCTGCAAATCCCACAACAATTTCTTCGTCACTTCTCAAAACCCCAATTCCTCACTGGTTACCAAGCACCATCTTTTTAACTCAATTTAACAAGTTCAGCATAACCAGACCTGTAACACAAATAAAGTTGCTAGACTGTGACTTTAAAAAGTCACATGAGAGATTTGAACTTTTGTTCAAGAGTAAAGTCGCCAAACCTATCTGAATGTGATAAATTATATTTTCAAGGACTTCAATTACACTTTTTTTTAATTTTAAAACTACTATTTGATTTCAACGTTATCCTTTTCAAATAACACTTGTAAACCACAACCTCAAACTGAAACCTAATTTAAAAAACACAACCGTCATGCCTTTCTTTTTAAACTCACTCTCTAGAAACGTCCAAACAATAATCAAAGCTAGAGGTGGTTAGATTAAAGTTTGGTGAAGGTATATTGCAGCGGAGGTGTATGGTGGAGATACTGGGTTCAGTGGTGGTTGCATGGTTTGTAGGGCGGAGGAGGTAATGGATGTGCTTTGGCGGAGATGAGGGGGAGGACAACAATATGTTGGTAGTGGTAGTTCGATGGTGTGTGGTGACGGTTTAAGTGAGAAGACGTTGGAGAGATGGTGGTGTAGGTCGGAGGAAATGGGTGGTGACGGTTTGAGGAGATGGTGGAATAGATCAGGGTGGAAGTGATGGTGGGGTGGGTCGGAAGAGATGAGTGGTGTTTGCGTGAGGGTTTGAGGGGATACATGTAACATCCGTCAAAAACGGATTTACCAAACCCGCTCCGTTTATTAACCGAACAATCAGTTAAAAATTTCGTTGCGAATTAAATGCCCAAAATAATTTAAAACGATACATAATTAATTATTATATGGGAATATATAATTTGTTTTTGAAAAACTGTCAAAAATAAGAAAATAAAAATAATTTGTTCCTGACGGGTTTCGAACCCGGGTCAGTCGCCGGGTCAAACAACAACTTAACACACAACACTTGAACCACTGCGCCACTGATGTTTCTTGTTAAATGTTAGAATCATTTAATTCATAACATAACTTTCCGAATTCAAACCGGCGCCCAAAGTTCAGTCGTCGGAAATCCCGGCGATCTCGCGACATTTAACGACATCTTCAGTTATAACGTAAACATTTACTAGGACATCGGTTATAACCGACGCCTGAGTCCGCGACACAAGTCATAACCGCCGGAGATTTTATAACCGACGAATCAAGTCGGAAATTGGACCAAATTCATCGATGAACTACCCTATAAATACCCCCTCGAACCTCTGCAAGCTTTTTCGCTCAAAACCGCACCCTTTCTCGGCGAAAACTCACTCGCCGGAAATCACCTGCAAATCGCCGGAAAACCAGGTTCTTCGTTTCCGAGCCTTACTGAACCCCCTAAGCTTATACCGAAGTCACCCATACCTTTTTCAAACTTTCTGAAGACTCGCTGCTGCAAGACACACGTCGCCGGAAGTGGTTGCTGTCGCCGGAGTTCTGCCGGAAAACAGAGGAGTCCAGTCGGTATACCTTTCGCCTAATTTCTTTTTCTTTTCACTTATATCTCACCTGTAATTAACTGAAACACGCTAAATAAACCGATTAAAACATTGAACCAGTCGGACTTCCGATTCTGGTTAAAACTGACGAAGAAGACGAAGTTCGATAACATATAAGTATAATTAAAATCAAGTTATAACTCGGGTTAGACACACAGTCCAGCGGTGGACTGTGTGCACAATAAACACACTAACGTCTCGAGTTCGAATCTTGTCCCACACACGCTGCCTTAATAAAAATGCCTTTTTTGTTAACCGAACCGGAGTCACCACTGTTATATTTTAAGTATATTAATAATCGGAATAATAACCAAGTTAGACACACAGTCCAGTGGTGGACTGTGTGTATGTTTAATCACAGGACACGAGTTCGAGTCCGGTCTACTGCATCGATCCGGACAATTATTCAAACTTTTTAAATACGGCATAAATGAAAAGGCTTAGTTTGTATTTAAGAATAATAAAAATCAGTTTAGTTAACAAGTTGGACACACAGTCCAGCGGTGGACTGTGTGTTAGGATAAACCACAGGTCCCGGGTTCGAGACCTGTGGAGCGCACCGAGTCTTGGATTAAAATCGTTTTTAGAAAATAAAGGATTTTCTGTTTAATCTAATTAATATATATATATATATAATATAAAACAGAAATATATCGGGTTAGACACGTAGCTCAGTTGGTAGAGCTGCGTGCACGCGTACGGGAGGTCTCGGGTTCGAGCCTCACTCAGCGCACATATACTCGCATACGAACCGGTCAACGGTCAAGGTCAACGGTCAACGGTAAAAAAAAGTCAAACTATTATTATTATTTTTATTTATTTATTTTAATTAAAAATCAATTAAAAATACTTAAAAATAACATTTTTAAGGTTAGAAAATAACCTTAAACTCACAAAAATACACCCAACAATCCTACTAAAATAGATTAATAAAATCCGTTTACTTACCGAACCATAATGCTATTTATCTAGGTTAATTTCACTCGTGGTTAAAACCACTTCGCGTGCATTCAACATCATCAACCGAACGCACCCACTGTGAGTGAATCTTACAACTCCCCCTTTTAGTTACACGTTTTGGGGTGTGTCATGTGTCACAAAATAATTAACTCGTTTATTTAAACTTGTGCCATACCATATCGTGATCTAAACTTAGATTGTTTATATTGTTGTGATTACTTATTTCATTTTGTCAAATTATATGAAATTCATTCATTAAGCCCATCAGTTCCTCGTGGGAGACGAGTTGAACAACGCGTGCCTCAAAACTAATCCATTATTGTTCATGTGTGTATCATTGAGTTTATATTGTTTGTAGTTATGTCTTTCATATTATCATGTTTATGCAATTCATTCCTTAGGCCCATCAGTTCCTCGTGAGAGACGAGTTGAGCAACGCGTGCCTCTAAACGTTCCATTATTGTTCATGTGTGCTTTATTTAATATCTAATGATTGTTGAGTAAGTTTACATCTATTTTTACTCATGTGTGGTTGTGCACTCATTTCATAATCAATTAAATAAACTTGTTCAAATGTTTTCCATAGGATTCACTCGCCAACTTTATGTTGATCCAAAAACATTTTTACACATGATACAGGTGAACAGGTCGAAGCAAGGAAAACATAGGAAATGCCTTAGAAGAGAAACAAAGAAGCTTAGATTGATAGTTAGAACATGTTGTAATATTTATTGTAAATTTCCATTAAAATTGTATTAATGAATATGAAACGTTAAAATAAATGTCATGAGCTTTGATGATAACCCAATCATGCCCCGATCACCTTTTCCGCTGCGGGTCGGGGTGTGACAATACAAACACAAACAGATACAAATGAACAAAAACAAACAAACTGTAATGCCCCAAAATCATAAACTTTAGTTGACTCGTATGAGTGACGGGTGACTCGTACGAGCGACAAGTGACTCGTACGAATGGCAAGGTGACTCGTACGAGTGATAAACATCTCACTCGTACGAAAAGACACTCGTACGAAGCTAACCTGCTCACTTCGCACGAGCTGCTCATGCCTATATATATGAGATGTGTGTCCATTATTTGGGGGCTTTTGGAAGTTCTCAAAGGGGAAACCCTAACAGATTCTCCCCAGGAATTTCCGTCCCCTGATTCTGTTTTTACTCCTTCTTTATAACATTCTACCGAATTGGCATATCATACGCCCAAACTTTGGACTGGAACCTCCGTCACCGGGACTCACAAAAGCGGTATGTACGCCGAGTGTATGATAAAATGTCTAAGTGAAGTTATATTGTGAAATTAAATGAAATGACTAGACATATATGAATGAAATATGTTAACGATGTAGTTATTAGTAAACTAACTTGATGAATGAGCTATAAATGAACTCATACCAGAATTCGGCTTGAATTTATGTTCTGGGTAAGATCATGCATTAGGGGCTTGTATCATGTGCTTGGATAGTGTGATGTTCATCATATAATCGATTGAACGTTAGTTGGAATCAAGAAGTGAAAGTGATATACATCTCGCTCGTACGAGTGATAAACATCTCACTCGTACGAGTGAACTCAATTGTAGAATTATGAAAGTATTAGTATGTGTATAAATAAATTATGTGTACGTTATATACGTGACTCGTACGAGTGATAAACATCTCGCTTCTACGAGTGATAAACTTCTCGCTTGTACGAGTGATAAACTTTTCACTCGTACGAGTGATATCAAATGTAAAATTATGAAAGTATCAGCATGTGTATGAATGAATTATATGAATGTTATATATGTGACTCGTACGAGTGATAAACATCTCGCTCGTACGAGAGATAAACATCTCGCTCGTACGAGTGATAAACATCTCGCTCGTACGAGTGATAAACATCTCGCTCGTACGAGTGATAATTGAGTTGTGAGAACGTGAAATAAGACGGTCATTAGTAGATGTAAAATTATGAAAGTATCAGCATGTGTATGAATGAATTATATGAATGTTATATAAGTGACTCGTACGAGTGATAAATATCCCGCTCGTACGAGAGATAAACATCTCGCTCGTATGAGAGATAAACATCTCGCTCGTACGAATGATAATTGAGTTGCGAGAATGTGAAGCGATAGTTGATTACTTGCAATTAGATTGTTGGATGATGATCTAAGGATAAAATTAGACGTAGATGTATGCTAAATTTCGTTAAACATAAGGAAATTTAGAAAAGTGATAAAAGGTTACTTGTAAGTGATTAACAAGTAGATTATGAAGCGGGTTTTGATGAAATGCCTAAATAACTTATTGAACTTAAATGTGTAATTCATATGTCAATAGGCAGTTGACTTTTAAAACGTCAAATTGACCAATAATAGGATCAAATGGTAATTTTGATGTAAAGTTCGTAAGGTGCGATAGTCTTGATAAATAATGACTAATCTAACCATCTTGCGAAATTATAAAAGATAGTTTGACGCTTGACAAGCTAGGTGGAAGCTTGGAGAGAAGCGGGTCAAACGGATCAAATATGCGTGGAAAACATAATCAAATTTCAAGGTAAGTAAAGCTTACGTCTTTTAAGTAGAACACATACTTGTAGTATTGGTCAAGAAAAAGGTATAATAGTATTTGAAATATGATGTTCCGATGTGAAGTGATTCGGTCGGAACAAGTGAAAACGGTATGAAACCATGATTTATGGTAAAAAGGGTAAAACGGTAAATTAGTCATGCGTTGGTGAATAAATAAAGAGTATTGAAAAAGAAACCATATGGCGTAAGTCATAATGGGTCAAACGAATTAAGAAACGATTCTTAAGCAATATGATCACACAAAGTAAACGAAACGAGCTAAATGGGTGAGATGGCAAATAAGTGCCATCCGATAATGATAAATGGTCGCTTATTGAGTTTTATGTTCATAGGAAGAATAGAGTATGACTTGCATCGCTATTATATGGCAATTAATAGAGCAATGTATTAAAATGTATTAATGTTATGAGCCGAGTCAGGTACTGACTCTCAAAGAGGACTTAAGGTCCGTTGAGGGTAAACGAGTCATGAATGAACAATTAATCACCTAAGGTAAGGTAAACCTAATAATCTAAATCGTAGTCATTATGTTCTTATGAACATAATGATTTTAAATAGATTATGACTAAATGTTCATATTTGGTCAAAACACGATATTGCAGGTCTTAAAGAAGGGCATAACCAAAATGCTCTCGTGTGATAAAATAAGTAAACGAACCTAAGCGTAGTTTAAAATGACTTTTATAATTTAGTAGACTCTTTCGGTAGCGTAAAAGAGAAAAGCTTAAACCTTTTTAGTTTAATGTCTTTTAAATGATCTTTTTTCGTAAATTATCGAACCAATGGTAGAAATTGGATAAAATGAAATTACGATAACAAATCCATCACAAATATAGTTGTGATGAAAAATAGATAGATATCTTAGTGTGAAACATTAAGATAAATAAAGGATCAGTGGAATAAAGCGATACATTTCGCTAAGGCAACCATACGGATAAAAAATGAAGTTTTAATGCATACCTAGATGGATGAATTTGTAAGAAATAAGAATCCGGGCTAAGGATTTCGGGTTAACTATGTAAGAAAACATTTTACGAACATTTAGAAACAAGTTTCATGGGAAACGGATAAAACTAATATTTATTTAACACAAAAGAAAAAGAATAAAAACAACTATTTCAGAGAAAGAAGATTCAGCAATGACATCACTAGTAATCAACCATCCAAATCTCAGCCTTAGATCCAAACCAATCCAACGGTCACCATTCACAATCCGCACACTCCATCCCTATTGGCTCACATCCCACTACCAAACCACTATAAATACAAACACAAACTCAAAACCTTCATCAGATCTATCTATCTTTCGTCTTCATCGCCGTTCACGTTCAATCGTCACCGTTCTTCACCAACATCAATGGCAGGAAGAGGCAAAACCCTGGGCTCCGGAGCCGCAAAGAAGGCCACATCACGTAGCAGCAAAGCCGGTCTTCAGTTTCCGGTCGGTCGTATCGCCCGGTTTTTGAAAGCCGGTAAGTACGCTGAGCGTGTCGGTGCCGGTGCTCCGGTCTACCTAGCTGCCGTACTTGAATATCTTGCCGCTGAGGTAACTTTCATTCACAAAAAAATTTCTACTTTACACCTGCATCTGGTGAATTGAAATTTCTAGGGTTTCTTTAAATTAGGTTTTTTTTTCCATTCGAACTCGAATATTTTGCTACTCAGGCTAGTTTAATTGTTAAAAGTTTCAAATATTGCATCTGCACATCTGGTTAATCCGAAAATAATGGAATTTCTAGTGTTTTTTTGCATTCGAAATTTCAAATTAGGGTTGTGATTTTATTGCGTCTTCTGTTTTTTTTTCAATAGAAGTTTCAAAATTTGCATCTGCATCCGGTTTAATTGAAAAAAAAATCTGAAATTTCTAGGGTTTGTTATTTAGGGTTTTTTGTTCTAATGTTGAAATTAATGATGGAATTTTAGTGTTTTTTTGCATTCGAAATTTCAAATTAGGGTTGTGATTTTATTGCGTCTTCTGTTTTTTTTTTCAATAGAAGTTTCAAAATTTGCATCTGCATCCGGTTTAATTGAAAAAAAAATCTGAAATTTCTAGGGTTTGTTATTTAGGGTTTTTTGTTCTAATGTTGAAATTAATGATGGGCAGGTGCTAGAATTGGCGGGAAACGCAGCGAGAGATAACAAGAAGACTAGAATAGTACCAAGACACATCCAATTGGCGGTGAGAAACGACGAGGAGTTGAGTAAGCTTCTTGGTGACGTCACCATTGCCAATGGCGGTGTGATGCCTAACATTCATAACCTTTTGCTCCCCAAGAAGGCTGCTGGGTCTTCAAAGACTTCTGCTGATGATGAGTAAAGAAATTTGGGAATTGGGGTTTGTTGTTATGTTTTTTTGGGGGTGTTGAAGATGTGAGTGTTGTTAGAGATAGGGGTTTAATTAGATTATTGTATGTTTATATAGCTCTTTAAGTTTAATGAAAAAAAGTTCTTTGTTAAGTTCAAGAGTGTGGGTTAGCATGATCTGATTGAGTTTGATTCCTGGCTTTAAACCAGTGCTGTAAAATCGTCAACACTAGTTGCTCGTTAATTTTTCGTTAAACAGTCCAGAAATAGCTACTCAACCAGCCAAAAATAGAAAAAAAATTATAGATTATGACTAAAAGCTACCAGATTCCAGTCAAAACTTGTCTGCTAAAAAAGTTTCTTATAAAAATATGTGTATATGTTTATTATACTTAAATATAAAATATGTGTATATGTTTATTTACTTAAACTCAAAATATGTGTATATGTTATTATACTTAAATCATGCTCAATCTGATTAAATACGATTAATTGTAGTTAAACTCAATGCGACTAGTGCTTAGTGAGCTCAACTCACATCACTTAATGAGGTGTTTGTTATTAAAGAAAATATTTTTGTACATGGTTTTATTTTTATTTATTAACTTTTTAACACTAAAATATAAGATATTTACCATTTTTAGACAAATTTGTTCAATGAGATTTGTTTGGAACCATTGGATAGACGAATTAGACGATAACGTTGTGTTAGCTATACAGTTAGAATGAGCAGGTTGTAAATCTCAGGTTCCAACTTTATGGTGTGGGTTGTAGATTTCATGTAATGATATCATGACTCAATCTGAATGAATCTTCTAAGCTATGCAGTATCATATGCAGCCTTGCTTAGTTAGTTAATTTGCCTCATGTGTGTTCATTTAATGTGTGTTGTCATAACCAGTGTTGTAGAAATTGGATTAGACGGCTAATTAATTGATGTCTAGGCGGTAACAGGGAGTTCTGGATTTTGCCATATCGGCCAACTTAGGCAATAAAAGTCAAAATCGGTAAAGAAAATCGGCTGGAATCGGACTAGTTGGTCAAGAAAAGGTTAAAATTGGATCATATTGGGTCAAAATCGGACCAAATTATTCCAGGGGAAATGAGTTCTTACCTAGATTCAAACCACATTTGAACCGCCATTTGTATCCATTGTTCAAAATAGAACCCTATTGATGAAATAATTGTTTAGATGAAGTATATAGGGGGATTAGGGTTTGTATTTTGTTTTTGTATTCGACGAAGGATGGGGAGTTGGAAAGAGCGGAGTATAATGAGCTGGGCAATGGATTAGGTTTTTATTATGTTCGGGATTTTAACATTTAACAACCTTCTTTCACCAATTTACATATGGTTCCCAAACTTGTATATTTATATATAAAATGTATAAAATTAACTCTATATATATGTATATATTTGTAAAGTTATACATAAAAAAGTCCAATGATTAATCCTTGGGCTACCTCACAGCTCGACTAGCCCTAGAGATCTCCACAACACTGGTCATAACTAATGTGTGTTAATTTGCCTAATGTTTTTTAATTTTTGTTATTATAAATATTAAGTTTTTTTCTTTATTTTATTATTAAAAATATTAATAATCCTATTATATTTGCCTCTTGTGTTGTGTACTTGTGTCACGTACGCAACCTAAGGAATCATCCTGTTTCTACACATTTTTGTTATGAATTGGTAATATTGTTGCATAGCAGTAATTATATCTCTCTGTATTGTGTAGTAGAATTTTGTTGATTAATTTAAATGTACCTATGCATATTAACCATTTACTTATAAATGTATTGACTCGGATAATATTTTATGTCCATAGGGTAAATTAGCTAAAATCATGTAAAATCGGGACTTTGTAATTTTTTTTTCTGTTTTCAGTTATCAAATTTGTATATTCATGTTCAACCTGGTACTTCAAAGTTTCTAATGGGCCATTTTTTTGCAATTTGTTTTCTAATCGATCCGTCTTAACCAAACCAAAATGACTATTTTTAGATGGGTTCGCATTGACCCAAACCCGTTCTATAAAAAGAAATCATTTTTAGAGTAAAAGGATAATAAGATAAAATATTTAGTAGTTAAAATTGCAGATAAAAGAAAGAGAAAAAAAATTATAAAAGTAATATACAAATAGAGATAAAGAATGAGACATGAGAGGTTTTCTAAAGATGTACTAAATTTTTTTATCTATTTATAGAATTGTGTTTTTTAGTTAAATTATATGGATAAGTATGCTGATATAAATGCTCTATGAGAACATTTTTTAACAAAAATTTGAATGAATCAAACTTGTTTACTATTTGTTATCTTCACAAGAAACTATAACTATCCCTCTGTCAACCTTTAAACACTAAAATCAATTATAAGACATTCTCATCATCTCTAATTAGATTTGTTCAATCTCTGATCTGTTTAGACCACATCATGTCGCATTATGCACTTCTGAGGCGCACATTTTAAAACCATAAGTTGATCGAGTCAAACCTCTTTACTAATCGTTATCTTCACAAAAACTATAACTACCCTTTGTCCGTGTGGCCTTGGCGGCAATGGTGGTGGCGGTGGCCTGGACCGTGCTTGTGGCTTGGTGGCAATGGTGGTGGCGGTGGCCCCGGACCGCTGCTTGTGGCTTTTGGTGGCAATGGTGGTGGCGGTGGCCCCGGACCGCTGCTTGTGGCTTTTGGTGGCAATGGTGGTGGCGGTGGCCCTGGACCGCTGCTTGTGGCTTGTGTTAGTGTGTGTTCTCTTGTATCGAGTTGTTGATCATCAGTTTTTTTATCGCTGGAGGCTGAGGCTGAATCTTTCTTCTTTGGTGGTCTGATAGGAGCCGCCTGTATCTCTTTACAAACCTTTTCTAAAATGAGTAAAAAATCGCGTACAACAGAAAACAATCTTAACCCTTCGTCTTTACCGCAGTTTCCATGGAAGTAATCGGCCGTGCTTTTCACAAGAGCCATTATTCTCTTTTCTTGTTCTATCATCCATGATATCTCCTTCTCCGCAGTCTCGACAAAAGCAGTTAAAATAAGCCAGAACTCGTCACCTTCCGCGTGTTCTGATTGCTGTTCCAAGTTTTTCATATCCGTGTTTAACGATTCGCGGGCTTTCACGAGCCCATTGCTGAGTTTCGTAACCGAACTTGTTAACCCGTCTGCATCAATGATTGCCGCTTTTGTTACATTCTCGAGCTCACCACTTAAACCGGAAACTACCTCAACCCCGAGCCTGCAGTAATGTTCATCTGCTTCTTCACTAGAAGCTGCTAGCAGTATTTCTTTGGTTTCCGTGCTGCATATGCTTTTGTTTCCCTCTTTGGCAGCCCGGAACGCTCGTATGCCTTCTCCCCGCATGATTTCTTGAACTACGAAGTGTAAAAGTGTTGTTTTCCCGTCAATTCCTTTGACGTCCGAGAGTTTTAAGAGTGTGTCTAGTTTGAATGCTTTTGCACTGCCACGAAATGTTCCAACGTTCATTCGGTTCCCTGTTTTTAAAACAGCTTCCAGTAGTTTGAGGAATAATCGGCTTTTTTTGAGTTCCAAACATGCAGCCTGTAAAGTTCGGTTAAAGAAAACATAAATATCAGCAGCCCTTTACCTTGAACCGTAGAGAGGCAAGACGGGTGGGTCTGGTAATGGGTCAAGCTCGGTTCTGAGTTTATATTATGAGTTTTAAAAAAAAGTAAAACGCCATTTTCGTCCCTGGGGGTTGGCCAGTTTTGCGACTTTCGTCCAAAGGTTTGTTTTTCCATATCTAGATTCAAAAGGTTTAGAATCTTGCCATTTTCGTCCAGCTCTTTAACTCATCCATTTTTCTCCTTTAAGTCAAGGGTATTTATGTCTTTTTTGTTAACTTAAAGAACAATTCGGTCTTTTTTCACTATATGTTCAAGCATTTAAAATACCCTTACTAAAAAAAATTATATATAACAAGTAGGTAAAAAGACGAAAATATCCCTGACTTAACGGAGAACAATGGAAGGAGTTAATGAGCCGGATGAAAATGGTAAATTTCAAACCTTTTGGATCCAGATGCAGAACAACAAACCTTGGACGAAAGTCGCAGAACTGGCAAAACCTCAGCGATGAAAACAGCATTTTACTCTTTTTAAAAACACCCGTTACGATTGATGGGTGACTCGACCCGTTTGACCGAATTAAACTGACAATTCTAATAATAACTGTGAAGTCTTAAGTCTAACCTCTAAAGTTTCAAATGATTCTTTAATGTTTGCTTCCTCATCTTGAAGTGTGCACATGAACAACAATGATTCGAGCCGTTTAAACGCATAAGGTATTTCAACAAGAGCTTTTAAAAATCTTTCTGCTGGTCCAAGCCTGCTAAGATCTCCACCGTATAGCCTTAGTTTCAGTTCTTCTTCACTAGTTGGCGCCATTTTGAGCAAAGTTTGAACTATTTCTATAGGAAGCTCATTTCCTGTTGAAAACCGGCAACAAATTTGAGATGTTGTTCATCGAACAATACTGGAAAGAGGAATGAAGTACCTTCTATAAGTGCAGCAGAAACTTCTTCTGTGGTCACGTTTAAAGCTTTTAGAAGAATCGACAAGTTTTGTGCTTTCTTTGAATTGATTATTTGAACGAAATGTGATTGCGATTCTTTTGCTGGAGCGGTTTTCGTGTTTTGATCTTTTTCTTTTCCTGGTGCTTGATAGCCGAATAAACTTTCGATCATTTCTTCATTGAACCTGGTGATTAAGAGACTTGTTGACATTCAGAAACTTCACAATAGGATAACTAAATTTAGAGTAAAATGCCAAAATGATCCCTGAGTTTAGGCCACTTTTGCCACTTTAGTCCAAAAATGAACTTTTTGTATCCGGGTCCCTGAGGTTTCATTTTTGTTGCCATTTTCATCTAATTGGCAAACTGGGTTAAAATTTTCTGTTACCTTTTCCCCTCTTGTCGTTTTCCTCATTTAAATGAAGGGTGTAATCGTCATTTTATGCCACCATATATTTTAATTAAATGAGGAAAACGATAAAAAGGGGAAAAGTTAACTGAAAATTCTAACCCAGTTCGCCAATTGGATGAAAATGACAACAAAAATGAAACCTCAGGACCCAGATACAATAAGTCTCTTTTTCAGATACAAAAAGTTTTATTTTTGGATTGAAATGGCAAAAGTGCCTAAACTGACACATGGCAACTGTTATTTTCTTTTTTTCAATTTATTTTTGGACTATTTTGGCAATTTACTCTAAATTATATTATATTATATATATGATTATATTATATATATATAATTAAAATTAAAATTATATATATAATTAAAAAGCGACTTGATTTGTCACACTACTCATCATATCCAATCATAAGCTGACACAAGGCAACCTGTTATTTTCTTTTTTTCCTCTTAAAGTTTTCTTTGTCTTTTACTGTTGCATCCTTAGCTTTGCTATTATACATATTTAGTCTCTCTACTTTATATTTCCTAATATACATGTTTAGTCCCTAGATTTAAAAAAAAATTCTACTTATTAGTTAACTTTTCTTATATACGTGTATGGTCAGTCTACTTTATCTTTGGCAATACACATGTTTAGTCCCTCCACTTTTATTCGTTTTGGTATTTCACCTTTTAGTGTTTTTACCTTGCTAACGTGACGAACCAAAACCGACTCACGGTAAAATTACTAGTTTATTATTGAAGTGAAAAGTAAGCGACTTACTGAAATGATCCTGATTTGATCTTATCCCAAACCATTTGTTGATCGGGTTTAGCCATAACTTTATCCCAGAAGAAAGGTTTTAACCTAGCCTTAGAAGCATCAACTGGCTCTGCACCTGCACGGCGTGGTGGTCTGATGCTTGCACCCAACCGTCGAGGCGGTGGTGGGGGCCCACTTGTATTACCTCCAAGGTTGGGTGGTGGCGGCGGCGGTGCTCCTGCTCCTCCAGTAGGTGGCGGTGGTGGTGGCGGGGCTTCTCTTTGAGGTGGCGGAGTTGCTCCTTGAGGTGGTGGATGGATAGACGGAGGTCCAGGTGGAATTGGGGTGGCAGGGGCAACAGTGGGAGGGAAAGTTGACGGAGCAGTGGCTGCAGGAGAGTGAGGAGCAGCGGCGGCGGCGGGAGAAGAAACTGGAGAACTTGCATTGCCGGTGGTTGCAATGGAGACGATTCTGTCCCGCCAACAGGAGAGTCGGCCTTTCCACCAGTGTGTCGTACAGAAATATCCAACTTTCGGGTAGGGCGTAAAGACGATTCTGCCCTTACAGCTCTAGGTTTCAGAGTATGCCGTAAAGACGATTGTACCCTTCCGGCCGGAGGGTGTGCAGAAGGATCCAGAACCGCCTTCACATGGGGCCCAGAATCAACACTGACTCGTGCATCCATCTGCCCGTTTGATTGATCCTCTATATTCCCATTTTGACCCTCAGACTTCTTTGAATCACCTGTAAGTTTAAACCCGACCCGTATTAAAAAACCAAAATCCAAACAAATATGAATGAAAGTAGCATCTAGTGATGTTATCATGTACCACTAGTTGACCTGACAAGAGACTTTTCATCGTTTTGCATGCCAGCAAGACCGGAATTTCTAACGTAACAGTAAAAAAGAAGGCCAGCAACACAAAGCGTGACAACTGCAGTAACGATGACAGCAACGATGACGGTTCCTGAGCTAACACCTTCGGCCAACCTGCGTCTTACAGAAGTGTCACCAGGCTTGGGTAGAAAAGATACAAAATACTCTATGTACCACTTTCTTGTAAGTTTGTCTTTTCTGGATTTCGATAACATGATTCGTTTATCTCTTAAGCAATCTAGTATGGTTTTCCTAACATGAGGATCGTGAAAATCTTCCATGGAATAACCCAACTCTGCTCCGCATTTCACCCAAAAGAGTTCTGCCTGCAGCCAACCGACTTGATCAGATCGCAATGACCAGCAAATTTTAGCACAGGATTTGACTTTAAGTTGATATTAATGGAGCATTCAGGTCAGGTTCTCTATCACATCCCTATAATCTAGTTACAAACACATTTATCCCTGAAATTTGTTCTATCTTTTAAAAATTATCCCCCCCTCATTTCCCATATCTATCCTAATTTAATTAAATAAACCTTTTTTTTCTTTTTTAATGACATTTTCTCATTCTCCACTTACAAAATCTATGGGGAATAGATATAGTCATATAGGGAACGAATAGTGAATCTTTACATTTAGAGCATCCACAGTAGGTTCTTAATCTCTATCACTATAATTTAACCAAAATACACATTTTTCTATAAACTTTGTTTATTTTTCTACCACCTCTCACACCAGATTTTCTGTCTTACTCACAAACACTTATTTTATTGTTTTTCTCGGTTTCATACACTCACAAAATTATAATTAGAGATGAATAGCGAGTCTCAATAATTAGAATTAATGTAGGTTCTCTAAACCTTATCTCTGTTTTAGAGATGCTGATGGAGGGTGCAAATGAAAGAAAACCTCATTCTTTTTTCTACAAATTTTGAGAAAGTGATTCTATAGAGAATCTGCTGTGAATGCTCTTAAGGAAACTATAGCTACTTTAAAATTTTCTTATTTTAGGGACCTGATGGAATGGTAACTTAGCTGATTTCTCTTATAATTTAAAGATAGGGTGGGGATAGAGAATCTGATGTGAATGCACTAGAATCTCTATCTCCATCTCAATAATTTAACTAAATATCACATTTCTCTAAATTTTGTTAACCTAGCACATCTCATTCTCCATCTCTATCTCTATCTCTATCTCACTCACAAACATTTATTCTATCATTTTTTCGCTTTCTTACAAACATTTATAGAGATGATGAATAGTGGATCTATGTATTTGGAGAATCACCATTCATAAAAACGCTTAATTTTAGCGATAGAGATGAAGATGGAGATGCAAAGAGAAAATCTTTAACTTCTGAAGCTAATAACGATGGAGACCCATATGATAGTTGTTACATTTTTTCTTGAAGGACAAATGTTACTATACTCTATTTTACACCGATAAATCTAAACTACTCCCGTTGCGCAAGGAGACCTCCCTCTGTGACACAAGTGGGTTAGCCCCACATTGGCTAGTTATTACAATTCCATTCACACATTTTCACAAACACCTGGTGGACACTTGGTAGACCTTTTCCTAGATTAACAGGTCTATAAGAAAACAAAATTCAAAACATTGAATCATCCAGATCACAAAGGACGCTCAAAGTGAAGAGTAATACCGTATCATCATCCATCGTTTCCTCCGAATCGATTCGATTGTCAAGAGTAGTTAATTGTTGGTGATCTCTCTCTGCATCTACAGCCTCTACCAAAGGGGAAACTGTAATAATAATAATAATAACAATAATAACTGACACAATTATAATAATCACCCCTTCGGCGCGCATTCTTTCTTGACACATCAATTCGAATCATTTCAACCAACAATAAACACCAAACCAAATTAACATGACCCCAGAAAGCCCTGATCATAATCGAGAATTAGGTTTAAAGTCTTTGTTGTCGATCCTTTTCCAGCCACCAACAACCTCAAATTGGACCTAAAATGTCCTCAATTTGTTTAATTAAACAATATATATGATCAAACTCTTGATTAATTAGATTCTCGAGCAAACAGTTTGCTGGACTATTTCAACGATAAATTATGATTCAGATTGATTGTATGAAACACGACGCAGATCCACGGTGGTCGGAGTTATGAAACCGGTGGCCGGTGACGGGGGGATCGTGAATTAACGGTCGGAATAGGATCTTTTTTTTCCCAATTTTGTTTTTGGTGTGCATTTTTTATTCTTGAAGTTATGTGATGATTGGCAATCGTACGTTAATATGATTAATAATTAATAAATTAAGTTTAAGCTTTATGTTATTAATTTAGAAACAATTAAACTTCATTTGGGTAGTGTTTGTATTTTGGGTTAAAACGAGAAAGTTGTAAATGACAAAAATTATTGGGGTGAAAAGTGTGAAAGAGTAGAATTTTAACTCTTACTAACGAATTAAAGTTGGTAAAAGTAAAAGTATATGAACGAATGACAATGGACCTGTCACACTCCGACCCGCAACGGAAAAAGGTGATCGGGGCATGATTGGGTTTCATCAAAGCTCATGACATTTATTATAATGTTTCATATTTATTATTACAATTTTAAAGAAGATCATACAATCAAATCATACAAGTACAACATGTTCTATACATCTTTCTAGACTTCGTTATTTTTATTCTAAGGCAATTTCCTATATGTTCCTTGCTTCATCCTGTCCACCTGTATCATGTGTAAAAATGGTTTTTGGGTCAACAAAAAGTTGGCGAGTGAATCTAGAAAACATTTAAACGTGTTTATTGTATTGATTATAAAATAAAGGTGCATAACCACATATGAGTAAATGTAGATGTAAATTTATTCACAAAACACATAATATTAAATATTGCACACACATACAACAAATGATTGTTTTGAGGCACGCGTTGTTCAACTCGTCTCCCACGAGGAACTGATGAGCCCAATGAATGAGTTTTGAGGCACGCGTTGTTCAACGAACTGATGGGCCTAATGAATGTTTTTGAGGCACGCGTTGTTCAACTCGTCTCCCACGAGGAACTGATGGGCCTAATAAATAATTTGCATACAACTTGACAATATGTAATACATCACAACAAACAATATTTACATTCTAAGTTTAGATCATATAATGGTATAGCACGAGTTTGAATAAGCGAATTAATTTAAGCGACACATGATACACCAAAAAACATGAATAAAAAGGGGAATTTGTAAGAATTCACTCACAGTGGTTGCGTTTCTTGGATTGATGATGAATGCGCACGATTTTGGATTTAACCACGAGAGAAACTAACCTAAATAATAACATAATGGTTCGGTAAATAAATGGATTTTATTTGAGATTAATAATTTTAATTCATAACCTTAATATGATTTCTAGATTTATTTTTGTGAGTTTAAGGACATTTCTAACTTTAAAAATATTATTTTTAAGTATTTTTAAATAATTTTCTGATTAAATAAATAAATAAAAAAAATGTTGACCGTTGACTTTGACTGTTGACCGGTCTGATTGTGTTTATTATGTGCGCTGAGTGAGGTTCGAACTCGTGACCTCCCGTACGCGTGCACGCAGCTCTACCAACTGATCTACGTGTCTAACACGAAATAATTCTGATTTTAATTATACTTATATACTTACTGATTTGATCCAGAATTTATTTTAATTAAAAAGGTTTGAAATTTGGTCGAACCGGTGAGGGAAAAATCCGACTCGAACCTGCGCACAAGCGACGTTTTGCACCCGGCCCAACCAACTGGGCTGGGTGTCTAACCCGTCTATAATAGAAATTTAAGTATACTTAAACACTTCTTATAGTTCATCTTCTACATTATTCTGATTAAATTTAGAACTGAACTCGACACATATATATAACAATTTTTGTTTTCTCCGATTACGGCTAGATAACGTAGGAGGTTTAAGATTCTTATCACAGGAAATAAAATAGGGTGCCCGGTTGCCGATGACTGATTCCGGCGAAGGCAGGTGTGTTTTCCGGCAAAACAGAGAAGTTGATTAGAGAGCTTAGAGTGGAGTTATGGAGAAATGTGCGAGGTGTTTGTGTGGTGATTCAGTGCTATTTATAGGGTGATTTCCTGTTTTCGGTTATAACTAAACATCTCTCGGTCAATCATAAATCTGGGCGGTTTTCATCAATTTAAGTTTAAATTCATCAGTTATAACTGTCATTGGTTATGCTAATTACAAGGAATCAACGGTAATTGCCTTGATTTGTAAAAATTACGCATCGTGACCGTTACTGGTTTCCGCCATTTTTGAATAGCAGGTTTGACCTTTGTTTGTATATATCAATTAAATTGTTTGAATAAAAACCAATCAATGTGTGTAGCTCAGTGGTGAAAACCGAGTGTGTAGGTATGGGACCCGGGTTCGACTCCCGGTTACCCCCTTTTTGTGATGATTTATTTATATATCTTATTTTATTTAATCTTTTATTGATTTTGATTTTTTTATTTATTTATTGGTTATCTTTTTAAATTATGAGTTATTTATGGATATTTATAAAATAACAAACACAATAAATACGCAACGAATTTTTAACTGGATATTTGATTGATAAACGAATCGGGTTTTTGAAAACCCGATTTTCACGAATGTTACAGTATCCCTTACTTTTAGAAATTTCGTCCCGAAATTTAAGTAGTGGTATGTTTGACTCGAAGGGAGGATGTTTTAATTTTGACGATTACATAATTAGAAGAGGGTGAGAGTTTAAATTTTTGTTTGAGGCGGTAACGTTCATAGTAAGGGTTGAATACCCCGCTACAGGAATCGCTGTTTGATGCCTAAAATAAGGAATATTGATAAACAGAGTTGATTGACTAGGTATGATCTCATGCATAAGAGTTTTGAGAGAATTGATACGTTTGGATAGATAAGGTTATATCCTAAAACAAAACTTCTACCACTAAAACCTACATGGAACCTCTCATAACCGCCTGACAATGCCTCTGATCCTTTGGCAAGAATACTTATATATAGGAAGTACCAGCGGCGTATCCACCATATTCTTGTCAAATTTTCATTGGCTTTATCAGTAAGTTATGATTAGTTCTATGTGACTCTAGAACATAAACAAACACAACAACCAAAGCTTGAGTCTTAATTCTGAAAGTATATATGTTTGAATGATGACAATACTTCTCTCGTTTGTTATGATGAAGAGGTTAGTCTATGTAGAAGTGAGACACAACCCAACTTCTTTGAATGATGAGATTGAAATACGTTGAGATGTATGATGATATGAATGCTAAATCAGTGAGTATAAAAACAAACTTCAACCATGACATTACTAAATCCTACATGGAACTTCTCATAACCGCCTGACAATACATCTGATCCTTTGGCAAGAATACTTATATATAGGAAGTACCAGCGGCGTATCCACCATATTCTTGTCAAATTTTCATTGGCTTTATCAGTAAATTATGATTAGTTCTATGTGACTCTAAAACATAAACAAGCACAACAACCAAAACTTGAGTCTCAAATATGAAAGTATACATGATTGAATGATGATAGTACCTCTCTCGTTTGTTATGATGAAGGGGTTAGTCTAGGTAAAAGTGAGACACAACCCAACTTCTTTAAATGATGAGATTGAGATACGTCGAGATGTATGATGATATGAATGTTAAATCAATGAGTATAAAACAAAACTGAAATAGTAATTCGCATTAAGATTCTTGGATAAATTTCCAATTTATAATTGAGATACGTGAAGATTGAGATAACATAAAGAAAACATAAAAACTAAGCGGTTGGAGTTGAATCTTGATTTTTGGTGAAGAAAACTAGTTGGGTGGTTCGTTTGGGCCGTTATTATCTTCAACAGGATTGGCGTTAATGTTGTAAGCTCTTCCTCTTGCTGGTGGCCTAGTGGTTAGGTTTTCTTGATTTGCTTGGTTAACTGGGTTTGCTTGAGCTTGGGCGTTTATGATGTTAACCAATCGAGGGCACGTGTTTCTAAAGTGGGTAGGGTCGCCACAATTAAAACAAGCTCGAACATAAGGAAACATGGGGTATTGGGGTTGTTGATATGTTTGGATCATGTTTTGAGTAGGGGTGAGGTTTGGTTTTGAGAGGTACAACAAACCTTGCTCAAATGACCATAGCGTCCACAATTCGCACATAGTCGACAAGGTAAGGTAGATGGATGGTGATAAAAACAGGTGTTGCATTGAGGGTGAGGTCCAAAGTAAGGTTTCTTATTTGGGTAAGTTGAGTTGGGTGCTACTTGAGTGATTGGGATAGCTTGGAGGGGTACGACTTGTGAGGCTGGTTGATTGCGTTGGATGACAGCGAAAGTTTGCCCATCTCGTTTTCTCTTAGAAATGGGTTGAGAAGGGGATTCGGTTTGGGTGGAGTTTGAGGTTTCAGTTGATGCTTTATCCCTTTTCTTCTCCTCCTTGAAATCTTTATTCCGCATGCGGTTTTCGGTGAGCTCTGTAGCTAACTCCATGGCTGCTTCCAAAGTTGCAGGTATGGTACTTATTACAGGGTCTTGAATTTTTGAAGGAAGACCTCGAATGTAGTGCTCGATCAAATGGTAGAGAGGAGTGAACAATTTGGAGACCATCTGATTCAACTCGAGAAATCTCTTGTTGTATGTGGTGTGGTCGCCCTCCTTTTGTTTCAAAGAATAGAACTCATCCTCTAATTTCTTGATTTCGCTTCTTGGACAGAACGTCTTGTCATGATCTCTTTCAGCTCTTCCCAAGTCAAAGTCATAGCATTCTCAGTACCTCGCTTGGCCTTCTCTGTATTCCACCATGTAAGTGCTACTCCAAACAAACGACCGGTAGCATATCGCACCTTGCGATCATCGGGGCAGTCGCAATTGAGAAAGGTGTTTTCCATCTCCTCAAACCAATGGAGGAGAGCGGTGACACCTTTAATCCCTTCGTATTTTGGAGGATCGCAGGATTTGAAATGTTTGTAGGTGCATTTAGTGACTTTTGGGGAAGGATTGACAATGTTTTGATCTTCTTGGTGGATTGGGTTGATGGGATTAGCGGTAAGGGCTTGTTGAACTTGAACTACGATGTTGGGTATTACGGCCGCCATTTGTTGAGCGATTTGGGCAGCCATGCGCTCGCGGGATTTTCCTGATCTCATTTTTCTACGAGAGAGACTGGAAGACATCTACAAGAAATACGCATCGAGAGTATGAGTTTGACGTTTTAGGTGTCATGTGTCGTATGTAGGAATGAACATTCATAAAATAAATATAGAATAATAAATCTACTACATCCATAGGATGTCTTGGGCTTTGCTCGTAATTGGGCCTTGCATGCCGCTATACTTCACCTTCGTAATCATGTGGGCCCCCATGATTACCGGGTCTTTCATATGGTTCGCATGTATTAGCCTGGTAACGTACACTAAAACCCGGAGAAAATCGATAAATATGTATGTAACGTATGATATTCGGAGTGCATCCAGGTGTGGACACGGTGGCACCTCAAAGTGAGGTTAGTTCGAACGACGTTTGGTGTGGCATGCTTTGGCCTAATAGGTCCTTCGTACTCTCATCGTTAGTCCCCAGGTGGGCAAACTGGTCCGTTATATTGGATTTATACGAATGCCAACCTAGACAGGACGTTCCAACTACCGGTACTTGTACCCTTACAGTTACTACATGCCCGTCGTAGAACTCACTTTGATGAGATTGAAAAACGAAAAATGCGACAAAATCTTGAATAAAGGAATATGAGGATGACTTGAATATGTGAACATTGAAAGATGCGTGATGAATGTATATGTAAGCATGTTATGTTTGACTATAAGTATAACTCATTAAGTATCACACAAAATGATAGTGGGAGTGTTTGCATGCATTTGTGTATGTAATAAATACGAAACAAATAAACATCATGAGTTTGCATGTAACCACATAAACAATTAAAGTCTAATCAACTATGGTATAGGCTCTAAGGGTCTAATAACCTATCCTATATCCCTATAGTCAAAAGCCCTGATACCAATCTGTCACACTCCGACCCGCAGCGGAAAAAGGTGATCGGGGCATGATTGGGTTTTCATCAAAGCTCATGACATTTATTATAATGTTTCATATTTATGATTACAATTTTAAAGAAGATCATACAATCAAATCATACAAGTACAAAATGTTCTATACATCTTTCTAGACTTCGTTATTTTTCTTCTAAGGCAATTTCCTATGTGTTCCTTGCTTCATCCTGTCCACCTGTATCATGTGTAAAAATGGTTTTTGGGTCAACAAAAAGTTGGCGAGTGAATCCTAAGAAAACATTTAAACGTGTTTATTGTATTGATTATAAAATAAAGTGCATAACCACATATGAGTAAATGTAGATGTAAATTTATTCACAAAACACATAATATTAAATATTGCACACACATACAACAATTGATTGTTTTGAGGCACGCGTTGTTCAACTCGTCTCCCACGAGGAACTGATGGGCCCAATGAATGAGTTTTGAGGCATGCGTTGTTCAACGAACTGATGGGCCTAATGAATGTTTTTGAGGTACGCGTTGTTCAACTCGTCTCCCACGAGGAACTGATGGGCCTAATAAATAATTTGCATACAACTTGACAATATGTAATACATCACAGCAAACAATATTTACATTCTAAGTTTAGATCATATAATGGTATAGCACGAGTTTGAATAAGCGAATTAATTTAAGCGACACATGATACACCCCAAAACATGAATAAAAAGGGGAATTTGTAAGAATTCACTCACAGTGGTTGCGTTTCTTGGATTGATGATGAATGCGCACGATTTTGGATTTAACCACGAGAGAAACTAACCTAAATAATAACATAATGGTTCGGTAAATAAATGGATTTTATTTGAGATTAATAATTTTAATTCATAACCTTAATAGGATTTCTAGATTTATTTTTGTGAGTTTAAGGACATTTTCTAACTTTAAAAATATTATTTTTAAGTATTTTTAAATAATTTTCTGATTAAATAAAAAAATAAAAAAATGTTGACCGTTGACTTTGACCGTTGACTTTGACTGTTGACCGGTCTGATTGTGTTTATTATGTGCGCTGAGTGAGGTTCGAACTTGTGACCTCCCGTACGCGTGCACGCAGCTCTACCAACTGAGGTACGTGTCTAACCCGAAATAAATCTGATTTTAATTATACTTATATACTTACTGATTTGATCCAGAATTTATTTTAATTAAAAAGGTTTGAAATTTGGTCGAACCGGTGAGGGAAAAATCCGACTCGAACCTGCGCACAAGCGACGTTTTGCACCCGGCCCAACCAACTGGGCTGGGTGTCTAACCCGTCTATAATAGAAATTTAAGTATACTTAAACACTTCTTATAGTTCATCTTCTACATTATTCTGATTAAATTTAGAACTGAACTCGACACATATATATAACAATTTTTGTTTTCTCCGATTACGGCTAGATACAAGAAACATGAACGTAGGAGGTTTAAGATTCTTACCACAGGAAATAAAATAGGGTGCCCGGTTGCCGATGACTGATTCCGGCGAAGGCAGGTGTGTTTTCCGGCAAAACAGAGAAGTTGATTAGAGAGCTTAGAGTGGAGTTATGGAGAAATGTGCGAGGTGTTTGTGTGGTGATTCAGTGCTATTTATAGGGTGATTTCCTGTTTTCGGTTATAACTAAACATCTCTCGGTCAATCATAAATCTGGGCGGTTTTCATCAATTTAAGTTTAAATTCATCAGTTATAACTGTCATTGGTTATGCTAATTACAAGGAATCAATGGTAATTGCCTTGATTTGTAAAAATTACGCATCGTGACCGTTACTGGTTTCCGCCCTTTTTGAATAGCAGGTTTGACCTTTGTTTGTATATATCAATTAAATTGTTTGAATAAAAACCAATCAATGTGTGTAGCTCAGTGGTGAAAACCGAGTGTGTAGGTATATGGGGACCCGGGTTCGACTCCCGGTTACCCCCTTTTTGTGATGATTTATTTATTTATTTATATATCTTATTTTATTTAATCTTTTATTGATTTTGAATATTTTTTTTATTTATTGGTTATCTTTTTAAATTATGAGTTATTTATGGATATTTATAAAATAACAAACACAATAAATACGCTACGAACTTTTAACTGGATATTTGATTGATAAACGAATCGGGTTTTTGAAAACCCGATTTTCACGAATGTTACAGGACCAATGAACCAACTAACAAACCAAAGTTTGTAAAAGTAAAAATATATAAACCAATGGCAATGGACCAATAAATAAAAAGAAAAATGAGTTATGCTTTAGTTAATTGTATTCAAAGCTATAATGAGTTGTACATAATTGAATAGTAAATTTAACTCAAATAATCTTTTTGTGAATTAATAGAGGGGAAATAAATATTATGTGTTTGGTTATCAATATTAACTAACGTTAGATGTGATGGTTAAGTTGATGTGAAATGATCGTTTCCATGTTTTCCTTGCTCTATATTGTCGTTCATTGGTCATGTGTTGTCAGTGAGAGCTTAAGTGGGGATCAATTAAGGTCAAACTACTAACAATCTATCATCGCCAAATGTGTGATTATTTCTTTAAAGCCACTGGTGCTATCAATGATAGACTATGTCATTGTTCTAAAAGCTTTTGTAAACATCGAATTTGAGTTCATCGACAAGCCTTGCTAACGAGTATTTACCCAAGAATCCAAGATGATTACTCCACCTAATGGTTAACACTACAGTGTATATAGAGTCGATCTTACTTGTTGGCTACTAAAATCACTTGCATGATTTATCGTTGGCAACGACATGTGGACTTTCAAGGATATTTCTCACTTCGGCTTATCGCTTCTAGTGATGCAAAGTGTTCACGCTCTTCTTGTAAACTTTAAACAAGAAAATCAAGTTAACGTTACAGCAAAGCATTTTGTTAATATACTTCACAATTCGTCTCCTTCTTCGTTAAGGCCTTTTATGCTTCGGTCAACGCTTATCCTTTCCCCATATAAGACTAATCCAAAGCAAGCTTAGCTTGACATCGTTACATTTGAGCTCAATGATTGTATTGTTAATCCATCTGCACATGTTATTTATCAGGTTGATGTGGTGAACACCACCCTTGATGACTAGGTTACAAGAAGATATTGGTTCAAACTTTGGAGATTGGTTGATCATCGACGCCCCGACATTTATTCACTTCATATCAATTCATACTTGTGTTATCAAGTAAATTTTATAAGCAAGTGGATATCAGGTTTGCATTTGTATAAAACTAGTATTATGACCTGCCTCGCATTGCGGGAACGTCAAAACCTAAAGTGACCCGAATATGTACTATTAGTTTTTTTAACCTGATTCGTTTGGGAACAAAATCTACGTCAAAACGTAGACCAACTAAAGACATACATAAAAATAAACATGAAAACACATTATATTTAACATGATTCAATACTTGGAAAAGTTCACGTCTAAACATAAACCGACTTGGATTTATACCAAAACGTACTAAAACAAGCACGTAAGAGAATATTATTTTTTTAAGTTAAAGAATCATACAACTTATACCACCTAGTGAAAACATATTATATTTAACCTGAATCAAATTCGAACAAAATTTATGACAAAACATAGACCATTGACAACACAACGTATACCAACTTGGACTTATACCTAACGTAAATAAAAAAAGCATGTAGGAAAATACAGTTTTATTAAGTTAAACACTAGTACCATGCATTGCAGCAACATTGAAACGTAAAGTAACTCGAATTTATACTGCCTAGTGAAAACATGAAAACATATTAACTCGAATTTATACTACCAACCTTGTTTTTAATAAAACGCAATACACTTGAAAACATGAAAACATATTAACTCGAATTTATACCACCAACCCTGTTTTTAATAAACGCAATACAACTGAAAACATATTGACATAATGTAGAACTACTGAGAACATACATAAAAATAAGCACAAAAAACGTCTTATATTTGACCCACGTACATTAAAATAAACATGTAAAAATCAAGGGGTTAAAATGACATTTTACAATTTACAAAATATTTATAAAGCTAAAAGGCTAGAAGTGACAATGTCAAAGGTTAAAGGTAGAAAAAAATAAAAATAAACCATAAATAGAAAAGACCAAAGAGACAAAGGGGGAAATATTAAGATATGATTTTAAGAAATTCAAATTAGAGCCAAAGCGTAAGGGGATGTAGCTCAGATGGTAGAGCGCTCGCTTAGCATGCGAGAGGTACGGGGATCGATACCCCGCATCTCCATCTTTTTTTTTTGATAATTTTAAAACTACTTTTTTTGAAATCAATAATCTAAACCGAGGCCCATAATTATGCAACCGGCCCGGCCCGGCCCATTAATTTGGGAACGGTGAAACAACAGAGAACACACAAGCAATAAGGGATTTCTAGGGTTTTAGAGGGTTAACGTTTCACAAACCTTTCTCCGATACCTGTCGATTAGCTCTGTTACCGGTGAATGATCGGAGATCTGCTGCCGGAAAATGTCAGGAGCAGCTCAGGCGTTCAGCGGCAATCTTAAAGTATATTTTCATCTCGATTTCTCAATTTGTTTATGATCATTTTAAACCCTAAAATTCGTGGAATATTGTACTACTACTTGACTGTTGTAGCAGGGTAGGATCTTTCTGATTCATGTATTGTTAAGGAAATGTTGAACAGGCATATGAGAATGAGTTGTTATTGTTGAAGGTTAGTTGGTTGCTGTTACTGTGTGTGTGAGAGAGAGTTCATAGTAAGTGTGGTAGAGTGCATATTGTAATCTGCAGCTAAGTAAAGGTCCGGCATCTTCGTGATCTGTTTTTCTGATATGGATCGCGTATTTGTTTGGATGATTGCTAGAGGAGTTAGCCATGCAACTAATGATTTAGATTGGTCGGTAAGTGAGTTAATTGGATCGGAAACTAGCTTATGTACAATTAACAAAATTTGAGCTTTTTTGTTTCTGTGGAGAGGATTAGAAGTCATGGTCATGGCTTTATAAAGGGGAACAATTTTTCGATCTGATAAAACTAAAGAAAAAACAAAAGTTCCTTTGTATGTGGCACTGATATTAAGGTTATATGAAATTAAGAAACAAGATTTGGTGAGCCTTATGATGGCCCTATGTCTGAATTAATGGTGTTTAGAGAAACTTGTACAATTAAGGATTATCATGATGCATTTGATGGTATTATGAGCAGGGTGTGAAGGCATTAACTGTTGCCTATTCTTTTGTGCAATTGAATGAAATGAACAAGCAAAGGCAAAATATAAATCCAGCTTTACACTTATCAAGGCACGATAGTTACTTACAAACCATAGGTGGTACCGTGGTTCATAAGTGATATCAATCCAAGCACTCCTATCAACACATCCCCTGTAGCTGGTAATCAATTAGCCATATTACTCAAGGCCGATGCTTTTTGTTCAACACCTTACTAATCTAGAAGAACTTTGACTGCAGCTGACATGGATGAAAAAAGTTAAAGGGATTATGTTATTTTCTGTAATGACTAGTTTTTCAAGCGCATATGTGCAGAGGAAAAGACCTTAGCTTTGTTCCTTACAGTTTGAAGACACAAAAGAGGATGATTCATCAGAATCTGGATTGTAGAAAATGAATCAGATTCGACTGAAATAGCTAAAATTTCAGTGCATTCTTTTGTTTGTGTAACTGATTATCAGACTGAGGATTACTCACGGTCATTTGGGGTAAAAAGCTTGTAATTGTTGATGGATACCGGCAGCGCCCATAATTTCATGGACACAAATTTAGCTATGAAGAAGGGTTATCCACAGATCTAGATAAGATCAAAGTAGTAGCTGGGTTTGGTCTATTTTTTAGACTTTAAAACAACTAAAAAGGCTTTTTGGGACTTGCTAGGTATTACTGAAGCTCAAAGGACCTTTCTTGCATTAAAACAGCCATGATCCCCCCCTTCTCTTAGCATCCCCTCGCTTTATTTCATTTCCGCTAACAAACACATCAAGTCAGGACATTGGAGTGGTGTAAATGCAGCATGCACATTCTATTGCTTTTATAAGTAAATCTCTTTTCCTAGAATTTCCACATTGTCTACATATGAGAGGGAACTGTTAGCGATTATCCATATTGTGCCGAAACAGAGTCGGTACTTTTGGGTAGACCCTTTGCTAATTGCTACCAAAACTGATCAAGAGAGTCTTAAACACTTGTTGGAGAATAAGCTGACTTCTTTTCAGCAAAAGTTACTGTCTAAGTTTCATGGTTTTGAATACGAGATTCAGCACAAAAATAGTGGAAGACAGCATTGTAGCAGTCTAGCAGATGTCATTTCTAGAGTTCATAGTGCATGCCACTCATCCTTATTCTTTTACTGCTTTGATGTGACCTTGTTTTTAAACAACAGAATTTTATTAAATCTATTGTGCCGGGCAGGGATAAGGTATTTATTAGTGTTTTCTGGAAGGAACTTTGTCATAATGGTTTGGATCAAAGAATGTTTGGTACTTATCACATGTGAACAGACAAGTGTTTTATAGATAACTGGAAGATGTACGCCAACTTTGTCATAATGGTTTGGATCAAGTGGGTTACCACTTGCAGAGTATTGGTATAACACCAACTATCACACTGATTCTAAGTAAGCACCTTACGAGTTGGTGTACGTGCAACTTCCTCTCATACATGTGTTTTACTTTCCCGGATACTTAAGTTAAGTTTGACGGCTATAGAACTTACTATTCAGCCGCTCAAAGATAATTTAGTCACATGAAACAGTTGAGTGATCAGCATAGTGGATTACAAATCCATAACCACCACTTGTTCCAATTTTTAGCATCAATTTTTCCAATTTGTTTGGAACTTTAATTGTTTGGATTAAAGAACTCTTTTTTTTGGTTGCTACAACTTAAACATTAGTTCTCTTTTATAAACATTAGATTTATAGTATTTGACCCAAAACGACTTGTTGCAGAAAGCATTAGCTGGTATAAGACGTATCAATTTGGAAGGACTGAGATGGAGAGTTTTTGATGCCAAGGGCCAGGTATGCTATCCCCACTCCCACATACAGATACAAAAAAACCATATCATTGGTACATGACTACATGTTAACTTTTTATGCAGGTTCTAGGGAGATTAGCATCACAAATATCTACGGTGGTCCAAGGAAAAGATAAGCCTACGTATACACCTAATCGTGATGATGGCGACATGTGCATCGTGCTTAATGCTAAAGATATATGTGTCACTGGTAGAAAGCTCACTAATAAGTTTTACCGATGGCATACTGGGCAAGTATCATTTTTCTTTTCTTTTCTTTAATATTTAACTGTCTAATGTCTAGCCGTCTAGGGGTGCTAAATCTTACCCTGACACAACACAAACTAAAAAACTGTGTTATACACATGAAACTGAACATGAGTACATAACACGTGGGTATCTGTGTGTTGACTCGAACCTCGTGTAACCCGAATTTTTTTATGCATATTAATAGTTTAATACTATAAAATTATTAGTTCACGACCAAACTTACAAATGTAAAAACCAGTTTGAACTTTAAGTTCTATGCTACTCAACTGGTAAACCTCTAGACAAGTCATAGCTAAATGTGTTCTCGGGTTCTACCCGAAACTGACCCGGACACGTTTAGATTAGACATAACCCTGTGAATTTCGTGTTAGGTTCGTGTCGTGTTCGGAATCCACGTCCATACTAATATCGCATATTATTAGTTTACAGGTATATTGGACATCTTAAGGAAAGGAGCTTGAAGGACCAGATGGCCAAGGATCCTAGAGAAGTCATCAGGAAAGCTGTTTTACGTATGCTCCCAAGAAATAAACTACGTGACGTGAGTTTATATCAACTTTTAACGTCTCCTGGTTATAGTTTCTATCTTTTATTATTCATATTGCTTTTATTGTATGTTACAGGACAGAGATCGAAAACTGAGAATATTTTCCAGGCAGTGAGCACCCATTTGGTGACAAGTTACTTGAGCCATATGTGATGCCCCCTAGACAAGTTCGTGAAATGCGTCCACGTGCAAAACGGGCCATGATTCGGGCTCAAAAGAAAGCTGAGCAACAAGAAGGTGGTAAAATTACAAGCAAAGGCAAGAAAAGAGATGAACAAACAGTGTTGACCACCTGAATTCATTGACCAGTCAATGGCTGCTATGGAAGTCAAACTTGAACCATGTGAACCATAGTCCAATCTTGGTTTCTTGTCCTCGATTAGTAGGCCTTTTTAGATTGTTATAAGTTTTAATGTAGACATCGCGATATGTATTTTGCGGGCCTTTTTATCTTGTCATAGATACAGTCAATTCACACAGACCCGTCCTCGTTTCATGATGTGTTACCAGTTTCTCAATAAACATGCTTCTATCATTAAGCACAAAATCTGTCTGGCAGATGAGCAGAGCAATACCTATGTTCAAGGGAAATTAACAAAAAGACTCAAAATGTGTCCATGATTGTGTACTTAATATCGAGACTTATGATGAGACTGTTATGAGCTTGTGCGGTATGTTTGTGTGCGCAGCAAAGTGTATTTTCCACAAGTTTTTTAACAGACTCAAAATGTGTCGATGATTGTGATTATGTACTTAAAATTGAGACTTGCGATGAGACTGTCACAAGTTTGTGCGGCATGTTTGTGTGCACCGCGAAGTGTATTTTCCACAAGGTTTTTTCTTATATATAACAAATCACTACATGTTTCTTGCACCGCATGTTTTTGAGGGTTCTTGTGATTTGTAAGAAACATAATTTCTTTTAAATGAAAATAGTTTTAATCAACATGTTGAGAACAATTGGTTTGCTACACCAGCTTGCATACATTCACGTGCAGGGGATGGGTATGGTCTTTCTTGGACAAACAAAGTGTATGTAATAACTTATGGTTGTTTCGTCATGTGCCATATCTATAAGTATAAAATCACATGACCCTATTTTGTCTTTTTTTTTTCAATTTCCGAATAAAGCCATATTAACAAAAGCACGCGAATGCATACACATACATACATATATACAAACATGTATTGATATATTATTTAGGGTAAAATTGTTTAGAAATTTATTGTAAGGTTGGAGGGTATAGGCTAACGCCTCCTTTCACCTCAACCAATAACCATCAATAGCGTCCCCTCTCCATTGCCTAGGCACCATTGAACACTCGCCACCATAATAACGAGCAACGGAGACAAGGTGGTGGGCCGCATGTAGTTGACAAATCAGGGTTTTTGTTTTTATTTATTTTTTTTTTTTTAACAAGGGGCTTTATTCCTTGCATGTATGTTATTGAGAAGAGGTAATTGAGCCTCATGTTTACATGACGATGAGGTGGCGCAATAGAGCTCCTAGGGGTTCCACTCCAAACCCTCCAAGCCTAACCCTTCATTTTCTTTTGTTGGAAATCACATATTGGGTTTCTTTTTCATTTTTTTGAAACTTTGTATTGTAATATCCCAAACAACAGAACTCAATTGTATATGTTTATATAGATAAAAGGTTCATTTGGAATATTTGATAAAAACTTAATGTAATATACAGATATTAACGAGTCGAGCTGCTAGTGATTTACTCGAAACTAGATTGTTAATAACATGAATCAACCAAGCTTAAGCGAAGTTGTGCCAACAAGTCAACAACCATGGTTAAAACAACAACAGTTAAGGCCAAAACAACGATAATGTTTCCTACCAGTATAGTTTAAGGTAGAAATGAAAAGAAACCGGTTAACCGAACCAGTTTAGAGAAACCAACCCGAAGCAAAAATGGTTTGGGAACCGATCTGTACAAACTGGTTCGATTTGCTATACAAACTGTAGGTTTGGTACCGGTTCTCATTCTCCACGTCGCAACCGAATTGAACCGGTTCTCATTCTCCACGCCAAAAGCCGAACCAAACCGGTTTGGAAAAAAACCCCGACCGGTAAGAAAAACCGGTCCATTAATTTAATAAAATGTTATTTTAAAAAAAATTATAAAAAATTCTAAGAATCCAGTTATTTTTAGTTTTCAGTGATATTGAATTTTAATAATCTTAAGTTTCACCTGCCAATAATAATCCCAACTTTAAAAATTCACTCCAAAGATCCCAACTTGTAAGAATTTGGCCATATTAATCTTTTTCTAACATATATGAATTTTGGACTCCTCAATAGATTAAAATGTACATACTCATTAAATGATTTAAGTGCAACATATGTTGGAAAATGATCAATGGGTGCTAATTCTTACAAGTTGGGATCATTGGATGAAATTTTTAAGATGATATTTTATAAGCCAACAGGTGAAACTTAGGATTATTAAAATCCAATAACCTTTATTTTTAACCTATAACAGTTCGAAAACTATATAAAATAATAACACTCGTATTTATTTTAGAAAAAAAATTGCCGTCGAAACGATTTAAAAGGCGTGTACAAGAACCAGTTTAGAACCGCAACCGTAACAAAACCGAACCGAAACCGGTGTTAAAAATAGGCAAAAACCGAACCAAAATTGGTTTGGCCAAGAACTGGACAAGATAAAAGACGGCTTGGAACTGGTTTGGGATACCAAAAGAAACCAGTCTGGAACTGAAGACGGTTCCTGACCCGACCACTATCACACACAGACCGATTTGAAACTGGCCCCAACCTGATGGTTTGGTACTGGCCCTAACTTGGTGGTTTGGTACATGTTTTTGTTTTCTATGTGTTGAATCGATTTGAACCCGATCAAACCTATTTTATGGACCAAATTGGTTTTGAACCGGATCCAAATCAGTTTGAATGAATTAGGTTTTCAATCCTAAAACCAGCTCTTAAACCGAATCGGTTTGACCCAAGCTAGTTTGGTCCCAACTCCAACAAAAAAAAAAAAGCGGTCCGGTTCATACACCGAACCAGTTTGGCCGAAACCGGGTTTTGTATAGTTAACGCCGTGACGAAGAAATTTCCATCAGCAAATAACTAAATAAAAATCAAAACGTAAAAAACACTCCCAACAACTCCTGACCGGTGGATAACCAACATCGGCGATGGTTTCACCGGAAAACACCAATTGGATCTACGACTACGGCTTCATCGATAATGCGGTGGTTCCCGGCGGCACGTTCCTCACTCCGGCCGGTGGTTCCAGCTGGCACATGCAGCCGCCGTTCAACGCTTCCTCATCAAACCCTAGGTACGCGTTTATTTGTTATCATTTGATTTGTTAAATCTGAAATTGACCTATTTTGCTCACACTGAATTGAAATCGGATGAATTCATCGATTATTATGTCTAGGTTTTCATCATTTCATGTGCTGGTGTAATCGTTTATTAGATTTAGGGTTTTTGTTGGCAGATTCTGTCAATTGGTTAGTTAATTCGGTACAAAATTTGTTTTAATTCAATCAAGTTAGTGTTCTGTGAGCCAGGGAGGGTGGATTGGTATGTGTAATGTGTTGGTTAATGGTTATAGATTTGGATTTATTATTTAAATAGCTTGTGCTTAAGCATTAGTAGATAATCAGGCAATCAGTTATTCAGTTTGTAACACAACTTTTTACCTTAAACCTAAATTTGTGCTTTTAAGTTGTCGTTGATAAATCGATTTGAGATACGTGATCTGAAACTGTATATTGAAACAACTTGCTTCGTCCTAAAACAACTAAAAAAGCAGATGAGCATGAGTACTTTTTTTAACCAATACACTTGTAAGTGTGTGTCTGCTTTTAGAGAATGCGGTATGCAGATAATCTGTTTAAATAATTTATTCCATACACTCCCTAGTTGTGTGATTGTTTTAATCTTCTGCAAGTGAAAGTTGAATATCATCAACATGAGTCCTTATGCGCTTGGTGCCGAGAATCATTTGAACTTGTATTTGCAGGTTTACTATGAGTTTTTCTTCTTTCAGTTTCAGTTTCAGTTTTTTTTAATGTTCATATCTATGTTTGCTTGGAGTTCATTTTGTAATTCGTTTAGATTACTGCCTGTGAAACCAGAAAGGTTTGATTGGTATGTGAAATGCATGGTTATAGCCAATGGGGATGATTGGGGTTACTTAAGTAAACAGCTTATAGAAAAACAAACAAACGTAACCTGTAAAATACTACTCATAGCAGAAACCTGCTTTTTTATATGTAGAGTGTAATAATGTAGGTAACATAAAGTGTGGCTAAGGGAATCAAAACAAACAACTAGACACAGAGTATGAGTAATAATAGAAACAGTTTACAAAAACACCTTAAACGTAAAGTTGTAATTTTAAATACAGCGATAAGCCATAATAAAGAGTTTGATGGGCAATCTCAAATTACTTATGGAAAACAACTTACATCACCCTAAATAAGCAGATCCACAAAAGCAATAAGCCAATAAGCTATTCAAATAGGCCATCATCCTCCCTAGCTGTGTGATCAACAATGCATCAGTCCTACGCCCTTGTTTTCCGAGAATCATTTTAAGATTTGAACTTATAATTATGTTCGAGGTTTACTCGCCTCTTCACCTTGCCTGCTTAATAATGCTTTTAGTGCGGAATGTGATGGCTCACTTGCAAGCTCAGATGGCCGTAAGGAAACTGGTTCAAAAAAGCGGTAAGTATTGCTCTTCATCTTTAGAAATTTTTTAACCAAAGTTAACGTGTTTTATAGTCTTACGTACTTTATTTATTTAGAAAAAGTGACCATCTTGTGTACAACAGGGAAGGGCAGAACCAGGCGTTGCTACAAGTTCCAAAGCATGCAGAGAGAAATTAAGGAGAGATAAACTAAATGATAAGTATGCCATTCTCTTTACCTTATGCTTTCTGTTAATCTCAAGGGGATGTTTGGTTTGACGGTATGCATTTGATAATGTTCTCTCTCTAATATACCAACAAAGCATGAACTTATGACACATGATATCAAGTTGTACTTGAAAACCACCAGACCACATGGAGGTTGGTATCATAGTTGTCAATAATGGATATCGGACGATAGCGACAAGCTACCGATACGCTACGTATTATGCAGTTATATCGCGATATCAGTGATCTATCGGTTATCGGTCCCCTGGTGAGATATTGGTGCAAAGTATCGGTCAGAATATCGGTATCGATATTACGGCGATATTGACTGATACTTGGCCAATATTGACTGATATTTGGCCGATATTTGACCGTTATATCACCGATTTTCCTGATATCAGTACCTTCTTGCTAGTTCTACCATTTGTCTTCCTTCTTACTGCTGCTATTAGCGTTTTAAGTCTTAATTGTTAATTGTTAGTGTTAAATGCTGATGTTTTAAGTCTTAACCAGTTTCTACTTGCTACAATTGTTAGTGTTTTGCAAGTTGCAAAAGGTTAATTTGTTAATGGCAGGAAAGTATATTGAATTAATATATAAATTCAGCATGATATTAAAATACCGATATCACACCGCGCGATAACCGATACCTCAAGTATCAGTCCCTTGACAGATATCCGATTTTTTACCACATTAACTGCTTAGGCTACGTAGCTATAGCGATGAAATAGCGGGTGCTATTTCATGTTTAGCGATATACTAGAAGAATTTTTTAGAAGTATTTTACATGTATATTTTATAAAAAAAAAACCGTAAATATGGAAGAAATACGCTCCTATTTCAATCCTGAAACGAAAAACCCTACATATGCTTCTTTTTTCAATCTCTATCTGTGTTTATCCGCTATATATTCAAAAAAAGGAGAAAGAAAAAACTAAATCCGCTATTTTCACAGTGTTTAGGCGCTAAACATCATATAGCGGGAAACTCCCTCTTCGCTATGCTATTCGCTATAGCGAGCGCTATGCTCGCTATTAACTAATGTTCGAGTATGTTTGGTTTAATGCTATGCATTTGAACGAACAGCATTGATACCCATAAAGTTGGGAATCCTCTAAACCCACCTAAAGGGATGGGTTTAGAAATCCATACCCATTCCCTTTCATAACGTTAGCAAACCTGTACCCATACGGCATACTGTGTGAAAATAGACACCACCTTAATGGCTTAATTATAATAATATGACATAACATATAGGTTTGTCGAATTGGCTTCAATTCTTGAACTTGAGGGACCCCCTAAAACAGATAAGGCTGCTATTTTGGTTGATGCTGTACGAATGGTGACTCGATTGAAAAACGAAGCCCAGAAGCTGAAAGACTCGAATCAGATCTCCAGGAGAAAATTAAAGAGCTCAAGGTGATCCATATGCCATGCTGTTAGACTAAGTTATTTAAATTAGACAAGTTTATTATTATTAAGGGTACCAAGTTGTAATTAGTTTATCTATATATAGGGCCTTGTAGTCTTCACTATTAATCAATAAAAACCTAATTACAATTATACGTTTCAATTAGGTATCAGAGCTTATAGCTTGGGATTCCCTAAACCCTAAAAGCTGCTGCCGCCTTCTTCTTCTCCTTTTTTTTTCTCTCTTCTCTGCTGCAGCTATCAACCCTAACCAACCTAACAGCCGATTAACAATCCTGTGGCTGCTATCTTAACAGCCGATCACCAAACCTTCTGCCATCTTCCTGCATCGATTAACAAACCTAAGCCGATTATTATGGCTGCCATAACAACCTTTACAAATCAGGAAAAAGCTATCCATAACTCTCACAAGTTTGCTTTCACCCTAAAACCTACAAACTATGGCTACTGGAAACAAATAGTCGAACCCTTCCTTGCCTCTCATAACCTACTCGGTTATGTGGATGGTACCATCCCTTGCCCATCAAAGGATGTTACAACTGGAACAACCACCACTGTTAACCCGAGTTATGCTCCATGGATTGCCAATGATGCTCATGTCCGTATGCTTATTGTCAACACAGTTTCTGAAGAATCTTTTCAGCATGTTCAGGGACACACTTCTCGTGAGGTATGGTTATCACTTGAACGCGCTTATGCACCCGTTTCCTCCTCTCATGAATTTACTCTCAAAAGCCAACTGCTGCGAATCACCATGAAGGGTGATGAAAAACCGGCTAACTATTTGGCCCGGGCTCAAGAGTATGCTACTGCCCTTGCCAACATAGGAGAACCGATGAAGGAAAAAGATCTGTTCATGTTAACTGTTACCGGCCTTCGTGAAGAATATAATGGCCTCAAGGCCAACTTATTGGCTCGTTCCCCTCCTGTTACCTTTACTGAACTACACGGGTTACTGAGTGACCATGACTACATGATCACAAAGATCTTGGCCACCAATCAGCAGGTGCCACACGCCTTGTTTGCGGCTGCCACAACTTCACAACAGCCCCTTACGGCTGCCACAACTTCACAACAGCCCCTTACGGCTGCTGTCCCAACTCCACCACAGCCAAATATTGATTCCCTACGGCAACAACTTCATAGTCTTCAACTCATGGCTTCTCAGTTGGGATATCAACTTCATCCTGCATCTTCTTCACAACCACAAGCTTACTTTGGGTCTCGATCCTTTAACAACAACAGAGGCAACCGTGGCTCTCGTGGTTCTTCCCGTGGTGTGGCCAAAATAACCGCAATCAGGACAACACTAGCACTCGTCAATTCTCTTGGGCGTCAACACAGAACACAGTCTATGGCCACTTTAACCGTTGTGGCATTGGTCATCTCCCATCTCAATGTCCAAATTCAACCGAACCAATCACGTGCAGCACCACAAGCCAACCTTGCTGCTCACTCTGATGTTGCCTCCCAATCAGGATTCACTTGGAAGCCTGACACTGGATGCAATGGACATGCCACTCCAGACTTATCTAGCATTGACAACTCGGAGACCTACTTTGGTAATGATTCTTTACTTATTGGTGACGGTAACCCACTACCTATTTTTCATATTGGCTCCTCAACTATTTACTCGCCTAACAAAACCTTTAAATTATCCAATATACTTCATGTTCCTGACTTTAAACAAAACCTTTTGTCCGTTCAAAAATTTTGTGTGGATAATGATGTTTTCTTTGAATTTCACTCATCTTATTTGTTGTGAAGGACGAGTCTACACGCACAACCCTCCTAACTGGTCCCAGTGAACAGGGTTTGTACTCCATTCGTCTTCCTTAGCTCAAGTCTATCCCTAAAATCGCTTTCACGGCTGTCAAAGCTTCTTCTAGCATTTGGCATCAACGCTTAGGACATCCTCATGCTCAAGTTTTTCGTTCAATTATCTCTCATTGTTCTTTACCTATTACTGACAATTTTCAAATACATTATGTACTCCTTGTCAACTAGGCAAGTCGTCAAAATTATCTTTATCAGACTCATCTTTTCGTAGCAAAAATTTGTTGGATCTTGTTTATTGTGATGTTTGGGGGCCGTCGCCCGACTTGTCTGTTGATGGTTATCGTTTCTTTTTGTTATGTGTGGATCACTATTCTAGATACATGTGGTTTTATCCCCTAGCTCAAAAATAGATGTTTACAATTGCTAACCAACTTTATTAAACTAGTAGAACGACAATTTAACACCAAACTTAAATGCATTCAATCTGATTGGGGGGGAGAGTTTCGTACGCTTACATCTTTTTGCACCAGTCATGGTATCATTCATCGCCGCTCTTGCCCTCACACAAGTGAGCAAAATGGATGGTCGAGCGTCGTCATCGGCACGTTGTGGAAACCGGACTTACACTTCTGCACAGTCCAGTCTTCCCCAACGTTTCTGGCAATTTGCTTTTGAGACAGCCGTTTACTTAGTCAACCGACTTCCCTCTCGTGTCTCCTCTAACAAATCTCCATATGAACATGTATTTCAACGAAAACCTGACTACTCTTTTCTTCGTGTTTTTGGATGCCAATGCTTTCCTTATCTTCGTCCATATAACCGTCCAAAATTGAATTTCGATCCACTCCTTGCGTCTTTCTTGGCTACAGCCCTGTTCATCATGGCTATGATGCTTTGACCCATCCACCGAACGAATATACATTGCCCGACATGTTCGCTTTAATGAACATGTCTTTCCATATAACAAACCCGTACCTACCCAAACCCCACCACAACCTTCCCCACCCTACGTCTCAATATTTCCTGACCCACCACCGGTTTTGCAGCTGCACCCACACCACCTACTCCTCCTATACCACCCACTACTGCACCTCCCGAACCTACCCAATCAGACCCACAACTACAAACCGATACCAACACCCCACCCGAACCCTCAACCGAACCCACAGTTCCCACGGTCCAACCCACCCAAGCACCTAGAACTCGACCATCCAACCTTCGTCCAAACCCCAAGCCATCCACTCGTTATAATCCCGCTGCCTATACTGCCACCACTTACCCTACCTTACCCGTTGAGCCCACCTCCTTTACCGTTGCTAATAAGTCTTTAGAATGGCGCCAAGCCATGGGTGAAGAGTTGGATGCGCTACATAGGAATGGGACATGGACATTAGTTCCCCCTGCCCCTCATACTAACTTGGTTGATTGTAAGTGGGTTTACAGGTTAAAAACAGATGCAAATGGGAACATCAGCAGGTACAAGGCACGACTTGTTGCTAAAGGTTTTCACCAGCAACATGGAGTTGATTATCATGAGACTTTCAGCCCAGTAATCAAACCTGCTACGGTTCGGACTATTTTATCCCTGGCTGTCACCAACAAGTGGATTCTCAGACAATTAGATGTTCAGAATGCTTTTCGCATGGTGATCTTCAGGAGACAGTTTATATGAGGCAACCTCCTGGTTTTGTTGACCCGACTAGGCCAGATCATGTGTGCTTATTACACAAATCTTTGTATGGTCTCAAGCAAGCTCCTCGTGCCTGGTTTACAAAATTATCAACGGCTCTTTACCAATTGGGTTTTCACGGGTCCAAAACTGATCCGTCCCTGTTTATTCTTAACAACAATGGTACTTTGGTTTACCTTCTTGTCTATGTAGATGATATTATCATCATAGGTAATCACTCTGGGGCTGTTAATGCTGTTATTGACCGCTTGAGCTCTATGTTTGCAATTAAAGATCTGGGTCCATTACATTATTTTTTGGGTATTGAAGTGGTGCATCATGGTTCGAATCTGGTCCTATCTCAACGAAAATACATTCTTGATATTCTTCATCGTGCAGGTCTTGCAGACTGCAAACCCGTGTCGTCCCCTATGAGTACTTCTCAGGTTTTCTTACCTGATGATAGCCCATTACTTGATGATCCTTCTAGATACAGGCAGACGGTCGGTGCTCTTCAATATGCAACTTTAACTCGTCCGGACATTGCTTTTACAGTTAATAAGGTTTGTCAATTCATGCATGCTCCTACCGAGAATCATTGGGCTGGTGTGAAACGTATTCTGCGTTACTTGAAGGGCACGGCTGATATGGGTCTCTTATTTCGTCACAACACAGGGTCTAGGCTACAAGCCTTTTCTAACTCTCATTGGCTACTAATCTTCGGGCGTTCTCGGATTCTGATTGGGCTGGTTGCCCTATCGATCGTCGGTCCACGGGGGGATATGCTGTCTATCTGGGTTCTAATCTTATTTCGTGGTCTGCTCGAAAACAACGAACTGTCTCTCGATCTTCAACAGAATCTGAATATAAGGCTATTGCTGATACTGTAGCAGAACTGATTTAGCTGAAATCTCTTCTTCATGAACTCGGTCTGTTTAGCAAGGCACCAACGCTTTGGTGTGATAATCTTGGTGCAACCTATCTCTTGCTAATCCAGTATTTCATGCTCCTACAAAACATGTTGAAATAGACTATCACTTTGTTCGTGAACAAGTTACTCAAGGGAAGCTGAATGTCAAGTTCATCTCCACTGATGATCAAATTGCTGATGTGTTTACAAAGGCTCTACCTTCACAAAGATTTGAGTTTCTACGGTCCAAGTTGCAGGTCGTTCCCCGCCCTCAACTTGCGGGGGGTGTTAGACTAAGTTATTTAAATTAGACAAGTTTATTATTATTAAGAGTACCAAGTTGTAATTTATAAAGGGCCTTGTATTCTTCACTATTAATCAATAAAAACCTAATTACAATTATACGTTTCAATTCATGCTTTATATCATCCACGTTAAATTTATATATATAGTTAAACAGATGAATGGTTTAAATAGAGGTCATTAAATGTGTTCTTTATGCATGCAACCTCCTAAAGCGTTTTTATCCAAAGATTAGATTATATTATTATAATTGCAATATTTTTTTATTTTTTTTGCAACGCATATGTTTACAAAACAAAAGTGGTTGTAGGTCAACCAAACTAGGGGTGTGAATTTCTAACACGACCCGAAAAAACAACACGGACCTAACACGAAATTTTTGGGTTTAGTCAAAATGGTTCAGGTCAGTTTCAGGTTGAACCCGTGAACCCGTTTAGCTAAAGGGTTCGGGTTCGGGTTTAGTTCGTTCAGGTTGGTCTGTTTAACCCGCTTATATCTTTTGTGTGATAAATTAAATTGGGTGTGTGTTTTACATCATAATTTAACGTAAAAAGTGAAATTAACATAAGATTTTATAATTTATATGTAAAGTTTATTATATACATTTGTGTTTTTTAGCAAAATTTAATTTCAAGATATTAATTTGTGTTAAAAAATAAAAATAAATAAAAAATTTCGGGTTGACCAGGTCGTATTTGGGTCGTGTTCGGGTTCATATGTATGACTCGATTTCGGGTTCGTTTGGGTTTGGTTCGAGTTCGTCTAAAATTTTCAGGTTCGGGTTCGGTTGAACCCGCGAACACGACCCGTGTACTAAAAGGTGACTGTTTCAACTTGAATTATTTTTTACCTGTTGCCAGCCGACTCATCTTGCCAGTTATACTTATTATATGCTCAACTTTGCTAATTTACTTGACGTGTGTAGTCTGAGAAAAACGAGCTCCGGGATGAGAAGCAGAGGCTAAAGACTGAAAAAGAGAAACTTGAACAAGTTAACGGCAATGAACACCCAACCTAGTTACTTGGCGCCGCCGCCTGGAATCCCTGCCGCCTATCCTGCCGCCATGGCACTCGCACAAGGCCAAGCAATGGGAAATAAGTTGATTCCTGTCATGAGTTACCCTGGAATGGCCATGTGGCCGTTCATGCCGCCTGCTGCTGTTGACACCTCGCAAGATCATGAGCTCCACCCTCCGGTTGCCTAATCTGGCTTTGTTTTCATTTAAATGTTCATGGCCTGTTTGTCATTGTAATTTATATGGTATATCATACACGTCGTTATACCTGTGGCATTTTTAGCAAGTAAATTTAATGCTTAAATATGTTGTTTTTCGGTTTCTGTTGGTGGGAATGTTCTTTTATAGTGCAACTTGATTTTATGTGATTGCGTAAATCTTGATGGCAGTGAAGATTGCGAATCGAGTTTTTATAACTGAAATTTGCTTCTTGCAGAAACTAGGGTTGATATGAAAAATTGTACCAACTTTCAGTTCTATCATTCTTGGTTGTTTAAACTTATAACCGTCACTCGGGGTTCTGGGTAGATGCTTTATAGATAATGGGTGAAGAAGGAAAGAATTCTTTGTTTGGTTTCAAGGGGGTAGCGGAATCAACGCACACGCCTAAACGATGTAAACACACGGGCGAGAAAAGAATATATGATAAACACGACATAAATATAGTTCAGTCCCAGTGGAGGACCTGCGTCTCTGGGCTAGGTTATTTCATTTAGCTTAGACGCCCAAATTACAATACATGGTTAAGATATATAGAGAACGATTAGGTTTTAGGCTTGGTGAACAAGTAACCCGAACCGGGGCTTCTAAACACTTAATTAGAACAAGCCCAATAACAAAGACTTCAAACCCAACATTCTTCGGTTGGGTCCGTCTTGGTGCCAGGGTTCGTTCTCCCTCACTATCATCAAAGAAAACCGTTAAAAGGGCCCACGGGCTTGAAGCCCGATGGACACCCAACACTCAAGTCAAGAACAAGAATAACAAGTATACTTTGTAGAGAATATGATGCACTAGTGAGAGCGTTACCGCATCAACTTTTACCTTTCGAGTCTTTTATATACAAGTTTATCGGAAGGTTGCATATAGCGAAGTAGATGTCTCCTCCAACGTGACCTAGTGCCATCAAGATGAGGAAAGGAGTTAAGTGGGGAGGTGGGTTGACCAAGTCATGAGTTTGACCGGTTCGGGTCTAGAAGTAGGGGATACACTACCGTTGTAATGGTTTTAAACTAGAAAAACTACAACAGAGTTGTGTTACACGTGGTTTGGTGTGCATCGATTGGGTTGCTTGGGGTTGAACCGGGTAATGGTTGGCGCTTGAAATGGCATCAAAACGACGATACCAGTGTTTCTCATTACAGTGCTTGAGTTGCAGCGCGGTCAGCGAAGGGAGGAAAGAAAGAGCATTCTTGTGTTGAAAGTCGTAAGCTTTACTTACCTTGCATCCGTTCGAACGAGGAAAAGTGGACGCAAGCACAAAAGAAGTTGGGTATAGCGAGTAGGTTTCCCTATAATTTTATTAGAGGATATGATTAAACTATTTCAGTTTTTATATGATTTTTAAGACGGGTCCACTAGTGAAGCAGAAAAAAAACCTTCCCTCAAAAAATGGATTTAATATAGGCTGTTTATAAAATTATATAAAAAATAAAATTATATATAATTCAAATAATAATGCAATCCGAAATCATAAATACAAATTCGAAAGATCAGTTTCAGTCGAATTTCGAGTCCACAACATAATCTTTCAAAGACCAACTAAAACAAATGAACATGAAGAAGGGGCAGATTAAGAAGTTGCACATGACTGACTATCCACATCGTTTTACAACAAATTATTCGGGTGGTTATTTACAAAAGTCCGTAGTCAAAACAACAAACCTTAAAACACAATCCCCACACCTCACAGATAAGAGCTCTCAACTGCGGCTGCTCTCATTATTCTTTAACATCATATATCATTCATTGCCTGCAAACTAAAACGAAACTTTACCTCAGACGCAAACTTTGCATGGATTTCAGGGATTGCGTTACCACAACTGATCGTGTCATTTTCGTAAAGTTGACTAGTCAATGTCCATTTTGGTGATTTTCCCAAAAAGTAAAGGTCAAAATTACCGTCGGCTACCATGTCATTTTGACCCGTCAACTTTAATTTTAAAAAGAACACAAAATATTAACAATTCAATCCCCAACCCGACCCATTTCAATCCATCAACTTTTACCCGTTTTGACCGGTTACCCAGCACGCCAGTTGACTCGTTTTGACTCGCCTGTTTTGACACGATAACCAACCTGTCCATTTTATCACCCTATATACGATTATACATAATAGCGATGGGCTAAAGCTATTAAAAAAACTTACCTTTAATCGAACTCATTGCCTTGATCTTCAAATTGGTTCTCGAGTTTCTGATCTATGTAATTATTTACAAGCTCAGAATGGGTCCCACTCTCTCTATTATCTACAGTCTCAGGTCGAGTGTGAGATATTGGACAGTCGTCACTATTTACAAAGCCATTTGAATCATCTATCAGCATTTGATCAGCAGCATCCTCCCCAGTTTCTTCATTGCCATTCTCATGTTCACCATCTGTTATAGGAGCAGAGCTGCTCTCGTGTTTAAAAAGCTTCTCGTGTTCACACAATCCGTTATTGTTGTAATCTATATCAGGAACTCTGGATAACAAAACTTTTGAAGTTTAAATGATGATGATTAGAAAAATACACAAACATTAAATGTGAAAAACGTATATGATAATATGATAAGTGATCTTCATTAAGAGAAACAGCAATGGTGTTAAAGAAAATATACTTGTTAAAAAATATGCAAATTTGCACATATAATTCTAACCCAGATGTTTCAGGGTGCGGCAATTTCAACCCATTTATTTACAAACCAATGAGTTACACCCCGCTCCACGGCGGGGGTGACCCGATTTTTATTAATTTAAAAGGAAACGTAGACGCAGTGGTAAAAATAACGTTAATGGCGGAATCCGGTCGATATTGGTTCGGTTCATTACGATTTCCATACGGTACCGACACTCGATATAGCAAACAAAAGAGGAACTTAAAAAATAAAGTCTTGATAGTACATAAGGATGTCGACACGTGTTTTACATGGATCGAAAACTATAATAAACGAAAACCAGTACCGATTCTAATATGGTACCGATACTGGTACCGATATTTTTCGGTGGGTACCGGCTCGATCCGTCTGTTTAAAAATATATATATCACGTTTTTTGTTTTTGTAAAAAAAACTAACAAACGGTAGTTATAAGAGAACATAAAACTATTGGATTGAATGCGTATATTATTTATAGCGCTTGAATTTGAAATTTGAAAAAGTAAAGAAAAAACACAGAAAAACAAAAAAGTTAAGTGTATAGCACACAAGTTGTGTTTTAGTATATATTTATAATTATAATATAATTATAATGGCCAAATGGACCAATTCAGGTTATGCATTTCTCGCTAACAAGCAAAATATAAAAATCAGCTTAATAAAAACATGTCGAGCCAAGAGTCTTATAGATCGTACTTACAATGCATAAACCTCCTAAATCATTTTATTCAAAGGTCGTATTATTTTAATTTTTGTAAGAATACACTAACTATTCAAAATTTGTCATCCCAACCTGTTTTGACTCGGTACAAAAATATACATTTTGACCAATTACCTAACCTGCCCGACAAGCCCATTTTACCACGTCTAAAGATATTTTATCAAAGTCCATAAACTCACCACTTATATCAAGATTTGGCGAATTACTTCTATATGTAATTATATACATACCTGGTCGTTTGCACCTTGGGTTCCGGAAGATAGCCAACAGCAGGAACCAAATATCTAGACCTTGCTTCAACCGTGTGGGTTGGAATCTTCTCTATCTCAAATTCACCCATTGAATTGCTTACCCCATCCACATTAATATCACCGATCATTAAAGATTGAAAATTTATCTGCAAAAACCAACATGAAAAGAGAAGCAGTTGGTACTTGGTAGCTTGCAAAACAAGTCAAACATATAAAAGTAAGAGACACTAGCATAATAATTTGTAGAGTAAAATGCCATTTTCGTCCCTGAGATTTGGTCAATTTTGTGACTTTCGTCCAAATGTTTGTTTTTCCGCATCTGGATCCAAAAGGTTTGAAATCTTGCCATTTTCATCCGGCTCGTCAACTCCATCCATTTTTCTCCATTAAGTTAGGGTATAGCCCTTTAAGTTAACAAAAAAGACGGAAATACCCCTGACTTAACGGAGAAAAATGGATGGAGTTTGAGCCGGATGAAAATGGCAAGATTTCAAACCTTTTGGATCTAGATGCGGAAAAACAAACCTTTGGACAAAAGTCGCAAAACTGACCAAACCTCGGGGACGAAAATGGCATTTTACTCTACTTTGTACCTGCGCTCTTGCCCATAGTGGGGTCTCTAATTGGTGCGTATGCAATTCAGCTTCAGAAATATACACATGGGTATTACTTTTTCCCTCAAGACTGACATTTTCTTTCTTGATTTTATCCATCCGATCAAAATAATCAATAGTTCCATTTTCAGTTCTTTCAGGGAATACTTTTCGGTTATCCATATGCCCATTTTCGCCATATATATCAACATTTTCTTCTCGATCCCTTCTGTTCTGTTTATTACAGATATTCCACTTCTGAATTGGCTCAACAATTAATTTCGAATCGATATCAGACGACAATGATTCATAGGTAGTATCCACTTCCAATGATAATCTCAATGAGTACTGTATCACACAACCAGAAGATGAAAAAACAAGCATGTGGTACTTTGACGTTGTGGGGCCCGAAACTGCAGCCGTAATGTTACTCTTGCATTTATGGAAAGTAGATGCGATAACCCCTGAATACGAATTTAGCTTACTGGATGCTGCCACTGCTGCCGCCCCGGTCATCACGTTTCTCCACCCACTATTTCCGTTTCTTATTCTGCTGACAGCAGAGAGTGTAACTGGCGGCTTATTAGCGGCATCGTAAGTGTATACCTGATCGCAAGTAGTTAAATATTCTTCGGTAGATCGTATATTAAATAGATGGCTGGTGCCTCTTGATGAACTTATGGTAATCCAATGGCTGTCCACACTAAAACTTATGTCCTGTATAACCGCATTTGTAAAACCACGTTGAAGCTTGTAAAGATGTATGTAAGATGCACCGTTGGTGGGTCCCGGTACTATACGAAAAACATTAAAGTTATGACCATGAACAGAAGCGGTCACTAATAATGTACCGCTGGGATCAAAACATAGTGATGCGATTGGACTATCGTGTGCCTTAAACTGAGCAATTACTGATTTGCTCACAACATCTCTAACAATAACCTGATCAAATAAAAAGATCTATTCAGTATTAATAATCAACAATGTTTGCATTGTAACACTAAAAAGCAGGTAAGAAAATTGAATTTTAATTGATGTTGATGTTTGGATTTTTTTAATTTAATATTATTCAATTTCATATAACATTTCTTTGTTTCAATTATAAAGAGCAAATTTCAAAAAAATATACTTTTGGTGGTGGTCTTTCTGGCAATTAAAACACCCGGTCCGTTTTGGCTGTTACAAGTTTTTATAAGACCCGCTTTGGTAAATATAGGTTAAACATGTAAACAAAAAAAAACTTAATTAATTGCAATATAGCAACAAAAAAGCTTATATAATTATCAGAATCAAAATATACTTTAGTTACCCAAGTAGGCCGTTCAAAAAGTTTATAGTTACCAAAACGGATAAAAAAGTTAAAAGTACACGGATGGTCACTGTGGTTTGCACTTTGTAACCCATTTAGTCCCCAGCCAACAAATCTACAGGTTTTAGCATGTCCAAGTTAGGGACTAAATGTGTCACAAAGTGCAAACCACAGGAACCATCCATGTACTTTTGGAAAAAACTGCGGACTAAATGCGTTACAAAGTGCAAACCACAGGGCCATCTGTGTACTTTTGAAAACCTAGGGACCAAATCCAAAATTTTGGTAAACCACAGAGACCATCCGTGTACTTTACTCAAAAAGTTATTGTTACCAAAACGGACCACCACCAAATGTATATCATTATTTGGTAACATTTACCCGATTATACGTCCTATCCAATCAAAGAAACTTATCAGTTATAACTAGTTCAACATCAAATCATTAAGAAGGTTAAAAAAGGAAATTTTCCATCATTTAAACATATACCATTCCAACATTATCCGTATCCGGTAACCTGCCATTAGGGTTTCCGCGATCTTTCCGTACAGGGTCACTTGACGGCTGAGAAACGTTGTCATCTGGTAAAAACTCAGAGTAATACCTCGAAAGCTTCTTGTAACCAATATCCCCAAGAGTTGCAATTCCTACAGCAAGTTGTTTGCTTGATTGTTTTGCATAGTGTGCAACAATGCTCCCGTTTGAACCAGCGGAAGTAAAAGTTTTGGAGTGAGTAAGATACTGCGGGCTAACACGTGTGTTCGGTAATGCCACAATACTACCGCTGTACGCAATCCATCTGGGACCCACGGCAAGCGGTCCCAAGCCTATATTTTCGAACCGTGGAGAGGTTGTTACTATAGGATTTGTGAGAATTGTGTACTCTCTTTCTAATGTTGCAATATCGAAACAGTGTACCTGTGAAATGTAATACTTATACAATTATACATATGACTTAGTATGTTCACCTTCAATCCATGCTATGCATTAATATCGGTAATCAGTCCCCTGGTGAGATAACAGTGCAAATATCGGTCAGAATATCGGTACCGAATATTTGACCGATATATCACCGATTTTCCCGATATCAGTACCTTTCTTCATAGTTCTACCATTCGTCTTTCTTCTTATTGCTGCTATTAGTGTTTTAAGTCTTAATTGTTAGTGTTTAAAATTGTTAGTGTTTTGCAAGTTGCAAAAAGCTAATTTGTTATTGGTAGGAGAGTATGATGTATTGTTAGTGTTAAATTGCTATATATATATAAATTCTACATGGTATTAAAATTACCGATATCCCAACGCGATAACCTACATCTCAAATACCGTTCCTTGACCGATATCTGATCTTTTACCGCATTAACTGCTTAGCTAAACACTACTTGAATGAGAAGCGAACAAACCTGTGCTGCTTGTAAAACAGCAACAATGCGGGAACTGCATCTTACAGAGTAAACAACCGATCTGAACTTCAATTCCTTTATGTAAGATTGAGATTTTAATGAATAGAACCATACGACAGTAGGCACATATCCACCGTTTATCTGATCATGATTGTTTTTTATATTACCATTGCTATAAAACGGAGGGCCCACTCTGAGCATTTACACCTGCAGAAAACAACCCGTCTGCACAGATTACCAGCAGAGGGCGTTCGTTTGGATATTCAACATGGGAATGGTTTACGGTTGGTTTTGGCAGTATTTGCATAAAGGAAACAGCACCATCGTATCTAGAGACTATGTTACGCACATTGTTTGCATCTTCAACATCCCACACTTGAAAACCGTACTGATACCCGAGCAATAGCAATCTGCGTGAGATACCCCCCTCACATTCCAGGTTGTCAAATCCAGCCCATAGCACCTTTTGTTTGGAAACATAGAAAACTTACGGCTCATTTGTGGGTATTAAGAAACCAATAATACTATCTATTAAATGTGCGTAAAAAGATATACAGAAATAAAGCTGCATTTCATTGGATGTGAAATACAGACTTATAACTCCTTTTTTTAGCATTTATGTAAGTAACCTTCTGTAGCATATAATATAATGATGTCGCAAGGCGTCATGTCAAAAAAAACTGGTGCCACATCATCATTTTACCTGCTATGGAATGTCACATAGCATAAGATTGAAAATTATGTTATAGACTACAGAAAAAAAAAGCATTTTCTTACATACAATTACAAAAGGTAAACTTATATTATATTTTGGTGTAACTAACCTTATACGCCAAGATGAACACCAATAATTGAGCTATACTACAAACAAACCTACAACTGGATCCTATTTTCCTAGGTGTTAAAATAGTTAAAGTAAACCATGACAAACAAAAACGAGGTAACTAATAACAAGAATCTAGACATCAAGTTCCGAATATCCAAAACGATCATAATTCAATCTCCCAGGTATAACTGGACAGGATCTTGCCTAGGCACTCACATTTCAGATTTTCATTTTGTTTTGGTTAACAAATAAAAGGCTTACACTACACACTTTTAAGTATAAAAAATCGTCACAGTATATCACAATACTTAATAGTAACCAAGTCGCGCCACTTTATTTGTTGAAGGATAAACTAACTTCACGTATGGACTCAGAATTATATTCACTCTTTCAAATATAGAAATAAAACACCTGAACAAACATATGATCATACATAAGAACCTCTCATTTCTCATTTTCATACTACTTACATTATGCATTAACACAGCAACATAAAATAAATACTAGTTCATTTCCAAATGTGTAAACAAGCTTCTATTTATAAAAGATTAACATGCAGTCATGAGGCCAATACTATTCATGAAAAATCAACCTCACCTGATCAGGAACAGCATCGGTATCACGCTCCACAATCGTCGACGCAGCTGAAGCCGCGGACCGAACCGTAGACGCAACAGTGGACGCACCAGACTGCACAATCCTCAAATAACTCGAAAGCGACCGAAACGAATTCGGTATAAATCCATTACCACCACCACCATACCTCTGCTTCTGATCAATCTTCCTCATCACCACACCCAAAACAACACAACACCTATCCAATTCACCACCAAAAACCCTAATTCTTCCCCTTTCTACACTAATCATAACCACAAAACCTGTTTTCAACACTCACCAGTCACCCCAAACATCAAACATCACTTAATTTAAACAAACAAAGCATCCGATTGGCACTATCAACACTTTAAACATATCAATCACAAACACGAACGAATTCGAATCCTTCAGCAAAAAAAACAACGAATGATTTGATCCGATTCAAGTATTTACAAAGCAAGGAATCTGAGAAACTAACTAGCACAAACTGAATCGAAACAAAAACGAACAGATTAACAGATTATGCAATGAAATTGAAATAGTTAGGGTTTTTTTACTATGAAATCGAAAGAGGTACATGTATATACATATCTATCTATATCTATAGTTATAAATAGATCTAGGTATGTAATGATTAGATATTTATACGATTTAAGAGGAAGAAATCGAGTGAAGTTTGTGAAATGGATAACGAATTCAATCGAAGAAATTTATGGAAAGAAACAAGTTAAAGTTTTTTATTTCTTGGTTTGTTCAAGATTTCGTTTGGTGGATTTTATAGTTTTAGTCCTTGTATTATTGGCTTATGTCGTTTTTTGTCTTGTGTTTTTGTTGTTTGTTAGATCTGATATTTTAAGTGAGTTGAGAATAAACCGATAAAGTGCGATTCAGATAACGGATCATAACCGGAATATTCGAGAAACTGAATTAATTGAGGATCTGCTGGTTTGAGGGTTTTCTATTTATTTTATCTTTTTTTATAACCAACCTCTATGGTTTCAAATGAGATATTTTAGCGTTCAAGTAGTGTATGTAGGTTATGGAAATTCAAATCTTGTAAGATGTAAATTATTGAGTATTTATATTAGTAAATCGAATTGTCTATAGGTGTTCAAAATAATAACAATAATAATAAAAACAACAATCTTTATGGTTTAACATTGGTTACATCTAGCAGAACTAAGAAACTTTTTTATGGATGCGAGAAAATTCAAAGGATCGTATGTCCCTAGCTATATATTAATTTTTTTGGTTCGTAGCGAGTAGGGTCGGGTCATATTAAAAAAAATATAATCAAACTAAAGTTCATATAATTAACAAAAGCACGTCATGTTGGATATGATATGTCTGATTAATTAACGTTGCTAACAAGGTAAGATCTAAAGAGTTACACTTTAGACGACGAATAAACATTAACCTTTATTAGATAAATATTATAGTTCACAAATACGATGTATTTAACGGTAATGCGGATTAAATGTTTGGTGAAACATTTGTAGATATTAATAGTTTACGAAATGATTAATTGTATTTAGTTAATTAAATATAGTGGATGAAAATTTTCCATCTATAATTTTGCAAGTTTTGTGCTCCCTCATAAATCATTATCTAATTTTACTCGTATATCAGTGTGTTATTTAATTTTACTCTTATTTGATTGGTTTACATAAGAATTAAGATGCACACATGGTATCCATTCCATATATCTCTCAATCTATTCTTCACCAATAGTTTTCTAAATCCCTTAATGGTTTTCTTCTTTAATAAAATAATTAATTTAATGCTTTAAATATAGTGGTACTACAAGTAAACTTATAATTATAAATTGTTACTAATAATAATAAGTAACAAATGTTAAGTTTAAAAAAAAATTATATATAGGAAACTATAAAAGGCCTACATAATAGTTATATAATTTAAAAAACTCCTTTTTGTTTATAGCTCCTTCTTCCTATAGTTTTATTATTGGATATTTGAAATATTTGTTTATATAGGAAAACAAGGTCAAAGAAAAACTAATTATACAATGAAACACACATTACAAAGTTATATTGTATTAGAAGGTTATATTATTAATTGAAACACACGCTATTTACAGAGTTACTTTCACCTTTCAACAAAGTTATTTTTTTATCTAATAAAGTTTTACGTTTTGGTTTAAAGTTGGCAAGTTAACACTTTACAATATGTATGCAAGGTTCAACTCTTTTACGTTTGTTTTGTTAACCGTCTTGTCGCAACACACGGGTTCTAAAACCTCGTTATTTATGAGATAAATGATATATAATAAATATTTATGAGATAAATATTAGGTGTGGTACTTGTATTAGGATACAATTTGTAATACTAGCATCAGTACATGTGTTTGGGTTAGATTACATGTTACACACCACATTGTGAGTCAAAACACCAAACCACGTCACCACATCTTACCATCAGCCTCCCTCCACCTTAATGGAAGCGCCGCCGGCACCACGGGCCACCACCGCGCCGCCGCCGGATTGTCACCCGATCACCACCGTATCCCAGGTGAACCACCGTCGGACCTCCGGCCACCCAGCACAAGTAGTGGCATCCGCCAACCGCCGCCACCCACGACCAGCACTGGCAACCACTGGTTTTTGTCTTTTGATGAGGTTTGACTTGTTGACTGTGAAGTAGTTCTTTGGTCATGTGTTTAGGTTACGGGTTTTAGAGATACACGTCAAGGAGTTGATTTAGGATCTCGGGGTTTGTGAACAAACATTAACTAGCGTGATAATTCGTTAATTTAAAGTGTGAATCTTCGGTTTTTCTTCTGAAGGTTAGTTTTACGAAACACCCTATGGTTTGTTTAATTGTTTAACGAATTGCAAGCGGATCACTGGATAGGACTTTGTCGGTTTTAATACGTACACGCTTCCACTTAATAATTAATATGAGATATAATTCGAATAAATAAAATATGATTTTATTTGAAGTTAAAATTGCACACCGACGATTCCCAACACGTCAAACGTCATTACAAACATATTTAAAGTCGTTCCCTACGGTTTTTCATTTTTTGAAATCTATCCATAACATTGTCTAGAGAGACTTTCCTACGCAAGTATTTCTCAATATAACATATACAACTGTCGCTTAAATTCTCATCATCAATCTGATTATGCAACACAAACTTGGCGTTTTCATTGCCGAAAAACATCTTTCAACGGTTGCGGTTGCGACGGGTAATATGAGAACAAGCTTCAATAAACAATACCACAATGTAAATGATAGATGTTGTTTTTTTAAAACCATTAACTTTAAAAGACTTGATAATCTATCCAAGTTTGCAAGTTATGTATCCGCTTTCACAGGCTCAATATAGGCCTTGAGTTGAATCGAAAGTCTTCATTTATCAATTTCATCGAAATCATATAGATACATCTCGACTACTCTTCGTATTTTTGGAATGTCAAACCCACCAAAATTATCATATGGACTCAAACTGCTCATAATAATAAGTAAATCTGATGTTACCTCGTATATGCATATCTAGAACCACATTCAAGCAATCATACTCATAATGATGTCGATATGTGATGTTTGTTTTTCTTCTTGGCCACTTTGGGTTAATATATTCATCATCCATATTTTTCACTTCAAGTTCATAGTTGTCACAAAAAGAGTTAACCTTCTCAAACAACTCAATGTAAACTTCTGAAGTTGGCTTTTGGTGGAAGAAACCAATGAAACTACATTCAACAAATCTTGCTATTTTCTTTGAAGACATTGGGGCAATGTGTGTGTGATATTTAGAATATGTAATGTGACACCCGAAAGATCTTCAGGTCAATTTTGTACGCTAATCCAAACATGCTTTATTCCATTAACATGCATTAGACTTAATTTTCAGTAATTAGGTCCTCAAGTCTAGCAAAATTTCATGTCGGGTACTTGGTAATTCATGAGAATTTCCCGTATATGATAAGTCGATAAACGAAAACGAACGTTAGTGATTGTGTGAAATAAAAAAAGTAAATTTGGAAATTCTATTTGTATGTATGAATATATTAATAGATATTCAATGTCACACCCTGACCCGTAGCGAAAATGGTAGTCGGGGCATGATTGGGTTTTCATCAAAGCTTATGACATTTACTATAAAGTTTCATATTTATTATTTCAATTTTTAAAGAAACAAATTACAATAACACACAGGCACAACATGGTCACAACATTCAAGAATTCTTTATTTTTCTTCTAAGGCAAAGCCCTATATGTTCCTTACTTCCACCTGTCCACCTGTATCATATGTAAAAATAGGGTTTTGGGTCAACAAAAGTTGACGAGTGAATCTTAATTAAACATTGGAAAGAATTATTTATATTGGTTATTAAATAAAGATGTGCATAAACCAAATATGAGTATATGTATATGTAAATTTAACTACAAAACACATAATATCAATTAATGCACACACACATATCAAATGATGAACAATGAGATCAAGGCTCAATCAAACGGAGCCGATCTAATGAGGCACCTGATGCTCAACTCGTCTCCAACGAGGAACTGATGGGCCTAATGAATGATTTGCACGCAACTTGACAAAATGTAAACACGCAACACAACAAACAGCATTTACATCACACGTTTAGATCATATAATGGTAATGGCACAAGTGTTTGGAATAAACAAAATATATAAACGACACATGATACACCCCAAAACAAAAAAAAGGAGTTTGTAAGAATTCACTCACAGTGGGTGGTTCCTTTCTTGAAAATGAATGCGCACGAAAAAGAGGATTTGAACGACGAACGAATACTAACCTAAAATAATAATACGATAATTTGAAAATATGAAAAAATTAATATTTCGATTAAATACTTCTATTATATTTTGAAGTTATTTTTTTGTGGTTTTTATTGATATTTTAAAACCTTTGAAATTGTATTTTTTAGTATTTTTAATCGATTTTTAACTAAAGTATAAATATATAAGTAATATAAATAATTAAAATAAAAATAAAAATAAAATAATATAAGAAAAACCTGTCAGGTCTGACAGGGGACCTGACCGGGTCAACTGTGATAATAGGCAGCGTGTGTGGGATTCGAACTTGGGACCTCTCGGTTGCGTGCACGCGGCTCTTCCAACTAAGCTACGTGTGTAACCCGTTAGGAATCTGATTTTAATTATTGTTATATACTCATTAAGATTTACAGAAATTACTTAATCTAAAAAGGTGATAAAACCTATCGAACCGGTGTGTAAGATACGTTTCAAACCCGCGACCAATGACCTGTTTTGCACCCAGCCCAACCAGTTGGGCTGGGTGTCTAACCCATTGATATAAGAGTTTTGATTATACATATGAACTATTGGAAGAGTGATCTGTATAGTTTTTAAAAAATAGAATTTTATTACTGAAAACCGGTTACATGTACGTATCGAACTCAAGACCTCCGCTCTAAAATTGCACACAGTCCACCACTGGACTGTGTGTCTAACTTGCTTAAAACCCACAGTTTAATTATATTAAAACATTAACTAACTTCATCTTCTACATCTAAATTAAACCCAGAACATCAAGTCGATATCCCTCAGGTCAGTTAAAATGCTTTGCATATATATACATATATAAACTTAATATCAGATACAAAGATAAAACATGATAAGTGTCACACCCCGACCCGCAGCGGAAAAGGTGATCGGGGCATGATTGGGTTATCATCAAAGCTCATGACATTTATTATAACGTTTCATATTCATTAATACAATTTAATGGGAAATATACAATGATAATTACATCATGTCCTAAACATCATTCTAGGCTTCATTGTTTTCTTCTAAGGCACTTCCTATGTTTTCCTTGCTTCATCCTGTTCACCTGTATCATGTGTAAAAATGGTTTTTGGATCAACAAAAAGTTGGCGAGTGAATCCTATGAAAAACATTTGAACAAGTTTATTGAATTGATTACAAAATAAAGTGCACAACCACACATGAGTAAAAATAGATGTAAACTTATTCACCAATCATTTAATAATAAATAATGCACACACGAACAATAATGGATTTGTTTTGAGGCATGCGTTGGTCAACTCGTCTTCCACGAGGAACTGATGGGCCTAATGAATGAATTGCATATAACTTGACAATATGAAATACATAACTACAAACAACATATACAATCTAAGTTTAGATCACAATATGGTATGGCACAAGTTTAAATAAACGAGTTAATTTTAGTGACACATGACACACCCCAAAACGTGTAATTAAAAAGGGGAGTTGTAAGATTCACTCACATTGGGTGCGTTCGGTTGATGATGTTGAATGCGCACGAAGTTGGTTTTAACCACGAGTGAAACTAACCTAGATAATGGCATAATGGTTCGGTAAGTAAGCGGATTTTATTAATCAATTTTAGTAGGATTGTTGGATATATTTTTGTGAGTTTAAGGCTATTTTCTAACCTTAAAAATGTTATTTTTAAGTATTTTTAATTGATTTTAAATAAAATAAATAAATAAAAATAATAAAAAATGTTGACTTTTTGACCGTTGACTTGTTGACCGTTGACCGTTTTGATTGTGTAATTGTGTGCGCCGGGTGAGGCTCGAACTCGTGACCTCCCGTACGCGTGCACGCAGCTCTACCAACTGAGCTACGTGTCTAACCCGAAATATTTCTGTTTTTAATTATATTTATATACTAATTGAATTAATCCGAAAATCATTTATTTCAAAAACGATTTTAATTACTCGCTCGGTGCTCTCCACAGGTCTCGAACCCGGGACCTGTGGGTTAGGTTAACACACAGTCCACCGCTGGACTGTGTGTCTAACTTGTTAAATAATCTGATTTTTATTATACTTATATACAAACTAAATAATTTCGTTTCTGCTTTATATAAAAAGTTTGATAATTGTCCGGACCGGTGCGGTAGTCTGGACTCGAACTCGTGACTTGTGGTTTAAACGTTCACACAGTCCACCACTGGACTGTGTGTCTATCTTGGTTATTATTCCGGTTTTTATTAAACTTAACATCTATTGCAGTGAATCCGGTTCGGTTAAAAAAAAGGAACATTTTTATTAAGGCGAGTGTGCGTGGGACAAGAATCGAACTCGGGACGTAAGCGTGTTTTATTTGCACACAGTCCACCGCTGGACTGTGTGTCTAACCCGGGATATATCTTGATTTAATTAAACATATACAATACTGAACTTCGTCTTCTTCGTCAGACTTAACCAGAATCGGAGTCTGACTGGTTCATCGATTTTAATCAAGTTCTTTTAGTGTGTTGCGCTTAATTACATGTGCGATAAATAAAAATAGTGGGAGATTAAGTGTAAGATATACCGAACAGTGGCTCCTCTGTTTCGCCGGCGAAGCTCCGATGTCAGCAGGTTATTCTGGCGACGGGTGTCTTGCGGCAGAGGGTCTTCAGGGAGCTTGAGATGAGTGTGGGTGGCTTCGGTATGAGCTCTGGGTGTTTAGTTTTTAGAGTAATGCACAGAGGTGAAAAGGTTCGGTTTTCCGGCGAGTTGTAGAAATTCTCCGGCGAGTGAAATTATGTCGGGAAAGAGTGTGATTGTGAGCGAAAGAGCTAACAGAGGTTAGAGGGGGTATTTATAGGGCAGAACATTGACGAATTTGGTCCGTTTTCCGTCTTGATTCGTCGGTTAATGATTTTCCGGCGGTTATAACTTGTGTCGCGGACTGGACATCAGTTATAACCGATGTTGAGGTTAATGTTTACGTTAAGTCATAGATAACCGACGACGTTTGACGAAATCGTCGGATTTTCCGGCGTCAACGGATTTGGGCGCGTCAGTTGACTGGGTTTTGATTTCTGTTTCATTATTTGAATTAATTGTCTGGATATATTACTAAAAAATACAAGTGGCGCAGTGGTTGGATGGATGAGTGTTAAGGCTTTGATTGACCAGTTTGACCCGGCTGACCCGGGTTCGAAACCCGGCAGCCTTGTTTTATTTTTATTTTCTTATTTTAAATACTTTTTCAAATATAAATTATATATTCCAATATACTTATTAATTATGTATCGTTTAAAAATAATTTGGGCATTAAATACGCAACGAAATTTTTAACTGATTGTTCGGTTAATAAACGGAGCGGGTTTGGTAAATCCGGTTTTTGACGGATGTTACAATAAGTTCGAGTGTTGATACCGAAGACGGTGGTCGCTGAAAATTCCGGCGTGACTACGACGGCTGTAAGCAATTCCGGCGATGAGAAAATATGTGATCAGAGAGAAAAATATTCGAGAGGAGAAATTTGAGAGACTTGGCGAGTTCAATTGTGAAGAAAACATCGACATATATAGTGCAAAACGAATTTAATTACGGTTCGGTTTCAATCTCATCAATCATGAGTTTTTGGTCAGTTTCAATTCGCATTAAAGTTGGGATGTTGGTTATAATTGACAGTCAATCATCAGTAACTCCCAAAACAATCACAATATAACTGAAATTTAAAGATTAATTGGAAACCGTTTGGCGGTTTCAGTTCTTGTCGCAAAACAGATGATACGCGGGGTAGGACTTAAGTTTTATTTGATTCAATTATTTCTCAACATGTGCATGTATCATAGTGGTGTTTGGTGTGTGTATATCCCCGGTTGACCTGGGTTCGACTCCGGTTGATTCCTTTTTTTATTATATATATATATATATATATATATATATATATATAATTACTCTTTATTCTTTTGATTTAATTAATCCTTTTTTTCCTTAATAAATTCTAGTTTTAATTGTTACTATTATTATTATTACATAACAATTATTATATATCTAATGTGCATAAGTTTATAATATCAAAACAAAAATACTTAACTATTAAACAGGGCGGGTTTTTGAAACCCGAATTACACGAATGTTACATTCAATAGTTCTAGTTTTGTTACATACTTATGTTTATATAAGTATATATGTAACGTTTCATATTTTCGTATTCCTGTTTTTAGAAAGTTCGTATTCGCATTCTATTTTTAGAAACCTTACAATCGTACTCCATCTCCGTTATCACAATTTGAGGCGTTAATCATGATGGAAATTCAATTTATACATATACGTATTACATTTCATATTTGTGTTATATACGCAATCAATATTTAAATACGTGTTTATACGCAAAACCGAGACTTAAAATACACGTTGGATACCAAAAAACAATCTAAAATACAAGAACATTGCATAAAATAACCTAGTTACAAAGTGCAATGACTTAAAGTGAACAAAAACCAAAAGATTTTCCACCTCCTTTCTCCTCCAATCACCTTCCACCTTTTTAAGCCAATCATATTCACCCTTCTCCACCTCCTTTCTCCTCCAATCACCTTCCATCTTTTTTAAGTCAATCATATTTCACTCTTATCCACCTCCTTTCTCCTTCATTCACCTTCCACCTTCACTAACTCTCAAACCCTAATCCCCACTTATAAATACAAGCCTCCATACACTCATAAACACACCCAAACAATCAAATCTTCTTGGTTACTCTCTAATTTCCAAGATTTGGTAGAAAGTTGCAACCATTCTAAGTGAGTTTTAGCTCACTTTTCTTCTTATTTTCTTATGTTTTCTCTTTCCTTTCTACTTGGATAACCTCTAGGAAGGTTTTCACAAACTTGCCTTGGCAAACTAAGGTGAAACCTCACCACATTTGAGGTCCAAACTAGGATTAAAATTCTGCTTTCATTTATACTTTTGTATCTTGCTTTTCTTGATTTAAAACTTGTTTGAATCTTGTGCCTACTTGTTTCTTAAACCTTTTTAAGGTTATGATACTTGTTAGGAATAGATTCTTATAAGTTTAAGAGGTGCAAACACCTCTAAACTTTCTGTTTTTGCAAGGGTTTATGTAACCCACAAGTGATGAAACCATCCGAGCTTGCCATGAAGTTAATGGCAAGACTTGTGTATTGGTATAGGTGTGAATACTTGGAAGCCTTGGCCATCCTACCTTCATTCCACTACCTCACTTGATGTTTTACAATTGCTATCCCAAGTGGTTTGCTAGCTTGAAAGTGACATAACCCCGTCAAGCCTCCGACACCTAGTTAGTTCTTTCTATGTCGATGCCAGCTCACCCGGGTTAAAGGTTACTTGGCTACTTGGTATAGTAATTATTGTTCATTTCCTTTTCATTCATGACCATCCGAATTAATCATTGTGATAATTTATATATTGGTGAATCTTACAATGAGGTTAAAGGATGGTTATCCTCCTACCTCCATGCATGACTTATATGACAATCTATGATATCCTTGATAGACTTAGCTTAGAATTATTATATAAACTATATGATAAATATAATACATAACCGAATCCTTGACGATGATCAACATGGTTATTTGTCATAGTAATAGGTTATATCATCTAAGTCTTGAACCTCAACGATTCTAATGGGTATCTTGATCCATGAAATCACATCGACCCATACGGGATTTATAGTGTAAAAAACGAGTGTTTAAGACTAGATAATTACTTTGTGTATACGTATTTTGTACTTTAAATTCCAATCTGAATCCTCCATTAATATTCCGAATACTCACACACCTTCACTCTCCTATTCACATCAACTCGCCAAAACACGAATAATCGGGAAGCTTTGCAATATTGTGAGTATACATGACCCTTTTACTTTTCGACACTTTTTGTGTGCAATACTTATTCCTTATTAAAAACGCACACATACACTTACAAACATGCTTACAAACAAACAATCCGTCATACATGTTTAATACGTTATGCTAGAATTCATATATGCTAGAATCGTTACATGTGCTATGCTTTATCATTAACTTATTTCAAGCCTCCCTTAACATGTATAGCGCTATAGGAGTAACGCACCCGCCCGTATTCGTGAGGTCATGTTAAGTCATTCATAACGGTCTTATCGTTGCGACGATAAGAGCGGTAAACTTTGGGTTGACACGTATGGTTGCATGCTAGTATAGTATGATAATTTAAGTTAAATATTATGCCATGTGAATTCGTTTAAACTTTTATACTTACTCTAGTATTCAAACTTGTATGCTCGCCAATACTTTTGTATTGAACTATACTTTAATACGTATTGCAGGAATTCTATGATGACGACGGCGAATGGAACTTGATAGGAAGGACTAGAAACGCACCAAACTTTAAATTCATGTTTATAGATTAATCATGCAATATTTGTTGTATTTTTGTTTTTCCAATTCATGTACTTGAACCATTAGCAATGAAATGAAATATTATTTATTAAATAGTTGTCACATTAAGTGTTATGAAGTCTCTAGCAATCTAATTACGTCCGCCCCGATGATTCCGCCATCGGTTAGGGTGTGACAATATAAATATTCCCGCTCTTTATTTATTTAAAGAACGCGCAAAATAAACAAAAGTATATTGTCCCCTTCTATAAGACACACTCCATTTGTTTATTACAAAAAAATGTACAGTCTCACTTTTACTAGAAAACACATTATTTCTCTTCTTGACCCATCATTAAGACTTAAGAATTCTTCATTTGCAAAACTCATTCTTGGCCTTGGGATTCTAAGTTGAATAAGACAATCTCTTGCCTTTTCTTATATTCAGGGTTCCAAGAAGAAAAGAAGAAAGAAAAGAAAGAGCGAAAGACAAAACCTTCCAAAAACCTGACAACTATTGTATCTCATTCCATACATAATCTAGCAAATCTTTTAAAATATCTTCTCGCCCATACTTTCCCAATGAGATAAGGAGACAAGTCAGATAAAGTAAAAATAATGCAACCAACTTGCAATCTGCCTTGTCCTCAACCGAAATCCCGTAACTCTTTAAAATACTAAACCCACTTTCTTTTTCCATCTTTAAATACCCAATCCACGTCTTCTTTAAACACAGTGTGCCTTCTGAGTGTTATGCTTCACAAGCTTAAGGCCATCATAATTCATCCAAAACCAAGCCCTTTGTCACCATTCACGGTTCATAGTCCGAATTCGAGCTTACCTTAGTGTAAATTTCTGAGTTTAAATCTTATTATTTAGCTATAAACTATTTTATTATCTAGTCTATTCTTTTATATCGAACGTGGCTAGAATTCGTCAAGAATCAAGGCTCAAATCTTCAAGGAAAGCAAGCTTAAGTTCATCAAGTGAGCCTCTATCTCCAAGTCTATATATTTTCTCTTGAATAAGTTTACATTTACAGAAAACATTCACCCATGTTAGTTGATGCCTAACACTCATTTTGTCATAAAGCTAACAACCTACATGAGTTTGTTTTCTAAAATATACATGGTCGTTTCTTATAGTTTTTTCAAGAATGTTTCATGAAATAAAGTTGGTGACCTTTGTCTGTTTACCGTATTAAGTGTGTACCTTATAACTTACTACGTGTTATTTAGATATCTAACTGTTTACTTATGATTTTTAGACACCTAGACATATACGAACAACATGGACTAAACATACTTACACGTATAAAATTATGGACTTAAAAACACTAGACCATAGTGTTGGATGAGTTATTTTGTAAAATTTATATATATAATCATGAGTGTACTTTGTATTGTTGACACGAAAAGTCTAAATGTATGTATATACCAGTTTATGGATTTTTATAGTTAGTACTCAGTATACATTGATATTTTGCTAAAGAACTTGGTGAAATTAAAAGTATATAATTCAAAGGTTCTTTTTTCTAATGATAGTGTGTGTATATATATATGTATATATATGTATGTGTGTGTGGGGGGATTAAGGTTCTGTAAAAAGTGTCAAGTGTGTGAGAAGTGTAGGTAGGAGCCTGGTGATGACATGTGGCGCTAATTACAATTTTATACTAAGGGTAATTATGCAAATTCAATTAAATGATTTAGATCATGGGTAACCGTTTTTGAGAGATTTATGGACCAAATATTTGATTGATACGTTCCATTGAGAGATTTATGAAAACGATATATTTGATTTTTACGTTCCAATCATGTTCTTCTTTAATATGTGATCATACATCTACTGCCTAGTTTTTATTTAATTAGTGATCAAGCTATGGTGTTTTAATGTAGTATTTTTGTAACACCCTGTAAAATCGTGTCCAATAATATAGTGACACGTGTTGTATTTTTTATATATAGTCTATTAAAGACTAATATGGACTAAAAGTGATAACATGCTCAAACTAAGCCTCTGAATGACTTTCTGATGTCAACATGCATAAACCTAGCCTCTGAACGACCATTAGTGTTGTCATGCATAAAAACGTAGCCTCAAAACGACCATTAGTGTCGTTATGCATAAAACATAGCCTCTGAACGACCATTAGTGTCGTTATGCTTAAACTCGGCCTTTGAGTGATCGTTGTGTCAACATGCCTAGCCTCTAAGTGACATCGGAGTCAACATGCTTATACTGAGCCTCTAAGTGATCCTTTACGTAGTCCTAACTTTCATATGTCCTGTTTGTTGGACGAGAGTGATTAAATCCAATAATATATGAAAGTTGGATAATGGAGGGATTAAAAGTGTCAACATGTTAATTTATACCTTTGAGTGACCTTTTAACGAACCGAGAGCTCGACAATGACCGGGCATAATCCCGGGTATGCCAAGTATTGGCTACGGAGGGCTAAAAGTGCCAAAAAGGTGTTTAAAAAGGTTTTTAGAAGCTTTAATAAGTTAATGGGTTAAAAGTGTCAAACTTTGAAAGTGTCCATGGGGCGGTCGCGGGCCGCGAGAGACATGCCTTGTGTCTCTTGCGGGGCGCGAGAACAGGTCTGCCGCAGAAAGTTTGGCTTGGCCTCCAAACAAAGCTCCAAAACCATTAATTCGAAAACCATGGACTTGTAATCAGCTATGCCACGTTTTGGGACACTTGTAAGCTTCCCCTTACACCCCTAAACACCTGGCTTCACCTCCTTTGAGCTCTCCAACTATAAATAGGTGTTCAAGTGCTTCATTCCAACTTGCACCTTTCTTATTCATACTCTTCTCCCTCCTCTGGAAGTTCCTAACTGAAAGGAGCATCCAACTAAGTTCTATTGCATTCTAGGAACCTCTTGTAAGTGTTCCTTGCTCTTGCATTTTCGTTTATAGGCTTTTATAGCCAAAAGTCATGCGTTTTTCGGAAAACGCTTTTGACTTTCGCTTAAGAACATTATGGTCCAGCCATTGTTCGAAATGAACATGGCTAAGTGATCGTAATAAGGTAGGTATTAATCCCTATAAAGGGCACCTCCTGAAGATCACGTTTGCTAGACCAATTGACGGATCAAAGTTATGAAAAGAAAAAGTCAAACAGGTCATTTTTCGGAAAAATCATAAATTGATCTTATATGTTATGAAACCTGTTTTGACACTTAAACAAATTAGTAGTAATTATTAGAACATGTAAGGACATGTTTGGCTCGTCAATTTCAGTTCTAGGGTCGGTTCGCAACCGAAAGTCGCAAAGTTTGACTTCTGCTTTGACTTTCGATTCTGACCCGATTTAGATTAGTTACCTACTGATCTAAAGTTGCATTATGATCATAATATAATGTAGCATAACCCTCTGAGGTTATATTACATGATCATAATCAGAATCCAAGTTTATGCTCAAGTTCCATAATTATGCCATCTTTGACCAAAATGCCCTTTTTGCATAAAACAAGGTTTTAAATAGTAATGAACTTGAAAATGAGTTTTCTACTGATGTAATATTATAAGTAGGATTATTTGGGATGTTAAACCAAGTTATAAACTGAGTTTTCAAACAGGTCCTTAAACATGTCGATAAATGACGGTTTTAGCCATCGTGGCTCATAAAATAGTTTTAATCGAACCTTTTCAAGAAATCATTTACCTACTGATATGTTATATTAAATAACATATTTTAAACATTTTAGTCTGACCCTAATGTCAGTTTTCATTAAACTTCGCATAAAACGTCATTTTACGACATAAGCGCCGTCTCAGCGCATAGTATGGTTTTAAACCATATTATTGACCAAGACTTGATACCTACTGATTTTAAAACTTATTTTAAACATAATTACAGTAGGTACATGTTATAAACTCAAAATCCCAAATAATTTATAAACTATGTGTAAAATGACCAAAATGCCCATTCGGTGCATAGTTTGGTCATAAAAGATAATTTACACATATAATTGGTATCCTACTGATATTATATCATAAATAAAGTATTTTTTTCAGAATACTTATAACTATAACATTAAATATATTCAAGCTCCTTTTATATGGTATGAAATTACCGAAATGCCCTTATAAGGCATAGTTTCGTTTTAAAACCATAATGGGCATAAAAGTTGATATCCTACTGATATCTTAACTTATTTAAAATTTAATGGCATATAGAAATTGTCCATGACTTATCCTGTTACCCGATATCGCTAATATGCGCACAGTTACGTATATGTAACTATTTTACGAAAATTAACCGAAACGGATTTAACCTTGTCATTTAAGTTTCAAAATCCAGAATGTTTATAGTTTACCCATATTATACAAGTCAAGGTACTTGTCGGGTTTAAACTACATTCTATCCGATCATCGTTTAATCGAGCGTTATACGTAATGATCATGTACACTATTCGGTTTATAAGACCGTTAGTATTTAATTGGCTAGCTTATGCCATAATCCAGACTAGAGCCTTCCCGGTAAATGCTATCTGCACTTGGTACTTTTGTATACGGCTGAGTTATTTAAAATAAAAGAAGAAGACTAGCTCAGGTAAATACTCTCGACTTATTTTCCCTATACGGGCTTGAGATCCGGTAATTATTACCTCTTGGTCCAAAACGGGGTCAATCGAATGCCCGTTTGTGGCTAGTAAACCCCATATTTCATTTTAATCAGTTTTGTTTGATAACTTAAACATCAGGGGTTAAATTACCGTGTCCTGGATATCCTCGGCTCAATACATTAGTTATTGGCCACGACCTTAGCGCGGGGTGTAGGCATACACCTGACTGACGCTCATATGCAAATATTCCCAAGACGTGGGGATGACTCCTTCGTGAGTCCTGAGTGGTGTGTATTTAATCATGTCTCAGTTTCTGTACTGGGCCCTGTATGTATTGACAAACATGTGAATCTGATACAAGGCTGCAAGGTTAACTTTCCCAAGTTAATAAAAGATTTTGTGCCGTTTTGCACTTAAAAACCATTTTAAAGTTTTCAAAATGAGTCAGTTGAGTGTATTTACCAGCGTAAGCTGACGTATCGTCCAAAGGCTAAACTGCAGGTACAATACGAAATAGGCCGGAAGCTGCTCGGTAGTGAATAAGAGGATCTTGCAAATCCTTAGATCTGCCCTAAAGTCTGTTTTGTATTCTTTCTTGTACATTTTTATGATCCGCCTGTGGATCTTCTATTACGAGCCTGTATATTATTTTATTTTAAACATTCGGTTTGTAATAATAATTTTACTCCAAGACTTCCGATGTGCCATCTTTAATTGACAATGATGTTATCAACTAACGTCACAATACTCCCCACCCGGGCCCACCGGTGTATGGATTTCGGGTTGAAAATCCGGGGTGTGACAATTTTTGGTTTATGGTGTTTTATCATATTCTCGGGGTCATGTGGTGTTTTCTGGTATTCATGGGGTTTGGGGTATCTTCTGATAGCCTTTGGTTTTGTGGTGTTTAACACATGGTTGGTGTTTACCTGTATCAAATAAAACACCCTACCTCATATCAAATATCAGCAACTAGACAATTATAAATCAACCTTGTCATCTGAAATCACTATGACACCATACTTAAAACATACCCTCAAAACCAATATAACACCACAACCATTAAACAAACAACATAATGGATAAACAAACCCCTTAAATTAATATAACACGATAACTGATAACAATACCCATAAATCATTACAACACCCCATCTTCTCAAACTGAAAACAATGTCCCAAAAACAACATAACACCATCACCTCATGATATTAACAACGAATACCCCGAAATTATTATAACACCTCATCTTCTCAAACCGAAAACAATGCCCCTAAAACAACATAACACCATCACTTCATGAGATTAATCACAAACCAAAAATTAGCGCACTATACGGATTTAAGATAACACACAATGAGGAAGAACAAGGGTTGATTACTTGTATAAAACATTCTGAATTTTTGGACTTTTGATCATGATGCATCACCAATGAAGAAGGAATGTGCGTGAAATGTGGAAGGATTGATAGTAGGGTTATGATAAACTGATACGGTTTCTTTATTTAGAATTGTCAAAAGACTCTATTACCCTATTCTAGTCAAATTAATCAAAAAAGTAAAACACAATTTACAATTTTCTTTTTTAATCTCAACCATTAAAGACTAGATCTAATGGTTTACAACAGTTCTCATGCTTCTCACAATTAAACTTCCTTTTTACAATAACCCACCCTAGGGGGAGATCTATTTGAGAAAAAAATTTAATTGAGAAGAAAAAGAACAAAGAGTACAATTGTAAAATATTAAGTAGTTTTTTTTTATTTCATCTCATTTATTACTATTTTTAAGTAATTAATTAGTCATGACTATTATTCTCTACACTAATTTTTTTTGTCTATACAGATAAAAAGTTATTCTCCACATTTTGAAATGTATCCTACACATATTTAAATCTATCATACACAACTCGTAATTTATCATACACTCTAAAATTATTTTTTAAATATATTTTGAAAATAAGTTACATATTTAATGTAGTTAGCTATTAAAAAGGAATACTATAAATTAATGATCTATATAAATTTACAAACATACCTTTATATTAAAATTAAATACAAATTTTGAATTAAATAAAATGAAACATTCTTATTGGTTGAAACTTCTTTTTTTTTTCGTAAAAAAGTTTTCTTCTTGTTTATAGATGTTAAAATATTGCACGAGTCAATTAATGGTCATTTAACAAGAATACTGTTTAAGAAAAAAATGATATAAAATACTTTTTATATTCTTCTAAAACACTATTTAATATTTTTCTACGAAAAAAAGGATTTTCGGGAACTTTCTGGTTGAATTCTAGAGTTTCTAGTATAAATCTAAACCATCTAGTTAAGTATTGAAGCAGTTGGTCGCTGCTGCTGTCGCTAAAGTGTTGTTGATTGCATTTGGTCATCAGCTGGGTGTTGCTTAACTGTCGCGGAAGTGCAGAAAATGAAGCTGGTCACCAAACTGAATTACTCAGTTAAATTTACACTTTTTCAAACATCGTACTAAAAATTTCACAAAACCTTCTAACTTTAAAAGTCGAATTATGTCCTCTACATAAAATATAACTATGAGTTATTATTTCACAAGAATATACTTTAGGTGTATGCTACATGTTGGATATACATGTGTATATAAATATATATGCTGGTAGACATATAACGAATACTACTATTATATAAACCCTTGTATTTCGGTGTATATTTTACTAAAATAAATACATAATTTATATTTATTTATTTATTTCCATTCGAGACAAGTATGTATTGGGTTAGTATATTGAGTTACATTAAAGCTGAACGAGTTATATACATACAAGAAAACTAGAACAAATGACGATAATTATATCCTCTATGATCTATATATATGTATATAGGATGATTCAAAGACATGATCACCAGTGGGTCGCCGAGTTACATGTTCGAAACGCAAATGGTTTTTAAACGATTCTAGCTAATTGGGTGAATGTATTGTTACCAACTCATAGCCATGGAATTCTTGAATTGATCTATTGGGTTGACACCCCCACTCCGGCTTGGTCGCTCCAACCGACAAGAGGAGTGTTTGTAATTGCCAACGTGACTATTATTGACTTGAGGGTACAATATGTGGGGCGCAGTTGTAGTCTTGGTTTGGTTATAGGCTCATGATGTCACATTTGTTAGTGTCCTAGCTAGGCATTGATTTGATTAGTCACAATACATTAACGATGCATACATTTTATACATACGGTTTCCTTAGGAAGCAAGTGGGTTTTTTAAACATGTGAACTCACCAACATATTGTTGACATTTTCAGCATGTTTTTTCAAGTAAATGAACGTTGGTCATGGAAGTCGGATTTTAAACATGCATCTTAGTGATAACGCTTTGAGAGATTTCCTTTATATTTTTCATGTGTCTTGGGGAATAGATGTACACCATGGAATTTAAAACTATTGTTCTAGATGATGTAAAACTTTTAATTTGGTATCAACTTTTATGTCTAATCATTTAGATTTGCTTAATCATAAGTTTGAAAACCTTTCGTGTTGCACCCTTGTGTTTTTGCCTTGGCAGGGTGTGCCATGCAATAACAGGTGTATGTAAAATACAAAGCCGTATTTTTTCATATCCTCTTGAAGTCCATCCGCTTGTTTGGTACAAGGAAGATTCAAACCTATTTCTTCAACCTACTAAAGAACTTCATAATGTTTGGATATGAAGTAAGCAAACGAGAAAGTGGTTGTAGTGGGAATTCCAACGTGTATCTTCGGGCCTTGAAAGAAACGTATCTTGAGTCAACCCACTTGCGGTACAAAGCTTATTTTCCAAGTAACTTCTTTCACTTTCATGAAGTTTATCTTGTCGTTTGGAAGATTTACAAACGACATTTGTTAAATTTGCTATCGTTTCAAAAAAATTCCAACTAGGTGTATTTTTGTGAGTAACCACCATAACAACAAGTTGAAGTTGGTGAGCAAAAGAATGAATATAGAATGACGAAACATTATTTTTAAGTTAATCCGTATTCAATAATTCGCATTAAACCACCTTAACTAATAAGACTTCAAGTCAACAATAAGACTATCTAAATCAACACGACCCCATACACATTCGATCACTCACCTTTGCACGTAGGAGTGTTGTTGCTTTATCATCCGTTTGACCCGTTGTCAACGAAACGCTATCTCACATATCTTGACAACAAATCAAACTTGCAATTCATTAGAACACATAACATGGCATTAATCTCATAATACCTAAGTATGTATCCACCCATCATCAAACATGCGTTCTAAATCATTCTAGTACCCCAAGCTTGTAGTTAGTTTATTTCCATTCATTTGACCCGTTAACACCTATTTTGTATAACCACAAGTTACGAGTCAATACTACCATATTAAGATTTAAAAGCATACTTAAATTCACTTTTCTTTTTGGTTAAGGCATTTAATCAAACACCTTGTGGGCATAAAATATATTTCACCATTTTTATGCTTATATGAACCCTCATATCCCCAATTCATCATCAAAGATGTCTACTTTCTTTATAATCTTCCAATAGTACCATTTTTCGTGTTTTTAAATAAAACCGCCATTCTTTTTGGATTCACAAGTTCTGTTCAAATTTGGTCAACAACTTCCTACATGGTTTTCATACATCCTACTAGTTAACTAAATTCAGTAATCAAGCCATAACATGCATTTGAACTTAAAATCCAAGAACTTCAAATAATCATTCTAATATCTCAATCAAGGTTTCTTTATGTAAAATCCAACAATAATGACCCCAATTTTGTGGGTTTATAACCCCAAACCCCAAATTCATGAATTTCATCAACATAACATAAGAAATCATTTGCTAGAGCCTTAGAATCGAGCAAAGAAGACAAAATCGAGACTTAAACCCTCTAATTTCGTGATTTCCATGGTGAAATCGATCTCCTTCCTCTTCCTTCCCTCGGTTCGTATCGCACAGGGGATAGGAGACCCCTGGTTACGTTCTTCGTCCCACCTTTTTGTTTTGTTTATTTCCCTTTCCATATATGTAATCCCCTTTTATCACCATAACTATTGGTTTTAATAATTTTAACCCTCTTGCTATATGAATCCGTTTTTATAAAACTATATCATAGTATTTTTATTATAAAAAATACTATCTTGCCAATATAAACTCATTTTAGAAATTAAATATTTACATTAAAAATCAGGATGTTACACTAACTCGCAACCATTCGATGCTAGACAAGTTCTAGTCAACAAGAGGGTTGATTCCAGCTAGGAGAAGGTGCTAGAATTGAAGATTTACCATAAAGTGTGGATCTTTACACCGTGCAAACTCGTTAGTGAACCTTTGGTTTTCTTTCGTTTAATCCTTGTTATGAACATGATATTTTAAGACTTTTATCATTGTTTTAATGCTCTATACATGATTAGAGGCTAAACATTTAAAGTCGTCTAGGTTTGATGAACTTTTGATATGCATTTACTATTGGTTTGACTTTTTATCCAAGTTTGTGTTTGATTTAGAATGATTCTATATTGTTGTTGATTTTGATCATGTATGGTATTGTTTTGCTATGATTTGTTGATTGATTGTTGATCCTTATGTATTTGGAAAGAAGAAATTCACCCTATTAGCCTTAAAATCGTTGATAGGTCGTTAATCTAATTAGTTTTTGTTCTAATTAGATATAATATAGGTTAATTAATCAACTAAAATGAGTAAACTAAAGTGTGCAACCAGTTCCATTGATTAGTGACATGATTTGGGATTGCTAGGTTATTAGCTTTTTATTACTTGACAGTTTGATGTCGATAGCTTGGGTTCAATTGTTTATTTGCGTTTAGTTGTTTCCTAGGTAATTAGTGAATTATCTTAGAACTAACTTCACATCTACAAGATTGTTAGAGTGTCATTCTTTCAATTCTAATAGTTGTGGGAATTGGTGTCGATAGGTCGAGTCATTTCCATCTAGCACTTCATTCGCATTTTGGATATTCTTAATAGGTTGTATTTAGGCTCTTTAGAGTGTGGGTCACATTCACAGTTGTCTAATCGCTATAGGATCTAGTTTGGTTGTTCTTCATAGCTCGGGTTCATAGGATTTTGAGAGTGGGGATCCCTGTAACATTTGTCAAAAACGGGTTTCCAAAACCCGCTCCGTTTTGTAATCGAATATCAAGTTATAAATGTCACGTTGTGTATTTATGGTTATTTTGATTTTTAATGATACATAATTAATAAACAAACTAAACTATAAAAATTATTTTTGATAAAAGTGAAAACAAAATAAATAAAAATAAAATGATGCTGCCGGGACTCGAACCCGGGTCAGCCGGAATTTAAACCCAAAGACTTAACGCTCACACACATCACCACTCTGCCACTTGTTTGTTTTCTGTCAACTTAGGGAAACAAATAACTCTTATACACAAACCTAGTTAAACCGGTTGCGCCAACTGAGAAACCGAAATCGGCAATTCAACCGTCTAATCGTTTGATTAATCGCACATTCAGGTTTATAACCGATGCACCGACAAATCCTAATCAATTCGGATTTGAATGAACTTCAATTTTGATCATGATCGGTTTTTATAACCGAAAATGATCAATGACTGAATTACTTCAATCAAGACCCCTATCGCGACTCAGAAACATCATACAAACCTTCCATTTCACTTTCGTCATACATTCAGTCCATCAGAACGCTTAAATCAACTCGCCGGAAATTTCTGCAAGTTTGCCGGAAAACCGTATTCATCTTCAAAACGGTAATTCTTTCAATACCGTCGTAGTCTAACAATTGTTAAGCTATTTCTAACTTAAACCTTTCAATTGAAATCGAATTCAGACACCGTTATCAGATAATTCCAGTTCGCCGGAAAATTTCTGGAAATCTTTATTTCCGTCTGTGAAACGGTAAGGACCTTCAATCACACTGTTAACGTTTGTTTATCACTTCAATTCCACGATTGGCTAATCAAAACGGTTAATTGTTTTGTTCAGATGAGGTGCACAAAAACAGAGCCGACGCATTGCCGGAAACTCTGTGATAAATCATTCCTACGGTATGTTTACTTCCAACACCGTCTCTGCTATTTCATTTTAGTCTTATGAATGATTGATAATCGTAAAAGCAAGAAACGGATTAGTAACACAGTCGACTGTAAATTGAGTGAAGAAGACGAAGATAGTTAAGTTATAAGTTTATTTAAAATCAGTAATATGAACGGGTTAGACACACAGTCCAGCGGTGGACTGTGTGCAAAATATACGTGCATGTCACGAGTTCGATCCCTGATACACGCACTCCCTATGTAATAAAATGCCTTTTTGTTTAAAACTGAACCGGGTTAACTCCGTTAGTTGTTAAGTATAATAAAAATTGGTATATTAACCAAGTTAGACACACAGTCCAGCGGTGGACTGTGTGTGATGTTAAAGCACAAGTCCCGGGTTCGAAACCTGTTACTGGCACCGGTTGAACGAATTAAAATGTTTTTGGAAATTAAAAGAATTTTGGTTAAATCGAATTAGTATATAAATATAATTAAAAACAAGATTATTTCGGGTTAGACACGTAGCTCAGTTGGTAGAGCTGTGTGCACGCGTACGGGAGGTCTCGGGTTCGAGTCTCACCCAGCGCATACATGCACACTGACCGAACCGGTCAACAGGTCAACAAGTCAACGGTCAACGGTCAACGCAAAAATAAACAATTTTTTTTATATTTTTATTTATTTAATATAATTTAAAAATTAATTAAAAATACTTAAAAATAATATTTTTAAAGATAGAAAATAGCCTTAAACTCACAAAAATATATCTAAAAATTCCATTAAAATCCTTAATAAAATCCACTCATTTACTATATTTTTCCGTTATTATTTAGGTTAGTAATTCTCGTTGTTCAACTCTCCCGACTCGTGCGCATCTCATCATCTCCAATCAAACACACCCAATGTGAGTGAATCTTTACAAATTTCCCGTTTTAATCACGTTTTGGGGTGTATCATGTGTCTTGCTATATATTATATTTAAATCATTGTGCATACATCATATCATGAACATGTGTATTCAGTTTGTTTCAACTGTTGTGTGGTTATCGTTAGATGCAATTTATTATTTTCAGTACATGCAATTTCATAGGCCGCCGCTCCCCATTACATTATGAGCGTTGAGCATGTTCCCCCATTACATTATGAGCGTGAACCTGGCGTGCCCACATACGATCGGCTCCGTTTGATTGAGCCTTGATCGCACAGACATTTTCATTTTCAGTACATGCAATACGATCGGCTCCGTTTGATTGAGCCTTGATCGCACAGTTTCATTCATGTTATTTATCGTATGATGTTGGTATGTTAATGTATGCTATCATGTGTTATTGTATGTTATAGTTGTGATTGCTATTGCTACTGCTTGGTTATTTGCATTTGCTCATTTATGATTATGCACAATTTTTCATTGATAAACTAACAAGTAAATCAATAATAAATGTTTATCTAACAAGGTTCACTCGCCAACTTATGTTGACCCAAAAACCCCCATTTTTACACATGATACAGGTGAACCAGCTGCAGCCAGAAACACTTAGGATTGGACTAGAAGAATAAAATGATTTAGAGTTTGGAACTATTTTGTTTGGTTATTTTCTTTGTAATGTATGGACATGTTTGGATTATTTGGAATGTAACTTTGACTTTAATAAATATGAAACATATTAGTAAATATCATGAGCTTTGGTGATAACCCAATTATGCCCCGACTCTTATTCCGCTGCGGGTCGGGGTGTGACAGATTGGTATCAGAGCCATGACTATAGGGATATAGGATAGGTTATTAGACCCTTAGAGCCTATACTATAGTTGATTAGAAACTTATAAGATTTTTGTGTGTTACATGCCAAATGTCATGATGTTTATATGTTTTATGTTAAATGTTACATTCAATATTATGCAAGCATGTTCATAAGTATGTATTATCATATAATGCCTATCATGAATCATATTCTCATAACATATCACATCCATGAAAGCACACACCACATCATGATTGCTTTTACAATGATTTTTGTGTTTTCAAATCTCATCAAAGTGAGTTCTCATGACGGGCATGTAGTAACTGGAAGGGTATCAGTACCGGTAGTCGGAACGTCCTGTCTAGGCTGGCATTCGTATAAATCCAAAATAAAGGACCAATTTGCCTACCTGGGGACTAACGATGAGAGTACGAAGTACCTATTAGGCCAAAGCATGCTATACCAAACGTCGTGTGAGCTAACCCCACTTTGAGTTGTCATTGTGTCTACACCTGGACACATTCCGACCATACATCTCGTAAACATATTTTGTGGTTTGCATTCGGGTGATGCGAGTGTTAAATCGCCAATACTAATGTGAATCCTACCAAGCCAATAGCCATGGGGGCCCACATGACTATACAGGTGAAGGTATGGGGGACATTTGAGGCCCAACATGAGCAAACCCAAGACATCCTATGGATGTAGTTGCATTATTGATATTTATGTTATTTTCATTTTTCTTAAAGACACATGACACCTAAAAAGACTCCATAAACTCACAATCTTCTCATGTATGTTCCTGTAGATGTCGTCCAGACAACAACGAGGGGGTAAAAGATCAGGAAGGTCTCAGGAACGCTTGGCCACACACATCGCGTTTTGGGCTTAATGCTAGTGGATGAGAGGAGAACTCCACAGTTAAGCGTGCTCAAGTGGGAGTAGTACTAGGATGGGTGACCTCCTGGGAAGTCTCCACCAGGGCAACAAAAAACAAAGCCGTGAGTTCCTGGATGGGCCACCCATCAGGGGCAAAGCGGACAATATTGGTGATAACGAGGGGCAGGGGTGTTACAGAGTGGTATCAGAGCCACTCCTGTGCCGTTCGGGATGTTGGGGCAAAACCTCATCGAGGACGATGAGTCCCTTAGGGGGGGGGGGTGATTGTAACACCTAATGCCAACCTTCCAAATGTGGGGCAAAAAAAACCTCATCGAGGATAATGGTAACCTCCTACATGTTGGGGCAAAACCTCATCGAGGACGATGAGTCCCTTAGGGGGGGTGATTATAGCACCTAATGGCATACCTCCCAATATTGTCCGTGGACAGGAGAGATTCCTGGTTCATAAGTAATGCCCTACCTCTAAAATCACCAACGCGTTTTGGGCTTAATGCTAGTGGATGAGAGGAGAACTCCACAGTTAAGCGTGCTCAAGTGGGAGTAGTACTAGGATGGGTGACCTCCTGGGAAGTCTCCACCAGGGCAACAAAAAACAAAGCCGTGAGTTCCTGGATGGGCCACCCATCAGGGGCAAAGCGGACAATATTGGTGATAACGAGGGGCAGGGGTGTTACAATCCCGCTCCTAGTTACCATAGGATTTCTCTTCTCCAACGAGAGCGTAATCGGGTCTTAAAATCAGAAACTTGGTAATTGTCAAACTAGAAGAGCATGTCATTACGAATTCTTGCCTAGGTTGTTTGTTCATCATCACTAGTCACATTCTCACAATTATTTGCTCGAGTTTTTGTCTTAGGTTTATATTATTAGTTTAATTTAGGTTATAAGTTAATTAAAATAAAATCACAATCCAAATTAATATTAGCTAGTTGGTCGGTTTAGATCGAGTTTTAGAGTTTGCTAATTAAAGTCCCTAGGTTCGATACTCAGTTGTTGATACACTTTTGTTTATCGCTTGTTCTTAGTTACGTCTGTAATTGTATGATCTTTGTTTGTTGTGTCGGTATAGTTTGGTCGTGTCGGCCAAATCAAGATATCCTCCTATCTTGATTTAGTACGACGTTTAGTTTGAATGTGTTGTAAAACAGTCGCATGTGTGCATACTGTTAAGTCTTGTGTACGGCATGGTCTGATAGCACGTTCTCCAAAGAACACTTCCAAGTACAAGTGAAAGGTGCTTCGTACGAGCAAGTTGTTGCTCGTACGAGCCACTTGCCATTCGTACGAGTGATTCTCTAGTCGTACAAGTGGCTCCTTTCAACAAGCTCTTTGCTTGTTCGTACGAGCAAGTCTAGTTCTTACGAGCCAGAAGTAATTCATACGAGCAACCTTTTGAGAATGTTCTTCGTGACTTATAGTGGTTCGTACGACCAGCAGCATTCTTCGTACTGTTGCTAGGTGTTGGCACTATATAAACAGACATGCACTTCTTAGTGTGGTAAGCAGAGTGACTAGTGTGATACTAGAGAGAGACACTGAAGCACAAGAGAGATAGCACAGAGAGTATATCCTGAGTCTGTATGAACATTGTTTGTATATGTATGTACTAGTTCTCTTCTATTAATCAAGATAGTGAATCTTTGGTTATATGGTGTTTTTTACTTTGCTTTGCATACTTACGTGGATTCCGCGCTCGTATGTGTGTTACATAAACAGGGAAGTAGGTTAATCTTGATCCTCCAAGTGGACCTACATCAGTCTTACTTGCTTTACTATTTCACGTCCGATACATTTGCTATTTGTGTGTAGTTTTTAGGTAATTCCATAATTTAAAACTTGGTCCGAAGTTAGATACACATTCACACACATCAAGTTTTTGGTGCTAAACTAGACACTCTATACTTTAAATCTATAAACTACGACTCTTTGAAACCTAGACCACACAACCGACAAGTGTACCGATTAATTGTAGTTCAGCTAAATTAAGTTCGAGTATCGAACCCACGAGACTCTACTGATTACATTTACTAGACTCAATTATTATTGCTTAACTGACTCGACTTAATTTGTTTTGTTGTTGTTGTTGGGGGGGGGGGGTCTAACAAAGTGCTAAAATTGACTAAATTAACTAGAATTGACGAAGACAAAAACTGAGACTGGGATGTGATCAGATGATAGTAACACACTATCTAGGTCAGATTCCTACACATGTTTGACACTTTCTATCGGTTAGGGTGGTCGGGGTGTTATCGGGGAGGAGGGTGATTGAGTGAGGTCCCCGAGCGGGAACACTACACCACCCCCTTCCCGCGGCTCGGTGACTCCCCACTTCGGCTACTAGTCACCGGTTACCAAACGTTTATTTGACCGTCGTGGTTGATTGTTTGGACCGTATACCCCATTCTTTATTTGAGATCTGTTGTGGCGATGATGGTTGCCTGCTACTTAGCGTGGCAACTCCGGTTGCAGCCGTGGCGGCGTCTTAGCCTCTTTATTTTGCGACGATGATGATGATTGTAGATCTGAGTCTTTTATTTTATATCTTTTCGTTTTATAGCTTTCTTTTGTTAATTTTGTGTTGGCGGTAGTTGTTTTGGTTATGGTGGTGGTCGGAATCCAGACCATCGTCACCATGGCACCATCGTACGCGGTGGCCGTCTCTCTCTGACATGTTTCTTTTAGTTTTGGATTTGAGGAACATATTTTCTAGAAATAAAAATATAAAAAAAATTCAAACACCCCATGTGTTTGAGCACCCCTAGTGATTGAGTGCAAAATGGGGAGTGAAGTGGTAGTTGACATGGCATGATATTATTGGGTAAAAATAAGTTTAGCATTCCCCATTTGGGGAGTGCCCTTCCACCCTTATAGAATTAATTATGGGAACCGGATCTTAATATGCTAAACCTAAAGGACAACATATAGAACCTCGACCCTTCTCGAGAAGAAATCTATGGAAACCTAAAGGCTGTTGAACTATGGTTTAGAGGATTCCCTCGCAGGCTTTCCTACTGTAATATGAAGCACCCTAATGAAAATCTACCTCACAACACAAAATATAGGAAACTAAGGTAATATGATTAAACTCAGCTAGCAGACAGAGACCATGAACTAGGGGTTCTTCTCACAAAGTATTTAACCCTAGAAACCTAATCACTCGAGACTAACTGACAATCTCTCACTTCACAGCTATTAAGGTTGTTAGAACACTTAAACCTAAACAAATCATAGTTAAACTTTAATGGCTTCTACGTACGCTAGCAAACCATCTAATAGTCAAAAGCACAAAGCAGTCAACCTAGCACACAACTATTATATGAAAGACATTCACCGAGCAACAAGAAGAGTAACAATTAATCAAAAACAAGTTCAAGCATGAATATACATAAGATCATAAAGAAACCAAAGCTTGTTACTTTATCATATTAAACCACGAATAAATCTATAACCCGAAAGAACAATTCTTAAAACTTGGTAATTGTCAAAACCTAGGCAGTGTACGAGGAGTTTAGCCTAGCATGATCATGAAAATAAGAACAAAGCTCAATCCAGGTTAATAAAACATGGTGTAGGACAATAAAAATGAAGAACGAAGACAAAATATGGTAAAACCCGAGAATTCTTCAGTCTCCGGCTTGAAAGTCTTCACCTTTAGCCTTTCTTCCTCCCAAAGTCACCTCCTTTTGCTGCAAATTCGTCTTAGGGTTCCAAGATTATGTTTTGGATGTCAAATTTTCATTTGTATAACATTTCCGTGAAAACTCGGAACCCTAATATCTTTTTCACGAAACAAAGGCCCGTCGCGCAACGCGATGATATCTTTCCTCTTGCATGAAGCGAGAGGCTTCTTTGACATGAGACCATCGCACGACGCAACGGTGATGTCTTCTTCCTGGCACATAGTGCGACAAGGGTATTTCCTTCATTTTCCATTATGTTCAACTCCCGTTCACGTGCAATCCGTCCGAAGGCTCAGTTTTCTTCATATTCGCTCATTTTTAGCTTTTTTCTCCTCTGGAACCCTGCAAAAGACACAAGACAAGATAATATACAAAACCAATCGTAAAATGACACAAAACGACTCGAAATATAATACAAACTATACACGAAAATAGATGTAATTTGCATTACATTACATGCAAAGCATGTGAGGTGATTTAACAAAGAAAGTTAGCGTAATTTGTCTCAGATGTTAAAGGTTGATCCCCATGGCAAAATATTAAGTATAGACAGTTTTTAAAGTAAAAGATGGTTGCAATTTTCAGAATACGGTTAATTTGTTTCACTATTCTTTAGCCCCCGCGTTACGGAGCGGGGGCATAAAACCGTGTTAACTGAACGACGACCCAAACTGGGGAAAACATAAAAAATACACGAATTTACTGGTTCAACACTTAATGGTTTAGACTGTTTGTTTCGCGAGCAGATTTTTGAATGGTTCAGACATTTGCCTTTGAATTCTTAAGCATTGTATTGAGATATTTGTCTCTAAACAGTTAAACATTATACTGACTCTTAGGGGCTATTTGGAAACTTCTGAATAGTTAAGTGCTGAACTAGTAAGAGGTCTGAACCATTAAGAGCCAGTATAATGCTTAATCGTTCAGAGCCAAATGTTTGACCAATTTAGATTAGAGATCTTAACCATACTTGGTATAGTGCGTAACCATTTAGAGGTAATTATCTGAACCATTTAGACATCTGCTTGTGAAACAAAAAGCCTGAACCAGTGAAATATATGAATAGCAAAACAAACAGCCCTATAACGGTTTAAACATTTTAGCAGTTCAGCATTTGACAAGGGAGATTCTATTGGCACACTGGGAATCTATCCCCACACCTTGACAATACAATACGGATCGTATAGGCCTATACGATCCGTATTGCATAAAGTTAAGAAATGCAGACTGACAGGTCCAGGTGATGTCTGGCGGCTGCTTATACGGATCGTATAGGCCTATACGATCCATATTGAAGCCCTGAATTTTAAGGTTTGAATTTTGGTGTGTTGGATTTGGTTTTTAGTATTTTGGGTTGTTTACTGGTGTTTATTGTTGGTTATTTTTGTTTTATGAAGTTTAAAATATTTATTATTTTTTTATCGTTACATATCATGTTATAGCGTATCGTATCACATTTTTAACTTTTTAATATTTTATAGTGGCGTGTCGTATGATATCATATCATCCTTGTATCGTATCGTGTCGTTACGTATAAACAATTAAAAATATAAATAAACTGAAACTTGTCACATCCCGGATTTCTAACCAAATCCATACACCGGTGGGCCGGGTGGGGAATATTGTGACGTAAAGTTGATATCATCATAGTCAATTAAACACAGCACAGCAGAAGTCTTGGATTTAAATTACTATTACAAACCAAATGTTCGAAATACAAAATAATATACAGGCTCGTAATAGAAGATCCACAGGCGGATCATGAATTGTACAAAGAAAGAATGTAAAACAGACTTTGGGCAAATCTAGGATTTGCAAGATCCTCTTATCACCACCTAGCACTTCCAGCCTATTTTCATATTGTACCTGCAAGCTTAGTCTTTTGAAAATACGTCAGCTTTCGCTGGTAAATACACCCAACTGACTCATTTTGAAAATATTTGAAAATGATTTTAAGTGCACAAAGGTACAAAATCTTTTATTACTTGGGAAAGTTGACTTTGCAACCTTGTTAACAGATTCACATGTTTGTCCATACATATAGGGCCCACTATAAAAACCAGGACATGATTAACGTACACACCACTTATGAACACACGAAGGAGTTATCCCCAACAAGTGTGGGTAGTTGCATTTGAGCGTCTGTCAGGTGTATGCCTACACCCCGCGCTAAGGTCATGGCCATTATCTAATGTAATGAGCTGAGGATATCCAGGACCGGTAGTTAACCCCCGATATTTAAGTTATCAAACAAAAGTGATTAAAACGGAATATGCGGATTTACTAGCCACTAATCGACATTGATTGATCCCATTTCTGACCAAGCGATAATAATTTACCGTATCCCAAGCCCGTATAGGGGAATAAGTCGAGAGTATTTACCTGAGCTATTCTTCGTTTAAACGCAAGATTTATTAACTCAGGCGTACACAAAAGTACTAAGTGCAGATAGCATTAACCGGCAAGTCTCTAGTCTGGATAATGGCATAAGCTAACCAATTAAATACTAACGGTCTTATTTAAGTCATTGACTTAGACCGAGTAGTGTACATGATGAAAACGTATAACGCTTGATTAAACAATGATCGGATGGAATGTAGTTTAAACCCGACAAGTACTTTAACTTGCATAATATGGGTAAACTATAAACATTTTGGATTTTGAAACTTAAATGACAAGGTTAGACCCGTTTCGGTTAATATCAATAGGATTTCAACTTATACGCCCGTTATGGTTTTATAAGTGAAAACTATGCCCCATAAGGGCATTTTGGTAATTTCATACCTTATAAAAGGAACTTGAATATAATTTGATGTTATAACTATAAGTATTCTAGAAAAATAAATTATTTATGATATAAAATCAGTAGGATATTAATTATATGTTAATTTATCTTTTATGACCAAACTATGCACCGAAGGGGCATTTTGGTCATTTTACGCATGGTTTTATAAATTATTTGGGATTCTGAGTTCATATCATATACCTACTATAAAAATGTTTAGAATAAGTTTTGAAATCAGTAGGTAACAAGTCTTGGTTAATAAATATGGTTTAAAACCATACTATGCGCCGAAACGACGCTTATGTCGTAAAATGACGATTTATGCGATTTTTAATGAAAACTGATGTTATGATTAGATTAACAAGTCTTAGATATGTTATTTAATATAACATATCAGTGGGTAAAATATTTACTTTAAAAAGATGTGATTAAAACCATTTTATAAGCCATAAGGGCCTTATCGTCATTTATCGACATAATACAAGGTCTTGTTTATAAACTCAGTTTATAATCTGTTTTAACATCCCAAATAACCCTACATATAATATTACATCAGTAGGAAACTCATTTTCAAGTTCATTACCATTTAAATCTCTTTTTATGCGAAAAGGGCATTTTAGTCAAAATGGCATAATTATGGAACTTGTGCATAAACTCAGATTCTGATTATGATAATGTAATATAACCTCAGAGGGTTATGCTACATTATATTACGATCATAATGAAACTTTAGATCAGTATCTAACTAATCTAAATCGGGTCAGAATCGAAAGTCAAAGCAGAAGTCAAACTTCACGACTTTCGGTTGCGAACCGACCCTAGAACTGAAATTGACGAGCCGAACATGTCCTTACATGTTCTAATAATTACTACTAATTTGTTTAAGTGTCAAAACAGGTTTCATAACATATATAAGATCAATGTATGATTTTTCCGAAAAATGACCTGTTTGACTTTTTATTTTCATAACTTTGACCCGTCAATTGGTCTAGCAAACGTGATCTTCAGGAGGTGCCCTTTATAGGGACTAACACCTACCTTATTATGATCACTTAGCCATGTTCATTACAAACAATGGCTGGACCATAATGGTCTTAACCGAAAGTCAAGGCGTTTTTCGCAAAACGCTTGACTTTTGGCTATAAAAGCCTATAAACGAAAATGCAAGAGGAAGGAATACTTACAAGAGGTTCCTAGGATGCAACAGAACTAAGTTGGATGCTCCTTTCAGTTAGGAACTTCCAGAGGAGCGAGATAGAATTGTGAATGAGAAAGGTGCAAGTTCAAATGGTGAACCTTGGCACCTATTTGTAGTTGGAGAGCTTAAAGGAGGTGATGCCAGGTGCTAAGGGGTGTAAGAGGAAGCTTACAAGTGTCCTAAAACGTGGCATAGCTGTTTGGGAATCCATAGTTTCGATTTCAATGGTTTTTGGCAATTTGTGTGGAGGCCAAGCAAATTTTCTGTAGATACAGTCCTCTCGCGCCCCGAGAGAGGTGAGCGCTCCATAGGCAGATTTTAAGTTTATCACTTTTAGCCCCTCAGCTTATTAAAACCTCCTAGAACCTCCTAAAACACCTTTTTAGCATATTTAGCCCTCCGTAGCCAGTATTTGGCGTACCCGGGATTATGCCCAGACATTGTCGAGCTCTCGGTTTGTGAAAAGGTCACTCAGAGGTATAAATTAACATGTTGACACTTTTAACCTCTCCAATGTCCAACTTTCACATATTTATGGATTTGATCTCTCTCGTCCAACAAATGGGATATATGAGAGTTAGGACTTCGTTAAGGATCACTCAGAGGCTCATTATAAGCATGTTGACTCCAATGTCACTCAGAGGCTGGGCATGTTGACACAACGGTCACTCAGATGCCAAGTTTTAGCATGTTGACACTAATGGTCACTCAGAGGCTGTGTTTTAAGCATGTTGACACTAATGGTCACTCAGAGACTATGTTTTAAGCATGTTGACACTAATGGTCACTCAGAGGCTTGGTTTATGCATGTTGACATCAGAAGATCACTCAGAGACTTAGTTTGAGCATGTTGAGGCTTTTAGTCCCTGTTAGTCTTTAATAGACTTAAAAATATAATATGACACGTGTCACTATATTATTGGACACGATTTTACAGGGTGTTACATCCTCACCCCCTTAAAAGAAATCTCGACCTCGAGATTTTATTAAAAAGATGGGGGCATTTTTGTCGCATAGTGGACTCAACCTCCTATGTATATTCGGGACCTCGAAGGGCATCCCATTTAACCTTTACTGTAGGTATAAATTTCCTTCGGAGCTTCTTAACTTGTCGATCTTCGATCAAAATTGGTTTCTCAACGAACCTCAGGTTTTTATCTATTTGCACATCTTTATGTGACATTGCTAGCGACTCATCGGCTAGACATTTCTTAAGGTTACTGATGTGGAACACATCATGAATTCCACTTAGCTCCTCGGGTAGCCTAAGCGTATAAGCCATGAAACCGACACATTCAATCACCTCGAATGGTCCAATATATCTCGGGCTTAACTTGCCCTTCTTTCTGAAGCGCATCACACCTTTCCAGAGTGATAGCTTCAATAATACTTTGTACCCTATTTGGAACTTAAAAGGTTTTTGCCTCTTGTCTGCATAACTCTTCTGCCTATCACGGGCAGCCTTGAGACGATCACGGATTTGCATAATCTTATCCGTGGTCTCCAGGACGATCTCAGGTCCTGATAGTTGGGCTTCCCCAACTTATGCCCAGCACACGGGCGTTCGACATTTTCTCCCATACAAGGCCTCATATGGAGCAGCCTTGATGCTCGTACGGTAACTATTATTATAGGAGAATTCTATTAGGGGTAAGTGGTCATCCCAACTTCCAACTAGAACAATCACACATGCCCTAAGCATGTCTTCCAACGTTTAAATAGTACGCTCACTTTGACCATCAGTCTGAGGATGGTAAGCCGTACTAAAATTTAATCTTGTGCCTAAGGATTGTTGGAAACTTTTCCAAAAATGAGAGGTATATCTAGTATCTCTATCAGATACAATAGATACTGGCACACCATGTAGGGACACAATCTTGTCCACATATAACTTAGCCAATTTGCCTGAATTATACGTTTCCTTTATTGGCAAGAAATGTGCTGACTTAGTTAGCCTATCCACAATGACCCAAATAGCGTCTTTCCACTTTTGGTCTTAGGTAACTTGGTAATCAAGTCCATAGTTACCATTTCCCATTTCCATGTGGGAATTTCCAATTGTTGTAGAAGTCCTGACGGCTTCTGATGTTCGGCCTTAACTTACGAACACGTCAGACACTTAGCTACATAATTGGCTATGGATTTCTTCAGACCTATCCACCAATAATTCTTTTTCAAATCTCGATACATCTTGTCACCACCCGGGTGAACAAAGTATCTTGAATTATGCGTTTCGTGGAGGATTAGATCTCTAAGTCCTCCAAAAATTGGAACCCAGATTCTATCATTAAACCTAAGGATTCCATCCTTTCCAGGCGCTAACTGATCAACAGTTCTGCCTAATCCTTTATTAAGAGCATTAGCCTCTAATAGAGCTTGCTTTTGCGCATCTAATAGCTTCTCATTTAAGCTATTTCTGAGCTCAATGCTCTTGGCATCAATCCTTATAGGCTTAACCCGTTCTTTGTGACTTAAGGCATCAACAACTACATTTGCTTTGCCCGGATGGTAGCGAATTTCGCAATCATAATCATTAAGTGTTTCCAGTCAACGACGTTGTCGCATGTTCAATTCTTTCTGATTGAACAGATGTTGGAGGCTTTATGGTCAGTGTATATAATACACTTTGTGCCATACAAGTAATGTCTCCATAGCTTTAGTGCAAATACAACGACACCCAATTCCAAATCGTGGTAGTGTAATTCCTTTCGTGCACTTTTAGCTGTCGTGATGCATAAGCAATTACCTTGCCTTTTTGCATTAACACACAACCCATGCCAGTGTGCAATGCATCACAGTAAACAACAAAGTCTTCAACACCCTCAGGTAGGGATAACACAGGAGCATTGCTCAACTTGTGTTTCAGAATCTCAAAAGATTCTTGTTGTTTTGGACCCAATTATACTTAACATTTTACGGGTCAAGGTAGTTAAAGGAGTGGTTATCCTTGAAAAGTTCTCAATGAACCTTCTATAGTAATCGGCCAATCCTAAGAAGCTACGTATTTCTAACGGGGTTTTGGGTACTTCCCAATTCATTATGGCCTCAATTTTGGCGGGATCCACTCGGATACCACGCTCACTTACAATGTATCCAAGGATTTAGACTTCTCTAAGCCAAAACTCACATTTAGAGAACTTAGCATGAAGCTTCTCTTGCCTTAGCATTTCTAAGATGCACCAAAGATGTTTCTCGTGATCAACTTGATTACGAGAGTAGATAAGTATGTCATCTATGAAGACAATGACAAACTTATCCAAATGTGGTTTGCAGACTCTATTCATGAGATCATGAATGCTGCAGGTGCATTTGTGAGTCCAAATGGCATTACCAAAAACTCATAATAACCATAACGAGTCCTGAAGGCAGTCTTAGGAACGTTTTCACTTCTAACCTTCAGCTGATGATATCCTGATCTCAAATGATCTTGGAGAAGTAACTAGCCCCTTGAAGTTGGTCAAATAAATCATCGATCCTGGGCAAAGGATAACGATTCTTGATTGTTATCTTGTTTAGCTCTCGGTAGTCGATGCACATCCGCATTGAACCATCCTTTTTAACAAAAAGAATCAGAGCTCCCCAAGGTGAGGAACTAGGCTGTATAAGCCCTTCTCTAAGAGTTCATCTAACTGAGTCCTCAACTCCTTCATTTCCGTTGGTGCTAGTCGGTATGGAGCTCTGGCTACTAGTGCTGATCTAGGTAGGATGTCAATCCTAAACTCTACTTGTCTATCTGGAGGTAGACCTGGTAGTTCTCCAGGAAAGACATCGGAATACTCCGAAATAACTGGAAGGTCTTGCATATTTGGCTTCGGTTCGTTGATAGTCACTTGTGCCATGTAAATGACACAACCTTTCCTTAAACACTTGGATGCCTTAAATAACAACACCTTGTCTGGCAATCCATAGTGTGAATCTCCGGTGATGGTGATCATTTCACCAGATGAGGTTTTAATTTCGATGAGTTTCTTATCACAGGCAATGCGGGCTTGGTTATGGGATAACCAATCCATGCCTAAAACTACATCGAACCCCGCCAATTTCATTGGCAACAGAGAGATAGGAATGGAATGATTCTTAATGAATATATAGCATCCATCAAGAATAGAATATGCTATTTCTAAAGTTCCATCAGCAAGTTCTATCTCATAAGTTTTGTCTAGAGTTCTTATGGGTAGGTGTAATAGTTTACTAAACTTATGGTCTACAAAAGACTTATCTACACCCGAATCAAAAAGAACCCTAGCAAATATATCATTGATGAGGAAAGTACCTGTTATGACGTTGTTGTCATTAATGGCCTCCCTAGCACTTATCTGGAAAGCACGAGCATTTCCTTTCTTAGCCTCTCCAGGCTTTGCATCATTATTTGTGGGGTTCTTAGGGCAATTGGGCTTAATATGCCCTTTCTCAATACAGTCATAACAGACGGCATCTTTAAGATTTTTGCATTCGTGGGTTATGCCCTTTTCTTTTGCAAATACCACAGGGTTTAATCTGAGGGTTGGTATTGCATTGCCCCCAATGCCTGCGGCTATAGGTCTTGCATAGAGGTCTATCATCAGACCTATGTTGGTTCTTCTTGAACCCAAAATTTCCTTTCTTCTTAAACCTTTGGGAGTTATCATCCTCCTGTTTTCTTTTCCCGTCAGTCTCGGTTTTGACTGACTTTCGCCTCACTAAATCCAAGGTGAGGGCGAGAGATAGGTTTAACAGCGGACCTATAGGTAGTAGGCTGAGCAGCCTTTACCATCCCCTTTATTTCGGGCGATAACCCATTAATAAAACGCGCAATGCGTTTGGTTTCAGGGGTAATCAGATAGAAAACTAACCTAGATAGAGAATTGAATTCGGAAACATACTTCCGACAATCTAGGTTCTTCATTGTGAGAGTCAGGAAATCTGACTCTATCTTTCCACCTCATGGGGTGGGTAGTAAGTTTCCTTAACTAGTTCTACAAACTTAGACCATCCTAAATTGTACAGGTGTACTTTACCTGTGGATTGGATCATAGCCTTCCACCAAATTAAGGCATCACCTTTGAAGGATTGTGATACATACTTTACCACATCCTTTTCAGCACAGCCGCTGATATCCACAATCGTTTCCATCTCGTCCAGTCATTTCAAGGCTTCCACAGCTCCTTTTACCCATTAAAATCCCGAAGCTTGCTGGAGAAGAAATATTTGTAGGTACATCCGTCTTTAGAAGAACGGGACCTATCAGCAAATTCTATCTTCTTTGGTTCACTCTTCGCATTTGAAGAGTGAACTGAGCTCTCTTTATGAGCTGAGGATTGTGCGATTGATAATGGTCGGGAGCGAGTAGCAGTCGACTCCCTATATTTTTCTATGACCTTTTCCATGGCCTTTCCCACAGCTGCGTCTATGCGAGCTTGGAAATCTTCATTAATAATGGCTATATTTTCTGCGTTATTAGAGTTAACATCCCGGTGGCTACTTTGCGCTTCATCTGAGTTAGCCATTCTTTATAGCTTTGGTTCTAAATACCAAATTAAATTTCTTTTAGCTATGGTATTAATAACCATATTGGCTGTAAACATTGGATATGACAATCCATTGCCTAATCAAGCTAGTGTGAATAACATCACAACTCTTATGCTTATTATATCTATTTTTGGCCTAGGTCTCAAAAGGACCATCAAAGGCAAATTATAATTTGGACGTAGTCCATATATTATTAGACAGTGGATCATAATATCACAACTGTCATTGCCATTAGGCAATATTATAATTTAGCTCATTGGCTTGTCACGGAAGGACATTTAAAACTATGGCACATTGGCCTTCACTAATGGACATACAATATGGCACATTGGCCTGTCACTAATGGACATAAAATATGGCACACTAGCCTGCATCTCTAATGGATGTCAATTATATCATCATATTGATGATATTAGCCGGATCACATTGATCACATAGGCTATAAATAGGTCTTAGGACATAGTCCATTTACATAGACGGCTAGTGTGGTTCCTCAAGCCACACTACCAGGAGTATGAACATTCCTGAATGTTAACATAAGAGTACCTTAATGGTTGATTAATAGTCCCGGTCACATTTGACCTTAACGACTTGGAGGCTTGAACTTAGTCCACCACCTCTGGATAGAAGGATAACTTCCCTTAACTATCATGATAGAAGGCCCTTTCATCCTTAACTATCATTTATAAACTGCCAAATATGTGGTCTGTGCCACTTGGCTAATCAAAACCATAAGATCTTTTTGGAATTATTTAGCAGAGTAAAAATTTTGAATAAAATCGAGACGCTTGCTTTGAAAAGGATGAATACATATATATAATTCCAAAATACTACATTAAATTTCAATAGAAGTTACAATACTAGAAACAATGAAATAAACTGTCCATGCAAGGACTAAAGAAATAAAAATGTCACACACGGACTAAAGAAATAACAATGCCCTCGCAGGGACTAACATATATTATTAGAAAAGGCTTCACTCGTCCTTCTTTCCCTTAACCAGTTTAGAGAGTTTCTTGAAGAACTTGTTCGTCTTCTTCTCCGTTTTCTCCGCTTGTTGTTGCATTTCTTTCATTCGTTCTAAGGCCTCATTGATGGCCTCTAATGGCGGCGGAGGTTGTGGTTGTTGGTATACTAGGATACTGGTACCCATAACTTGGATATCCAGTAGGTGGATAAGCAGGTGGGAAAGGAGACCGGGTAAAGTGCATTATGCATGTCCGCTTGCATGTAAGGGTTATGCGACCATGCTTTATAATCAACAGGTGTCGATGGGTTAAAAGGATCATATCCAGACGTATCCGGATATGTTGGGATAGGGTTATTATAACCCGATGGTGGTGGTTGAACCATTGGTGGTGGGTTGTTAGTTCCACCACAGGTGACGCATTAGAGGATCCACCCTTTGTGGGTCCTCTTGAATGGTGGGGTAGGGTTTAGGCAATCGTGGTAGCGACCCAGACCGTTGACCTACACGTACCGACATACGTGCTCCACGTTCCTCCTCGGCAGCTCAGGTGGCGGCTAATGATGTTCCACTGGTTCCATGTGAACATCTTCTTGTATAGGAGGTGGTTGAGAGTGATGGGAAGGAGTGTTGGCAAAGGTAAATTGGTTCCAATATTGGTCTCACTCATTAGGACCTTGGTATGGCGATCCAGCATATGAGTTTGAATCGCTCGATATCTCAATGGGGTGGCATTTGAACCTGACGGCGGCATCTCCGGATGGAGTCCTCGTCCATTGGGTTTGGCTGATCCAACGATTCTGATCAGCTGGGGGTATGTTAAAGTATTGGTTGGGATTAAATTTATCCTGATAAGAATGATGGGAATTATGTGAAGATGTGAATGGTAAGAGTGATAAGAATTTTGGGTATGGGAAGGTGAATGTTGTGGTAGTGGCTATGAATCCCCGAATCTTCATAAGGGTTCGGGTGATGTGGATGTGGAGGGATATGTCCTGAAGGTCCTCCCCTCATTGGTCCTTTGCTTCTTCCTCGTACACGTGGTGGCATTTTCCTGTAAAAAATTAATTCAAAAACAATACTAATAACTTAATAATGAAATGAGTAATCCTAGGTCAATGCCTAGACTCGAAAGTCTAAGATATGTGCTTGTGTAAGTTTGAGATTAAACACAAAAGATCAGTGTTTAATTCTCTCAAACATTGGCTCTGATACCAACCTGTCACACCCCGGATTTCCAACCAAATCCATTCACCGGTGGGCCCGGGTGGGGAATATTGTGAGTAAAGTTGATATCATCATAGTCAATTAAACACAGCACAGTGGAAGTCTTGGATTTAAATTACTATTACAAACCAAATGTTCGAAATACAAAATAATATACAGCTCATAATAGAAGATCCACAGACGGATCATAAATTGTACAAAGAAAGAATGTAAAACAGACTTTGGGCAGATCTAGGATTTGCAAGATCCTCTTATCACTACCGAGCGCTTCAGCCTATTTTTGTATTGTACCTGCAAGCTTAGTCTTTTGAAAATACGTTAGCTTTCGCTTGTAAATACACCCAACTGACTCATTTTGAAAATATTTGAAAATGATTTTAAGTGCACAAAGGCACAAAATCTTTTATAACTAGGGAAAGTTGACTTTGCAACCTTGTTAACAGATTCACATGTTTGTCCATATATACAGGACCCAGTACAAAAACCGAGACATGTGCATCATCAGAACGTATAACGCTTGATTAAACGATGATCGGATAGAATGTAGTTTAAACCCGAAAAGTACTTTGACTTGCATAATATGGGTAAACTATAAACATTCTGGATTTTGAAACTTAAATGACAAGGTTAGACCGTTTTGGTTAATTTTCGTAAACTAGTTACATATGCTTAACCGTAAGCATATTAGCGATATCGGGTAACCGGATAAGTCATGGACAAGTTCTTTATGCCGTTACATTTTTAGTAAGTTGTAATATCAATAGGATTTTAACTTATACGCCCGTTATGGTTTTAAAGTGAAACTATGCCTCATAAGGGCATTTTGGTAATTTCATACCTTAAAAAAGGAACTTAAATATTGTAAGTCCCGATATCGGATCTAACAGGTATCACAAACCTAATCAGTAGTGGAAATAATGATTAGGAAGAAGAACAATCTCTTGAATTCAAAACACTTGCATACACTAGAAAAGTGTCTGATACAAGTTTGCAATTACAACTCTCTAACCCTCAAACCTTGACCTAAGACATATATTTATACTAGTTAATAAGCCCAACAGTTACAACCCTAGGCCACAAGGCACTAGGAAGCCCAAAAACCCCTTTAAAGCCCAAATGTAGCTCTAATATGTAAACCTTTATTAATATAAGCCTAACAATCTCCCCCTAGGTTTACAACATTAGGCCTTCTAGTCTTTAGGTTGCGCATCCACTCCTAATCTTCCAGCAATAATACCCGCCACATCAGCTGTCCAATCTTTTGCACACACTTCATATAAGTCTGTTGTTCGGATCTGGTGCGAAGCAAGAACCTGCAGGTCTTCATCGTGAAAGCTTACTAAATCAACCATATCATTCACCCTAAATGCCTTCTCCTTTGTCACAACACCTACACTCCCGACCTTCGGATCATACAGCCAGAAATTAAAGTTCTTCAAAATTCCTCGTGGAAAAGTTGGAGCGATCGGTATAACTAGTTCCTTATCCGTTGGGGGCCACATTACCGACTTGAATCTTCTCCTGTTCTCGCATACGTACTCCCTTTGCAGCTCGCAAGTATGGTTCGGCTGTCTTCATCGTCTTAAACCCATTTTTCACCTCTTGTTCCAATTTCTTAAAAAATCTCCAGCCTGGGCCACGTTCAGTTGTATCATCATCAGAATATGAGCTCGTAATAAATAAGTCAGAGCTATTTTCATCCATGTTTCAAACTGAGACTCCTTAGAGTAATACTCCTGACTCCCATCCTGTCGAACAATGATCCACATTTTCTTGACATGACGTACATCCAGCTCAACACCTTCGATTTATTCCCGACCTTGTTGTACTAGCTTGAGCCAAGCTCCATGACATATCGTTCAGACTGGTTTGTCGGATCCTTCAATTGGAAGTTCTCATCAAGAGGATTGACATCAACGTTCTTCATCAACACCATCTGCTTCTTCTTTTGGGTCGCTGGACGCTTCTGACTTGTAGTATATTTCTTCCTTGGATCATGCAGATAGTCATCCAACCCAGCTTGTCGTTCTGAAGCCAACTGTTCAGCTGCTAACCTGTTTGCCTCACTTTCCTCTGCCGCTCAGTTGCTCAGTTGCTCTATGTCTGTGTTCAATGTTAATCGGATCGTCAGTAGGGTCAGAGAATTCCCTCCCAAACTTGTTCTCCAATTTTGCTTTCAAATCAAACACCATAGTCATCAGCATAGTGCAATCTCCTTGCAGTTGATCTATTGTTTGGTCTCTCACATCTAATCGTGTTTACAACGATGCGATCTGAGCATCCTTCGGTATAACCTCCTGCTCCAACACAACCACTCGCTTCTTCAAATCTACAACATCAACTTCCATATCTTCGTCATCACTATCCAATCCACCAACCTCAAACGCACGTTTCTCCGATCTCCGCAAGTATTCCGTAGAATCATCATCAGCACTACCTATACCACTTCCACCTGCGCCAGACCCTTCAGCACCCATCAAACTTCCTCCAATATCCATCATTTGTAATACCGAGTCTGCCGGAATCAAAACAATTGTGGAATGCGTAGCAACATGAGCAATTGTTGGTTCAGATGAAATAGGGATATCAACATTGGAGTGTCTGTAATAGATGCAACGACTGAAGATAAAACAGTAGTAGAAGTCACCATAGTAGACTCTTCAGCAACACTAACACATGAGCTTCGGATTGACTTGGTTGAACACTAGGCTCTGTTCGCCTTCTCTTGTCAATGGAACTTCTTCCTCCTCATCCTCTTCATCATCTTCAACCATACCGACCGGAGCAGCAACAGAGGGAATTACCAGAGGAGGATCACCTTGTCGTTCTTGATTTCTTTCAGATGAGCAATTAGGGCTTCTAAGTTATCCGAAGACAGTTCAGGCAAGAATGGAGTTAGATTGGCATTGAACTCAGTAAGATAATCTAAGAAGGCTTGTTCTGCGTCAGTATTCTCATCTGTAACTAGATCTACGATCTCAACCTCTTTCTCTTTGGCAAGCACGTCATGCTCTTCAGCAACAATCGCATTGACCGGTGTAGGAGCTGGGACATCCTGTCCAATTACCTCAGCAAACTTCCCAAATTTCTTCAACGCAAAGCAACCAACAAAGACAGGCTTAGACGTCGAGCGATTCTTCTTCATTGTGTTGAAAATAGTTGGTCCCATAGGCTTCATATTTAGCAAATTCGCATCTGAAGCATCTTTAGCCAAGTCAGGATATCAAGCATCTAGAATTAGCTGTTGATATACGTTAAAATATACATAATTTAGTTCCCCATTTTGCCCCCGTTTTGTGGCGTTTTTGGCTAAAACATCGTCATATAGGTACTTAATCGGTCAATTTTATATTTTCAGGTCCAAAACGGCGTACCGCAGACAAAGTTGGAGAAAAAGTGGGATTAACGAACATTCCAGGTAAATTCTGCAGATTCTGCTGAAGTTACAGACCACGCACGGCCATGCAACCCATTGGCACGACCGTGCAAGACTTGCGATCTCGGAAGCACTGACCGTGCGAAAAGCAGTGCAGCTCATTTCTCGGCACGCACGGCCGTGCGGCCCATTGGCTTGACCGTGCGCGACTTGATTGCTTGGCTAAAACATCGTCATATAGGTACTTAATCGGGCAATTTTATATTTTCAGGTCCAAAACGGTGTACCGCAGACAAAGTTGGAGAAAAAGTGGGATTAACGAACATTCAGATAAATTCTGCAGACTCTGCTGAAGTTACAGACCATGCACGGCCGTGCAACCCATTGGCACGACCGTGTAAGACTTGTGATCTCGGAAGCACTGACCGTGCGAAAGGCGGTGCAGCTTATTTCTCGGCAAGCACAGCCGTGCGGCCCATTGGCTTGACCATGCGCGACTTGATTGCTGATCAACATGTAACCTGAAGACTTGGCACGGCCGTGCGACCCATTGGCACGACCATGCACATCTGAAGACTTTGCCACTCAAACATCCACTTGTCTGCCCATGCCCTGCAGTGACGTAATGCTGATGCGCACGGCCGTGCGGATATGAATTTGTCTATAAAACAGAGCATTCACGACTAATCAAACTATTGGGTAATTTTCCAAGTTTCTGGGCGATTTCTGAGGTCCGAGAGCTTCCTGGCAGGGATGGTTTCAAGCCTCAAGGTTGCAAGAAGCTTTACATTCATCCAATCCATCAAATCCTTGCTTGTTTATGGTTTGATTTCTTGTTCTTAATATATATTTCAAGTACATTTTCAAGCATTGAGCTGATGTTATGTAATATTGTTATAATGTTATGAAAACACTTGTTTTATGATCAATATTTAGTTTATTATCATGTTAAAATGAAGCTCAGGCAACTTGTTCATGTTTGAATCTTGATGATCATATGGCAATCTGGTTTCATTGATGTTGGTTCTTGATTATGATTGTTTATCTTGGATGATTAGTAAATGGTTAGTTAGGATAAGTTGAATAAACCCCATAATTAATCATTTATTAGTAAAATGTTAACTTGATTAATATGTTTACACCATGAAACTAGAAATGGGTATTGGTTTAATAAAAGATAAATCTGATTTTGATCAAGAATGTTTTTTTACACGGAAGGGCTCTAACGGGTTAGATGGTGTTATTGCGGGTTCTTAACATGGGTCATAATCTTTGTTGAGTATTTTTGGCCAAAATGACCAACTTGGTAGATTTTAAGACTTGAAAAATGGATAAGTTTGTGATATGATCTACGTTATGCTTGTCTCGGTGGTTGTATTGTGTTTATCGGTATTGCTTTCCTTGATAAAGTGAGGTTAGAAAACTCTTAATGGATGACTAACTTATTTTCAAAGATTCACATGAAAATATATCAATAGCTCGCTAAAGAATAATTTTAGGTGGTTAAAGTGTGTTTATCGCGTTAACTTTCCGAAGAATTATCATGTTAGGATTCCCGAAAGGGATACTAGTTGTCTTTATAATTGGAAAATTGATCAAGTGCCTTTGTGACATTTTTGATAACATGCTTATATTGTTTACAAAACAAGACAAAAGAAAAAGAAATTGTATTTTTGTATTTAAAGTCTTTTATGTTTTAAAATATATTTTTAGAAAATTTTAGAAAAAGTCTTTCACATACCCTTTTACCGGTAAATAAATGATGACGGTTTAGTACACAAGCACTTGCCTGCGTCCATGGATCGACATCTGGTTCTTACCCATACTTTACTACATATACGATAGGGTACACTTGTCTTTTTGTGTGTGTTTTAATGTTAAGGTATAAATCATTTTTATAAATACTAAAACCGAGTTCGTGTGTAAAATTCATTGTAAAAATTTGTATATATAACACATACGTCAAGTTTTTGGCACCGTTGCCGGGGACGCGACGAGCTTTTAGGAACGACCTGAGTTATTCTTCTTTACCGGTGTACATGCTTGTGAATATTTGTTTATAATTATTTATTTGTTCATTCATTTGTATATAAATATATATTTTTGCAAGATCGATATTTATTTGCACGCCCGAATTCGAAAATAAATTGATTGGCAAAAAAAAAATAATAATAAATAAAGAAAATAAAAAAAATATTACTAAAATATTGTTTAATATTATATTATTATTTATTTAATAGTTTCAGGATGTGCTTATCCCTTCCTTACAGGTTGATATCCTCAACACCCGCGCCCGCTGTTGCTGAGCCATCTGACGAACAGGAACGTGACCTAAGGAGGAGTAGGAGACTTCAAGAAAGGTCTTGTGTTGTTGCACAACTTATCTCAGCTATAGTAGACGAGTCGGAGAAACCTGCTGAGAGTGAAAACTCAGAGGTCGAAGGGGGGAGCACCATGGCAGACGACGACCGGCCATTGAATGAGACCGGCATCCGGGAGGTGAAGGCCTGCAGCCTAGTATCGCCTGACCGACTGTGGTGGCGCCGAATTTCGAGATCAAATCCAGCATCGTTAACATGTTGCAAAATTCGGTGCAGTTTGATGGAAAGGATCACGAGGACCCAGGTCGACATATTGCTGCATTTCTTGAGGTATGCTCTACTTTCAAGATTCTAGACGTTTCTGACGATGCAATCCGATCGCGGCTCTTTCCATTCTCTTTGCGAGATAAAGCTCGAGGTTGGCTTTTATCACTTCCCGCAGTTTCCATTACTACCTAGAATGAAATGGCGAGCTGTTTATGCAAAAGTACTTCCCTCCAGAGAAAACAACTAAGTTGAAGAACCGTATCATGACATTTCGACAGGATGATGGAGAGTCCTTACACGCCGCTTGGGAGAGGTTTAGAGATCTTCTTATTGATGTCCCACATCATGGTTTGTCCAAAAGACAACTAGTATTAACTTTCTACCAAGGACTTAACTAAGATTCGCAGGAGCGTTTGGACATGTATGCATGGGGAGATCTTGGCACGAAGACGCCAAATTAAGCCTACGTGATATCGAGAAAGCTATTTTGAAGTCGAGTTCTCGTCAAGCCGGAGAGAGAGCTAGGACATCAGCTCATTCAGGAGTTCCTGCTGTTGATATATATATACGGCCCTTACTGCTCAGATCGGAGCCCTTGCTATAAAAATCAATCAAGCACTTCATGCGAGCAGTGTGGGATTTCACACGAGTTGGGTGCGTGCGAACAGGGTGTTATGTTTACAGGCCACGAGGAGGTGGATTATCTGGGAAATCAAACTAGACCCCAAAATAACCCCTATAGTAACACATACAATCCGGGATGGAAGAATCACCCAAACTTTGGGTGGAAGGGTGGTTCAGGTAACCAAAACCCACTCGGGTATACTCAGCGTGCTCCGCTCCACAGCAATCCTACGGTCAATCTTTTCAGTCTCAGAGTCGCCCCTACCAGCCACATTCGAATATGTACCATAATCAGGGTGCCGGGAGCAGTTTCCAGCAACAAGCTCCTCAAAATAACTCTAAGCTGGAGGAAATGATGGCACAACTTTTAAGCAACTCAAACAATGCGAATCAGTTGGCTGAAAAGCGTTATTAGCAGCACGAGGAGCGTTTCATGGCCCAAAAAGGGAAAATGAGGAGTCAGAAGGCCTCCATTCAGGCCATTGAGAATCAAGTAGGCCAGTTGGCTAAGATGTTATCTGAGAGACCTCAGGGCGGTCTTCCAGGCAATACGGAGCCAAATCCAAGAGGGCACGTTAATGTAGTGATGACGAGGAGTGGAAAAGCCACGGGACCTGACATATCGGACTCACCACCGATCACTGAGACGGTCTATACTGACGCTTCAGACGAGGTGCACGCTAGGCGAGTCCCAGCAGGTACAGCATAGCTCCAAAAGCCAGTTACAGATTATACTCCTCTAGTTCCGTAGGCAGACTGAAGAAGCAAAGGAATGAAGAACAATATGGTAAGTTTCTTGAGATGTTCAAACAATTGCATATAAACATACCATTTATTGAAGCGTTGGCTCAAATGCCCAAATGCGTTAAGTTCCTAAAGGATATCCTCACAAACAAGCAAAAGCTCGAGGACATGTCGTGTGTTTTAATGAATGAAAACTGTTCGGCTATTCTTCAAAATCATTTGCCCGAAAATATGGGAGACCCGGGCAGTTTCACCCTTCCTTGTCTAATAGGCAGCATGTCTGTCAGACACGCATTGGCTGACTTGGGAGCAAGCATAAACCTTATGTCGTATAAGGTTTTTGCTAAACTGGATCTACCTACGAGGATGAGTATTTGACTTGCTAATCGTTCAATCAAACATCCGCGCGGGTTTGTTGAAAATATGTTTGTTAAGATCGACAAATTCGTGTTTCCCGTAGATTTTGTCATTCTGGACATGGATGAAGACTCTAAGGTGCCTTTGATACTCGGACGCCCGTTTCTCAATACCGCGAGGACAATTGTAGATGTGGCCGCAGGCCAAATCACGCTTCGAGTTAATGATGAGCATGTGACCTTCGACATTAAACGGTCGATGCAGCACCCAAAAAGTCAATTGATACGCTTTATTATGTCGACATTGTCGATACCTTTGTGAACTCTCATTTTCATGGCACGATTGAGGAGATCGACTCAGATATGCACAGACTTGAGCAGCCGGTTTGTCAAGTCGGTGATTATGGTTCCCATAGTCCAGATAGATTTGTAGAGATTGATTGTGAAGTTGAAGGAAAGTCAAAGCTTTCAGTTGAGGATCCGACGTCATTGGAGTTGAAACAACTCCTGTCACATCTCGGGTATGCATTTCTAGACGAGGAATGTCGTCTTCCGGTCATTATTTCATCATCCTTAGAGGAAGAGGAGAAGAGAAAACTTCTCGAGGTTCTGAAACTTCATAAGAAAGCCATAGCGTGGAAGATTATGGACATAAAAGGCATCAATCCCTCCTTTTGCACTCATAAAATTCTAATGGAGGATGACTACAAGCTGTGTGTGCAACCTCAGAGGCGGTTAAACCCGTATATGCAAGACGTCGTGAAGAAAGAGGTGATTAAGTTACTATATGCGGGGTTAATATATCCTATCTCTGATTCAGTATGGGTGAGCCCTGTGCAAGTAGTGCCCAAGAAAGGAGGCGTAACTGTAGGCTCAAATGACATGAATGAGTTTATTACGACCCGCACCGTCACTGGATGGCGAGTTTTCATCGACTACCGCAAACTTAATGACGCCACATGCAAGGACCACTTCCCGCTTCCATTCATCGACCAGATGTTGGAACGTCTGTCGGGAAGTCATTTTATTGTTTTCTGGATGGGTTGTCGGGCTATTTTCAAATTCCGATCGCTCCTGAGGATCAGGAGAAGACTACTATTACCTGCCCCTTCGGCACATTCGCCTACCGGCGTATGCCTTTTGGGTTGTGCAATGCACCGGCGACATTTCAGCGCTACATGGTTGCCATTTTTCATGACATGATTGAAGAGTCCATGGAGGTGTTCATGGATGATTTTTCTGTTTTTGGTAGTTCCTTTGATCATTGTCTGAAAAATTTTAAAAAGATGGTGATAAGGTGTGAAGAGACCAATCTTGTGCTCAACTGGGAGAAATGTCACTTCATGGTGAAAGAAGGGATAGTTCTCGGGCACAGGATCTCGCAAGCGGAGTTAGAGGTTGATCCAGCCAAAGTGGACGTCATCTCTAAACTTCCACCTCCTACCTCAGTTAGAGCAATTAGGAGTTTCCTTGGTCATGCTGGGTTCTACAGGAGATTCATTAAAGATTTTTCAAAATCGCGAGACCCATGACCCGTTTGTTGGAGAAGGATGCTCCGTTTGTATTTTCGGAAGAATGCCTGACGGAATTCAATTTGTTGAAGCAAAGGCTAGTCGAAGCCTCTATTTTGTTGCACCAGATTGGGCGTTGCCGTTTGAGATTATGTGCGACGCCAGCGATTTCGCTATAGGGGCAGCCTAGGGACAGCGAAAGGAAAGGCACTTTCATCCTATATACTACGCCAGTAAGACCTTACACATGCGCAAGAAAACTACACTACCACTGAGGAGGAGCTTTTGGCGGTAGTTTTAGCATTTGATAAGTTTAGATCATACCTTGTGTTGTTCAAGACTATTGTGTACACGGATCACGCCGCTATTCGATATCTTTTTAGCAAACAAGATGCAAAACCACGTCTGATTAGATGGGTTCTGTTGCTGCAAGAATTCGATATCGAGATTCAAGATAAGAAGGGTGCGCTGAACGTTGCGGACCGATCATCTCTTGAGACTCGAGCGCGGAGATTCCGAGGAGACGTGGAAGGAACCAATAAACGACAATTTCCCCCACGAGTTCCTCATGAGCGTGGAGGTGAGAGATGAATCGCCCTGGTTTTCCAACTTCGCGAACTATCTAGCCTGTGGAATCCTTGTCAAAGGATTAACTCATCAGCAAAAGAGGAAGTTCTTTTGAGAACTTAAGCATTATATTTGGGATGACCCATTCTTATTTCGAGTTGGAGCGGACACTTGATTCGTAGATGTGTGTTTGGAGAGGAGGCAACTGACATTCTGCACCAATGTCATGAAGGGCCTACCGGAGGTCACCACGGGGCCAACTACACCGCGAAGAAGGTGTTAGATGCCGGTTTTTATTGGCCTACACTTTTTCATGATGCGCAGAAGTTGGTGCGAGCGTGCGATGCATGCCAAAGGGCATCAAATCTATCCGCGCACAACGAAATGCCTCAGAATTCGATCCAGGTCTGTGAAGTATTCGATGTATGGGGCATCGACTTCATGGGACCATTCCCATCCTCAAGCGGTAATAAGTATATCTGGTAGCTGTGGACTACGTGTCAAAATGGCAGAGGCGCAAGCCTTACCCACAAATGATGCCAGAGTAGTCGTGAGGTTCTTGAAAAACTTGTTTGCCCGGTGTGGTGCCCCGAATGCACTTATTAGTGACCGTGGAACGCATTTCTGCAATGCGCAACTAGAAAAAGCCCTGTCACGATATGGTGTTCATCACAGACTAGCCACACCATACCATCCTTAAACGAGTGGGCAGGTAGAGGTTAAACCAGGGACTGAAGAGGATCCTTGAGCGGTCGGTGGGTCAGAACCGCAAGGATTGGTTAGACAAGCTGGATGACGCGCTTTGGGCTTTTCAAACCGCGTACAAAATGCCTATAGGGACTATTCCGTAGAGGCTGGTTTACGGGAAAGCGTGTCATCTGCCAGTCGAGATGGAGCACAAGGCGTGGTGGGCGTTAAAGACTACAAATTTGGATATGAAGAGCGGCGATGAGGCTCGCTTCTTGCAGATCCATGAGCTTGAAGAATTAAGAAATCACGCCTACGAGAACTCTTGCTTATATAAAGAGCGCAAAAAAAAGACTACATGATAAGCGCTTGAAAGATCACAAGGAGTTCCAAGTAGGAGATCTCGTACTGTTGTTCAACTCGAGGCTTAGGTTGTTCCCCGATAAGTTGAAGTCCTGATGGACGGGGCCGTACACAGTCAAGGAAGTATTCCTATACGGCACTATAGTCATCGAGGACTCAAACGGGGTAACGTTCAAAGTCAACGGTCATCGACTAAAGCTTTATGTTAATGGACCAGTTAACTCGGCAGTGGAGGTCGTCGAACTCCATGCCCCGCACGCGTAATAAGTGTGGGGAGGAGAGTCCAGCTATCGACTCGCGGAGAAAAAAAATTTAGCGAGCGTGATTTGCACGCCAAGGGTAAATATGTAATTATGTTAATCTTTAGTCTTTATTTCGCGAATTCTTCGTTTTTTGGTAAGTTGTAGGTTTTCCCTGTTTTGACTCATGCCTAAGAAAGTTCTGAAGTTGAAACGATGTTCAAACAGCTAAAACACTTGGAAAGTTGGTAATTTTGTCGAAAATACAGAGCTTGGTGCATTTTCTGTGCAAAATCTGTAGACTGCCAGATGTCGCGTGGCCGTGCAACTGCTCCGCACGGTCGTGCACCTCAGAGTTGCATTTGCAAAGAACGTCCGTGCGGACTGACTTCCCGGCCACGCCCTACCGTGCGCCTATCCGCACGACCGTGCACCCTGAGAACAATGATCAAGGGTTGCGATTTGGAATTCGCACGACCGTGCACATCTGCGCACGGCCGTTTCTGCACCCGCACTCTCTAAAAAATCACCACTTTTTGCAGGATTTTGCGTAATCTCCAGTCAAGGTATGAATCCCCTTTACGTTTTGCATCTTTAATTCTGTTTTAGGAGTAGATTAGGGTTCTTGTTCAAGAAATATTTGGGGTTTTCTTCATAAACGACAATCAAAACCCTAATTCTTGAAAAATTGGGCGAATCACAGTTCCAAACAGGAACCCTCGGTCCATTCACTAAGAAAACACCTTGATTTATGGTTAAACAACCGAAATCAGTGAATAGAACCGTTTTTTGGAAACTGCAGATGATGCACGACCGTGCGCCTCATCCGCACGGCCGTGCGGGCCTGAATCGCTGCAGTGAGCCCGGCAGCAATAGTGTGCAATTTGGATCCGCACGGCCGTGCGCAACCTGAAACAGCGAAACAGAATGTTCTAAAAATGCTGTTCTGGTGCCGGGATCAAAATTTTGTTAGATCTGGCCTGATTTTTGTTGCTTGACTGCATGCAGATGAATCATCCGTTCTTGCAATTTGACGCCGACAAACAAAAGGAGCGGCCGTGTGTTAATCGACTACAAACTCTGTGGAACAGACAAAGTCAGATTGGTGAACCACGAAGGCTGAGTTGGGAAGCATTGCAAGCCTTGAACCAATCAGAAAGGCTTCAAGAGATGATTTCTTTCCCGATGGCAAGGTTGTTGAATATAGAGCGACCCGTCTACCTTGAGCTGACATTGGAGTTTTTCGCTTCCTACGGGTACGACAAACCATGGAGCGAAAACCCAGACTTCAGAAACACAAAAATCATTCAGTTCAGGCTTGGGGGAAGATGGCACAAATGGTCCGTGGCTAAGCTTGGTAAAAAGTTGGGCATATACAATGATGAAGATATAAACTCCGAGATTTTTATCAACATTTACAAGTTCGGCAGCGACGAAAATAGGGATGATTTTTGGGCTCACATAGCTGATGGGCCACCTTATGATGCTAGGAGAACAAAAGCGTCGAAGCTGAGGGACCCACTTCTTAGGGTTCTTCATCAAGTTATGAGCTACACTATTTGCGGGCGCATGGACAGTATGGGAACTGTCCCACACTGGATCTGCAATTTTTGTACTCCATCGTGAATGGGGTACAGCTCAACCTCGCCGCCTGTATGGCGGAATTTTTTATTAACAACGCGGGGAGGTCGGTGAGCAGTGAAATTCACGGTGGGGAGTATGTGACCCAACTTGCTCACTCTATCGGGGTTCTGACTGACAATGTGGTCAACCATTTGACACTGGTCCACTCAGGGGGTGAGGTGGACATTCGTTCCCTACGGGCGATGGGCTTAATTGTTGATACTGGAAATGGCCCAAGGTTAAGGGGCCTGCGTGGGGAAGTTTGGGACCCACTCCCACCGCTGCCATCTGACGAAGAAGAGGACGTCGAAATGGAGCATGCCCACGAGGCACATGCTCACGGGGATGCTTTCATCAGACCATCACCAGAGCAACAGCAGCAGCATCAGTACCAGTACCAGCACCAGCCAGAGTACCAGGCACATCAGGATTGGCCCCCTGACATACCCACATATCCAGAGTTCTACCAGCAGTTCTAGCAAATGCAGGTGAACCAAAAACCATGAGGGAAGAAATGCATGCTGGATTCTCTTACATTTTCGGAGGGCTACACAACGCCTTCCCAAACTACTTTGGCGATCCTCCATAGTTCCCATTTGGTAACTCCAGGCATGACGACGCGTGCCCATCTGGAGCCCGCCAAGACGATGAGGAGGACTAGTAGGAGGGAAGAGTTTGGCTGACGAAACCGCTGGTGTCATTTATTATTTATCATTGTTTATTATTGTCTCTTTTCGGGGTTTTCTTTTTTACTAATTTTCTTTAAAGAACCCCGCGGATATGTAGTACGTTTTGAAACACTTTCTTAGTACTTATGTTATTTAAATTTCTAGCTTTCGGACGAATCTTTATGTACCTAATATTTTGATCAAATGCATTGCATGTGTTTTGGTTAGCTTGACAAGCTTTGCAGGTATATGGAAATGCACACAGAGCCGGAAAGAAAAGAAAAAATGGTCACGCCAAATATCTCAAAGTCTTCTTCTGCTCGATGGGAGTATTATTCACCTTTTTCACACTTCAGTTTCGCTAATTAATAACCGCGTAACTATTTTTCGATTCACATTGAGGACAATGTGAAATTCAAGTGTGGGGAGGGGTTTAACTTGTGTAACTTTGTTTGTCCAAAATAATAATAATAATAATAATAATAATAATAATAATAAATAAACGGTAAATTGTATTTCATTTAAAAAGCAGCTGATACGATAAAAACCGGCAAGCCAAATTGATTTTTAAAAGGAGATGACAACTAAAAGCGTGACAAACAAAAGAAAGACTTGCATGCATATCTTTACATTTATACCCATTCCTTCAATTACATGAGCATACTTGAGCCTTTCAATTTTTATCATGCTTGTTTTTGTTCGGAATACGAGCGAGCCGGGTGTTTCATGTGATTTAGAACTTGTCATTAGTATACTTTTTAAAACCATGAATATGTGAAAAGAGCATGAATGTGATAGAGGCACTTAGGATACCGCTTTCGTGTTATCCTTTTTCTTTGTTTAATTTCCATAACCACCATTATCCCATTAGTAAACCATGTTGAGCCTATCTCCCGTGTTTTTCCGTTGACACCCATTTAACCCACTTAACCAAATTGAGCATTTTTTTTTTATTATTTAGCTTATTTTTGTTAAAACTCGATTATGGTTACTATCTAACTTGCGAGTATTTGTTTGAAAAAACAGGAAAACATCAACAAAAATAGAATAAAGGGGATCAAACCGGAGCAATTTTAGATGCTAAATAGTACAATCTCATTGACTAGCTCGATATGGTCATAATCTGTCGTTTATGCCTTACTTATGTATAGTTGTAATTCATTTACGCTTGTTAGAAATAACCGCCGAGTTTTAACCATTTAGCCACTCTTAAATGTCCTTTTCCTACCCGAAACCATTGCCTAACATTACAACCCTTAAAGACCTCTTGATTATGCTTTTTCGCATGTTAGTTAGTGGAGATTAGATCTTTTAACAAGCTTATTATATTGCATGATTCATCATCTTGGCATTGAGTGTTTTGCACATACACATTACATGTATGACTCATAAATATAACAGAGCGTGTGTGAACATTGTGAGGAATGTGAGGATTTGCATGTTAAGTCGATCGGAAGTGGAATCATTGGTTTTTGGTTATCTTTTCTTATATTCGCATACGCTTGTTCGGTTTGGGGTTATTGATGTTGACTTTTTGGAAAAAAATTAACCGCCGGATATTTATATAGAAACGTTTGGGACCTTCGTAGGTCCGCGTTCTTTTACTTCTAATTTGCTTAAGGACAAGCAAAAGTTCAAGTGTTGGGAGATTTGATATACGTTAAAATATACGTAATTTAGTTCCCCATTTTGCTCTCGTTTTGTGCGTTTTTGGCTAAAACATCGTTGTATAGGTACTTAATCGGTCAATTTTATTTTCAGGTCCAAAACAGCGTATCACAGACAAAGTTGGAGAAAAAGTGGGATTAACGAACATTCCGGATACATTCTGCAGATTCTGCTGAAGTTACAGACCACGCACGGCCGTGCAACCACTTGGCACGATCGTGCGAGACTTGCGATCTCAGAAGCACTGACCATGCGAAAGGTAGTGCAGCTCATTTCTCGGCACGCACGGTCGTGCAGCCCTTTGGCACGACTGTGCGCGACTTGATTGCTGATCAACAAGTAACCTGAAGACTTGGCACGGTCGTGCACATCTGAAGCCTTTGCCGCTCAAACATCCACTTGTCTGCCCATGCCCTGCAGTGACGTAATGCTGATGCGTACGGCCGTGCGGATATGAATTTGTCTATAAAACAGAGCATTCGCGACTGATCAAACTATTGGGTAATTTTCCAAGTTTCTGGGCGATTTCTGAGGTCCGAGAGCTTCCTAGCAGGGACGGTTTCAAGCCTCAAGGTTGCAAGAAGCTTTACATTCATCCAATCCATCAAATCCTTGCTTGTTTATGGTTTTATTTCTTGTTCTTAAAATATATTTCAAGTACATTTTCAAGCATTGAGCTGATGTTATGTAATATTGTTATAAATGTTATGAAAACACTTGTTTTATGATCAATATTTAGTTTATTATCATGTTAAAATGAAGCGCAGGCAACTTGTTCTTGTTTGAATCTTGATGATCATATGGCAATCTGGTTTCTTGATTATGATTGTTTATCTTGGATTATTAGTAAATGGTTAGTTAGGATAAGTTGAATAAACCTCATAATTAATCATTTATTAGTAAACTGTTAACTTGATTAATATGTTTACACCATGAAACTATAAATAGGTATTGGTTTAATAAAAGATAAATCTCATTTTGATTAAGAATGCTTTCTTACACGAAAGGGCTCTAACGGGTTAGATGGTGTTATTGCGGGTTCTTAACATGGGTCATAATCTTTGTTGAGTATTTTTTGCCAAAATGACCAATTTGGTAGATTTAAAGACTTGCAAAATGGATAAGTTTGTGATATGATCTACGTTATGCTTGTCTCGGTCGTTGTATTGTGTTTATCGGTATTGCTTTCGTTGATAAAGTGAGGTTAGAAAACTCTTAACGGATGACTAACTTATTTTCAAAGATTCACATGAAAATATATCAATAGCTCGCTAAAGAATAATTTTAGGTGGTTAAAGTGTGTTTATCGCGTTAACTTTCTGAAGAATTTAATGTTAGGATTCCCGAAAGGGATAATATTTGTCTTTATAATTGGAATATTGATCAAGTGCATTTGTGACATTTTTGATAACATGCTTATATTGTTTATAAAACAAGACAAAAGAAAAAGAAATTGTAATTTTGTAAATAAAGTCTTTTATGTTTTAAAATATATTTTTAGAAAATTTTAGAAAAAGTCTTTCACATACCCTTTTACCGGTAAATAAATGACGACGGTTTAGTACACAAGCACCTGCCCGCGTCCATGGATCGACATCTGGTTCTTACCCATACTTTACTACATATACGATAGGGTATGTCCTTTTGTGTGTGTTTTAATGTTAAGGTATAAATCATTCTTAAAAATATTAAAACCGAGTTCATGTGTAAAATTCATTGTAAAAATATGTATATATACGCACACGTCAAGTTTTTGGCGCCGTTGCCGGGGACGCAGCGAGCTTTTAGGAACGACCCGAGTTATTCTTCTTTTCCTGATGTACATGCTTGTGAATATTTGTTTATAATTATTTATTTGTTCATTCATTTGTATATAAATATATATTTTTGCAAGATCGATATTTATTTGCACGCCCGAATTCGAAAATAAAATGATTGGCAAAAAAATAAATAAATAAATAAAATAAAGAAATTTATTAATAAAATATTGTTTAATATTATATTATAGTTTATTTAATAGTTTTGGGATGTGCTTATCCCTTCCTTACAGGTTGATGTCCTCAACCCCCGCCCGCGGCTGCTGAGCCATCTGACGAACAGGAACGTGACCTAAGGAGGAGTAGGAGACTTCGAGAAAGGTCTCGTGTTGTTTCACAACTTATCTCAGCTATAGTGGACGAGCCGAAGATACCTGCTGAGAGTGAAAACTCAGAGGTCGAAGGGGGAGCACCATGGCAGACGACGACCGGCCGTTGAATGAGACCGGCAGTCCGGGAGGTGAAGGCCTGCAGCCAAGTATCGCCCGACAGACTGTGGTGGCGCCGAATTTCGAGATCAAATCCAGCATCGTTAACATGTTGCAAAATTCGGTGCAGTTTGATGGAAAGGATCACGAGGACCCAGGTCGACATATTGCTGCATTTCTTGAGGTATGCTCTACTTTCAAGATTCTAGACGTTTCTGACGATGCAATCCGATCGCGGCTCTTTCCATTCTCTTTGCGAGACAAAGCCCGAGCTTGGCTTTTATCACTTCCCGCAGAATCCATTACTACCTAGAATGAAATGGCGGAGCTGTTTATGCAAAAGTACTTCCCTCCAGAGAAAACAGCTAAGTTGAAGAACCGTATCATGACATTTCGACAGGATGATGGAGAGTCCTTACACGCCGCTTGGGAGAGGTTTAGAGATCTTCTTATTGATGTCCCACATCATGGTTTGTCCAAAAGACAACTAGTATTAACTTTCTACCAAGGACTTAACTATGATTCGCATGAGCGTTTGGACATGTATGCAGGGGGAGATCTTGGCACGAAGACACCAAATGAAGCCTACGCGATTATCGAGAAAGCTGCTTTGAAGTCGAGTTCTCGTCAAGCCGGGAGAGAGAGCTAGGACATCAGCTCGTTCAGGAGTTCATGCTGTTGATACATATACGGCCCTTACTGCTCAGATCAGAGCCCTTGCTGCAAAAATCGATCAAGCTCATAATGTTTCGCGGGTTCAATCTTCATGCGAGCAGTGTGGGATTTCACACGAGTTGGGTGCGTGCGAACAAGGTGTTGTGTTTACAGGCCACGAGGAGGTTGGATTATCTGGGAAATCAAACTAGACCCCAAAGTAACCCCTATAGTAACACATACAATCCGGGATGGAAGAATCACCCAAACTTTGCATATAAACATACCATTTATTGAAGCGTTGGCTCAAATGCCCAAATAAGCTAAGTTCCTGAAGGACATCCTCACAAACAAGCAAAATCTCCAGGACATGTCGTGTGTTTTAATTAATAAGAACTGTTTGGCTATTCTTCAAAATCGTTTGCCCGAAAAGATGGGAGACCCGAGCAGTTTCACCCTTCCTTGTCTAATAGGCAGCATGTCTGTCAGCCACGCATTGGCTGACTTGGGAGCAAGCATAAACCTTATGTCGTATAAGGTTTTTGCTAAACTGGATCTAGGTGAGTCGTCACCTACGAGGATGAGTATTCGACTTGCTGATCGTTCAATCAAATATCCGTGCGGGTTTGTTAAAAATATGCTTGTTAAGATCGAAAAATTCGTGTTTCACGTAGATTTTATCATTCTGGACATGGATGAAGACTCTAAGTGCCTTTGATACTCGGACGCCTGTTTCTCAATACCGCAAGGACGATTGTAGATGTGGCCGCAGGCCAAATCACGCTTCGAGTTAATGATGAGCATGTGACCTTCGACATTAAACGGTCGATGCAGCACCCACAAAGTCAAGATGTTACGCTTTATTTTGTCGACATTGTCGATACCTTTGTGAACTCTCATTTTCAAGGCACGATTGAGGAAATCGATTCGGATATGCACAGACTTGAGCAGCCGGTTTGTCAAGTTGGTGATTATGGTTCCCATAGTCTAGATAGATTTGTAGAGATCGATTGTGAAGTTGAAGGAAAGTCAAAGCCTTCAGTTGAGGATCTGTCGTCATTGGAGTTGAAACAACTCCCGCCACATCTCAAGTATGCATTTCTAGACGAGGAATGTCGTCTTTCGGTCATTATCTCATCATCCTTAGATGAAGAAGAGAAGAGAAAACTTCTCGAGGTTCTGAAACTTCATAAGAAAGCCATGGAGTGGAAGATTATGGACATCAAAGTCATCAATCCCTCCTTTTGCACTCATAAAATTCTGATGGAGGATGACTACAAGCCGTGTGCGCAACCTCAGAGGAGGTTAAACCCGAATATGTAAGATGTCGTGAAGAAATAGGTGATTAAGTTACTTGATGCAGGGTTAATATATCCTATCTCTGATTCAGTATGGGTTAGCCCTGTGCAAGTAGTGCCCAAGAAAGGAGGCGTAACTGTAGTCTCAAACGACAAGAATGAGTTTATTCCGACCCGCACCGTCACTGGATGGCGAGTTTGCATCGACTACCGCAAACTTAATGACGCCACCCGCAAGGACCACTTCCCCCTTCCATTCATCGACCAGATGTTGGAACATCTGTCGAGGAAGTCATTTTATTGTTTTCTGGATGGGTTTTCGGGCTATTTTCAAATTCCAATCGCTCCTGAGGATCAGGAGAAGACTACTTTTACCTGCCCCTTCGGCACATTCGCCTACGGCGTATGCCTTTTGGGTTATGCAATGCAACGACGACATTTCAGCGCTGCATGGTTGCCATTTTTCATGACATGATTGAAGACTCCATGGAGGTGTTCATTGATGATTTTTCTGTTTTTGGGAGTTCCTTTGATCATTGTCTGAAAAATTTGAAAAAGATGCTGATGAGGTGTGAAGAGACCAATCTTGTGCTCAACTAGGAGAAATGTCACTTCATTTGAAAGAAGGGATAATTCTCGGGCATAGGATCTCGCAAGCGGGGTTAGAGGTTGATCTAGCCAAAGTGGATGTCATCTCTAAACTTCCACCCCCTACCTCAGTTAGAGCAATTAGGAGTTTCCTTGGTCATGTTGGGTTCTACAGGAGATTCATTAAAGATTTTTCAAAAATCGCGAGACCCATGACCCGTTTGTTGGAGAAGGATGCTCCGTTTGTGTTTTCGGAACAATGCCTGACGGAATTCAATTTTGTTGAAGCAAAGGCTAGTCGAAGCCTTTATTTTGGTTGCACTAGATTGGGCGTTGCCGTTTGAGATTATGTGCGACGCCAGCGATTTCGCTATAGGGGCAGTCTTGGGACAGCGAAAGGAAAGGCACTTTCATCCTATATACTACGCGAGTAAGACCTTACACGATGCGCAAGAAAACTACACTACCACTGAGAAGGAGCTTTTGGCGGTAGTTTTCGCGTTTGATAAGTTTAGATCATACCCTGTGTTGTCTAAGACTATTGTGTACACGGATCACGCCACTATTCGATATCTTTTCAGCAAACAAGACGCAAAATTACGTCTGGTTAGATGGATTATGTTGCTGCAAGATTTCGATATCGAGATTCAAGACAAGAAGGGTGCGTTGAACGTTGCGGCCAATCATCTCTCGAGACTTGAGCGCAGAGATTCCGAGGAGACGTGGAAGGAACCAATAAACGACAATTTCCCCCACGAGTTCCTCATGAGCGTGGAGGTGAGAGATGAGTCGCCCTCGTTTGCCAACTTCGCGAACTATCTAGCATGTGGAATCCTTGTCAAAGGATTAACGCATCAGCAAAAGAGGAAGTTCTTTCCATACCTTAAGCATTATATTTGGGATGACCCATTCTTATTTCAAGTTGGAGCGGATCACGTGATTCGTAGATGTGTGTTTGGAGAGGAGGCAACCGACATTCTGCGCCAATGTCACGAAGGGCCTACCGGAGGTCACCACGGGGCCAACTACACCGCGAAGAAGGTGTTAGATGCCTCTTTTTATTGGCCTACATTTTTTCATGACACGCAGAAGTTGGTGAGAGCGTGCGATGCATGCCAAAGGGCATCAAATTTATCCGCGCGCAACGAAATGCCTCAGAATTTGATCCAGGTCTGTGAAGTATTTGTGTATGGGGCATCGACTTCATGGGACCATTCCCATCCTCACTCGGTAAGAAGTATATCCTGGTAGCTGTGGACTACGTGTCAAAATGGGTAGAGGCGCAAACCTTACCCACAAATGATGCTAGAGTAGTCGTGAGGTTCTTGAAAAGCTTGTTTGCCCGGTTTGGTGCCCCGAAGGCGCCAAATGAAGCCTACGCGATTATCGAGAAAAGCTGCTTTGAAGTAGAGTTCTCGTCAAGCCGGAGAGAGAGCTAGGACATCAGCTCGTTCAGGAGTTCATGCTGTTGATACATATACGGCCCTTACTGCGTAGATCAGAGCCCTTGCTGCAAAAATCGATCAAGCTCATAATGTTTCGCGGGTTCAATCTTCATGCGAGCAGTGTGGGATTTTACACGAGTTGGGTGCGTGCGAACAGGGTGTTATGTTTACAGGCCACGAGGAGGTGGATTATCTGGGAAATCAAACTAGACCCCAAAGTAACCCCTATAGTAACACATACAATCCGGGATGGAAGAATCACCCAAACTTTGGGTGGAAGGGTGGTTCAGGTAATCAAAACCCACTCGGGTATACTCAGCACGCTTCCACTCCACAGCAATCCTACGGTCAATCTTTTCAGTCTCAGAGTCGCCCCTACCAGCCACATTCGAATATGTACCATAATCAAGGTGCCGGGAGCAGTTCCCAGCAACAAGCCCCTCAAAATAACTCTAAGCTGGAGGAAATGATGGCACAGCTTTTAAGCAACTCAAACAGTGCGAATCAGTTGGCTGAAAAGCGTTATCACCAGCACGAGGAGCGTTTCATGGCCCAAGAAGGGGAAATAAGGAGTCAGAAGGCCTCCATTCAGGTCATTGAGAATCAAGTAGGCCAGTTGGCTAAGATGTTATCTGAGAGACCTCAGGCGGTCTTCCGGGCAATACGGGGCCAAACCCAAGAGGGCACGTTAATGCAGTTATGACGAGGAGTGGAAAAGCCACGGGACCTGACATATCGGACTCACCACCGATCACTGAGACGGTCCATACTGACGCTTCGGACGAGGTGCACGCTAGGCGAGTCCCAGCAAGTACAGCACAGCTCCAGAAGCCAGTTACAGATTATACTCCTCTAGTTCCGTACTCGGGCAGACTAAAGAAGCAAAGGACTGAAGAACAATATGGTAAGTTTCTTGAGATGTTCAAACAATTGCATATAAACATACCATTTGTTGAAGCGTTGGCCCAAATGCCCAAATAAGCTAAGTTCCTGAAGGACATCCTCACAAACAAGCAAAAGCTCAAGGACATGTCGTGTGTTTTAATGAATGAGAACTATTAGGCTATTCTTCAAAATCGTTTGCCCGAAAATATGGGAGACCCGGGCAGTTTCACCCTTCCTTGTCTTATGGGCAGCATGTCTGTCAGCCACGCATTGGCTGACTTGGGAGCAAGCATAAACCTTATGCCGTATAAGGTTTTTGCTAAACTGGATCTAGATGAGTCGTCACCTACGAGGATAAGTATTCGACTTGCTGATCGTTCAATCAAACATCCGCGCGGGTTTGTTGAAAATATGTTTGTTAAGATCGACAAATTCGTGTTTCCCGTAGATTTTGTCATTCTGGACATGGATGAAGACTCTAAGGTGCCTTTGATACTCGGATGCCCGTTTATCAATACCGCGAGGACGATTGTAGATGTGGTCGCATGCCAAATCACGCTTCGAGTTAATGATGAGCATCTGACCTTCGACATTAAACGGTCGATGCAGCACCCAAAAAGTCAAGATGATACGCTTTATTATGTTGACATTGTCGATACCTTTGTGAACTCTCATTTTCAAGGCACGATTGAGGAGATCGACTCAGATATGCACAGACTTGAGCAGCCGGTTTGTCAAGTCGGTGATTATGGTTCCCATAGTCCAGATAGATTTGTAGAGATTGATTGTGAAGTTGAAGGAAAGTCAAAGCCTTCAGTTGAGGATCCGCCGTCGTTGGAGTTGAAACAAAAACCTCCACATCTCGAGTATGCATTTCTAGACGAGGAATGTCATCTTAAGGTCATTATTTCATCATCCTTAGAGGAAGAGGAGAAGAGAAAACTTCTCGAGGTTCTGAAACTTCATAAGAAAGCCATGGCGTGGAAGATTATGGACATCAAAGGCATCAATCCCTCCTTTTGCACTCATAAAATTATCATGGAGGATGACTACAAGCCGTGTGCGCAACCTCAGAGGCGGTTAAACCCGAAGATGCAAGACGTCGTGAAGAAAGAGGTGATTAAGTTACTAGATGCGGGGTTAATATATCCTATCTCTGATTTAGTATGGGTGAGCCCTGTGCAAGTAGTGCCCAAGAAAGGAGGCGTAACTGTAGTCTCAAACGACAAGAATGAGTTTATTGCGACCCACACCATCACCGGATGGCGAGTTTGCATCGACTACCGCAAACTTAATGACGCCACCCGCAAGGACCACTTCCCGCTTCCATTCATCGACCTGATATTGGAACGTCTGTCGAGGAAGTCATTTTATTGTTTTCTGGATGGGTTTTCGGGCTATTTTCAAATTCCAATCGCTCCTGAGGATCAGGAGAAAACTACTTTTACCTGCCCCTTCGGCACATTCGCCTACCGGCGTATGCCTTTTGGGTTGTGCAATGCACCGACGACATCTCAGCGCTGCATGGTTGCCATTTTTCACGACATGATTGAAGACTCCATGGAGGTGTTCATGGATGATTTTTCTGTTTTTGGGAGTTCCTTTGATCATTGTCTGAAAAATTTGAAAAAGATGCTGATGAGGTGTGAAGAGACCAATCTTGTGCTCAATTGGTTTGATTTCTTGTTCTTAATATATATTTCAAGTACATTTTCAAGCATTGAGCTGATGTTATGTAATATTGTTATAAATGTTATGAAAACACTTGTTTTATGATCAATATCTAGTTTATTATCATGTTAAAATGAAGCTCAGGCAACTTGTTCATGTTTGAATCTTGATGATCATATGGCAATCTGGTTTCGTTGATGTTGGATTCTTGATTATGATTGTTTATCTTGGATTATTAGTAAATGGTTAGTTAGGATAAGTTGAATAAACCCCATAATTAATCATTTATTAGTAAACTGTTAACTTGATTAACATGTTTACACCATGAAACTAGAAATGGGTATTGGTTTAATAAAAGATAAATCTGATTTTGATCAAGAATGCTTTCTTACACGGAAGGGCTCTAACGGGTTACATTGTGTTATTGCGGGTGCTTAACATGGGTCATAATTTTTGTTGAGTATTTTTGACCAAAATGACCAACTTGGTAGATTTATGTTTAAGACTTGCTAAATGGATAAGTTTGTGATATGATCTACGTTATGCTTGTCTCGGTGGTTGTATTGTGTTTATCGGTATTGCTTTCCTTGATAAAGTGAGGTTAGAAAACTCTTAACGGATGACTAACTTATTTTCAAATATTCACATGAAAATATATCAATAGCTCGCTAAAGAATAATTTTAGGTGGTGAAAGTGTGTTTATCGCGTTAACTTTCTGAAGAATTATCATGCTAGGATTCCCGAAAGGGATACTAGTTGTCTTTATAATTGGAAAATTGTTCAAGTGCCTTTGTGACATTTTTGATAACATGCTTATATTGTTTATAAAACAAGACAAAAGAAAAAGAAATTGTATATTTGTATTTAAAGTATTTTATGTTTTAAAATATATTTTTAGAAAATTTTAGAAAAAGTCTTTCACATACCCTTTTACCGGTAAATAAATGATGACGGTTTAGTACACAAGCACCTGCCTGCGTCCATGGATCGACATCTGGTTCTTACCCATACTTTACTACATATACGATAGGGTACGCTTGTCCTTTTGTGTGTGTTTTAATGTTAAGGTATAAATCATTTTTATAAATATTAAAACCGAGTTCGTGTGTAAAATTCATTGTAAAAATATGTATATATACGCACACGTAAGCTGTACAAACCGTGGATATAACAGAAACATCCTCTTCTTGGACTGCTCTAAAATCTTCTTCATATTTTCGAAGATATAACCTGAGAAGTTATATTCCAGTCCATAATGAGAGCTACAATAGCAGAGGTCTGGGTTTGCTTCGGTTGATCCAAGCCTCCCTTGTTCTCTGAAATGCACTGCATAAACATATGTACTAGTAATCTCAGTAGGCGAGATACATCTTCTTGAGTAACGACGATACGACCCTTCATAACTCATCTCCGCAAGTATCGGCAATACTTTCTCCTTCGCATATACAGTCGGGTCACTTGCAACATCAGCAATCTGTAAAACCTCTCTAACGCAAGCTTTATTAACTAAGACCTCCTTCCCCTGTATCTGAGAACTGATATACGGTCTCCCATCAGCTCCTATCTAGTGGAATCGAGCTCTCTTCCAAAATGAGTGCACTAGATCTCTGTATATAACTAGATTAGCACGTAGTGCATAAGCAATTTTGCACGCGTTCAGGCCGCTATCATCGATTGGAACTCCTGATAGAATTCAGTGGTGGATCTGATAAGTATCCTGCCTGATTGTGGAACTGCTCCTCTACCAACATAACTACATCAAAGGCCTCTTCTACCATATCTGTTAAAACAATAACCAGGTTAAATCACAACTAACAGAAGTTAACGGATTTTATCGGGATAAAGATCAACACTAATTGGATGGTTCAAACAGATTTCAAAGGTTCAATTATTGAAAGGTTCAAATCAGTTTGAAGGGTTCAATCATTTGAAAAGGTTCAAAAGAGTTCAAAGGTTCAAACCCTAGAATCCGGATTTACTAAGAGGTCAACAGTAATCCAGATGAACCTTTACATCATTCTGGATTAGCAAAGAGGTCACTAGTATTTCGGATAAATCAGCAATACGGATTAGAAAATCAATAGTATCTCGGATAAATCATCAATCCGGATGAAGATATCCGAGATGAAATCCGAGTTCATCAACTCTGTTGAATATCCATCCGGAATGAGATCCGAAATGCATGTTACTTTGAAGGCCAATCCGAGATGCTATCCAAAATGCTTGAAACATGAAGATTATCATCCGGATTTTATGATTTTAAGCAAAATTTACCTAATCCGGATGAGGTTCGAGATATAATCTGAGATGAACAGTGGGAAATCAGAGAGAAAAATCAGAGAAGATCAGTTTGGAAATTTGTGAATAATCCGGAATGACATCTCTGAATCACTTAAGTACTTTCCGGAAAGGGCTTGGGCCTCACTCTTTTGGGCCCAACACAGTCCGAAATCCAAATTCCAAAGAATCCGGATTGGCTTTTGTCAGGCCCAATCTGGAATAGTGATAGCTAAGTGGGCATGTCTGGAAAGTGTTTAAAAGCCCAATTCGGAACAGTAACTTGTGAATTCTAAATTTTCAATTTTTAAGACTTTCAGAAATTCTATTGGATTAGCCCAAATTAAATCAGCAACCAGTCCATATCCCTTAATAGAAACCATCTAACCAATAATCAGCAATTTGACTAACCAAGCATCCAACACCTTTTACCAACTACAAAAATAAGACATTTTAGAACAAACATAAACACAGCCTTGCTAAGGGATCAAATCGTTTCAAAGGTCGACTAAGGAACATTTTTCAGTATGAGCTGGGTCAAACTAGTCTAAGCGATTGCCCATATATTTGTCCATCTAAATCTAAATCTAAAACTCAACCCTCCAGTTCAAGCTTTATGATATGCTTAAGGTAGTATTATACTATAATACCCGTGTGTCCCATACCATGACATACCCCCACGATCAAGATAAGCACAACAATTCATCGTTGCAGGTGAGTATCCTGAGGTCATCCTTTATCTTTTACAACGTCAGGCTATTGGTGAATAGGTCAATACTTTCGTACAACAGAGAGACCAATAGTGTCTGACGAGGGTTAGGCAAATACCTTATGTGGTACTTAGGAACTTATGGAATTTTCTCATGAAGAGACTTCCGTTCTCTTAGGTTTTGGCCCTTCTATTTTGGCTCTTTTAGAAAGATATCCTGACTGTGCCTAGGTTTGCATATAATCTGGATACAACAGAAGGGCAGCCAAGATATCCTCGGATGACTCAACAGTATAAAGACCCGAAACCTCAGACGTTGGCTATCTATCAACACAGGATTTAAGACAATGAAATCATACACCTATAGTATGTGACCCACTGAGTACATAGTTCGTTATGTTTATATCATTTGGCTTACACTATCTGGATTAGATTTAGACCTATCGATATATCACCTTCGATCCAAGCCTTTTCCCGCTTCAACACCTTACATGTGTTAGTCAGACATTTTATCACGAAAAAGTATTTCATTTCCCAATCATTGCAAAAGTTGTAGTAAAAACAAACACATTTTTTTAATATTTCTCCCCCTAAATTTGTGCATATATATGAACAAATTTACGAAGCAAAGGAAAATAAATGAAAGACAATAAACGAAACGAAAAAGAAAGAGGATGCTTAGTTAGAAAACCGAATCATTTTGAGAAGATCCACAAGCACTTGAATACACAAGTTGCTAACAGGTTTCGTGAACAAATCCGCCACGTTTGCATCGATGTGGATTTGCTCAAGTTTAACAAGACCCTTTCATAGCGATCACGGATAAAATGAACTTTGATATTTATGTGCTTGGTTTTGGAGTGGCAAACATGGTTTTTTAGGATTTGGATACGACATCATTATCACAATAAATTGTGGTGTTTAGATAAGTCAAACCGTAATCTGCAAGCTGGTGTTGCATCCATAAAAACCTGGGAGCAGCAAGCAGAGGCTGCGACATATTCGACTTCCGCAGTAGAAAGCGAGACCGTCTGTTGCTTCTTGCATTGCCACGAGATTAAGCGGTCTCCCAAGAATTGACATCCAGCTGAAGTTGAGCGCATATCCCTATCTGTACCCCAATACTGTCAGAGAAAGCATACAGTTCAAATTCAGAATTTTTAGGATACCAGAGGCCCAGTGATAGTGCCCCTTTTAGGTACCTAAAAATTCGTTTACCAGCATGTAAATGAGAGAGTTTAGGAGTAGCCTGATAACGAGCACACTAGCAGACGGCAAACATGATATCTGGCCGACTTGCAGTGAGATACATGAGTGAACCAATCATACATGGTCAGATTAATAGGCGTTCCTTCAGTGTCTTCATTTAGCAAAGGCCATTCTACAATAGGTGAAGTCGTGGGCTTTGAGTCTGTAAGCTTGAATTTCGCAAGAACGTCATGGACATATTTTCCTTGATGAATCAGGATTCCCTGCGGGCTCTGACGAACTTGAAGTAATAAAAACATGGTCATCTCCCCCGGTGAGCTCATCTCAAATTTCTTCTCATAATTTCTTCAAATTCCCGACACAAACCATCATTTGTAGAACCAAAAATGATATCATCAACGTCAATTTTAACAAGAATAATGTCCTTGTCAACACGTTTGATGAACAGGGTTTTATCAATGGTTCCCCGAGTGTATCCATGAGCAAGCAAATGCTCTGTTAAAGTTGCGTACCATGCGCGAGGCGCTTGATGCAACCCATACAAAGCTTTGTCCAATTTGTATGCATAGTCTGGCTTATCAGGATCAGTAAAACCCGGTGGTTGTGCCACGTATATTTCCTCTTTCACCGTGCGTAGAGAAACGCAGTCTTGACATCCATTTGATAGACAGTGAAATCCATGTAAGATGCATATGCCAAGAAAATGCAAATAGCCTCCAACCGAGCGACCGGTGCGTAGACCTCATCGTAGTCTAATCCTTCAATCTGACAAAAACCCTGAACCACCAGTCGAGCTTTATTCCGAACAATGACTCCAGTGTCATCCTGTTTGTTACAAAAAACCTAGCGAGTTCCGAGAGCACGTTTTCTTTGAGGCAGCTTCACCAATTGCCACCAAGCTTCTCAAATTGATTGAGTTCTTCATGTATAGCATCCACCCAGCCTGGTTCCTGCAAAGCAACATCAATACTTTTAGGTTCAATTTGTGAAATAAAGCAAGAGTAAAGGCAAGTATTGATATCCTCTGATTGACTGCGGGTTCGAATAGCAGCAGTAACAGGACCAATAATATTTTCAATGGGATGATCACGCTGTAGACGCTGCGGTATTAGCGTAGTAGGGACAAGAAGATTCGTTTGCAAGTTAGTAACACTCACTGAAGCCACTCCAGATGACTCCCCTCATTAGTTGCACCAGTAGAAGTATTGGCTGATGAATCAACAGAACACTCTGGCGATGTAGGCTCAGGAAACAGAGATGAACCCAAGACATCGGGAGGAGCAGCCCCGCCATTTGTCGTAGGAGACTCTGTGTTTGAGGCCTCAACTTCAGGGGAATCAGCCTAAGGAGTCTGATCAGAAGCTGTTTCTTGAGGTTGCGATACTGGTGAAGGAGTAGATACAGCCTCATTAAATCCAGGTGGATCCATACTCAGCTTCTTTAACGTCTCATGCAGTTGCGCAGCATCAGCATCGTCTTCAGGTGAGATGGGCATTGTTGGAAGGTCAGAAATTTGGCTTGTACCTGTAGACACATTTGAAGGAACATCAACATGGTTAAACAATGTGGAATAATCATACAGCCAGTCAGGACGAATGCATGTGTCCTTGGGATTTTCCTCCAGCCAACCCACATTGTAGGTTTCAACTACCATTTTCTTGATCTTATTATAGACACGATATGAAGTATTTTTGGAATATCCAACGAAGATGCATGGGTCGTGATTCAAATTTTCCTTTAGCGTCCATGAGCAGGAGAACACAAGGGCATCCGAACTTGCGAAAATGCTTGACCGAAGGTTTACGACCCTCAACCACTTCGTACGGAGTTTTCATGTGTCGTTTATTGATCAGGCATGATTCTGAATATAACAACGATATTGATTGCTTTTGCCTAGAAAATGAGAGGTAGCTCGGATTCAACCAGTATAGTACGTGCAACTTCAATTAGCGTTTGATTTCTTCGTTCTGCAACCCCATTCTGTTGTAGAGTTCTGGCTGCACTAAATTGGCGCTCAATACCCTTGGAGGAACAGAAAGAATTTAAGATGACATTCTTAAATTTTGTTCCATTATCACAACGAATCGCCTTTATAGTGGTGTCTGTCTGGTTCTCCATAAGCGTGACAAACTATTTAACTAACTCAGCGGTTTCACTTTTATGTGTAAGAAAGAAAACGCAGGTGAATCGCGAGTAGTCATCAATAATGACCAGACAGTATGCCTTCCCGCCAATGCTCAGAATGTCTGTCGGACCAAAAAGATCCATGTTAAGCAATTCTAAGACTTGAGACGTGGAAGGGGCGGCTTTAGATTTGTGTGGCTGTCGATGTTATTTCCCACGTGCACATGATTCACATTTTTCAACCTGCATAAAGTCGCGAACTGGTAGTCTCTTACTAAACCACCTTTTGTAAGGCGATTTAATGCTTCATGTTGATGTGTCCTAGTCTACTATGCCATAACATTGCATCACGTTCAGCTGTAGACGAGAATAGGCAAGTGAGGTTGTCAGAGGGAGCCTTGTTCATGTCAATGACATATGCATTTCCCTTTCGGGCGGCTTTAAGAAGAATCCAATCATCCGGAATAATAAGACCTGTTTCAATACATAACACCCTTTCTTGGTAAAGAGAACATCCAAATGATTGTCATAGAGCTGAGACACACTCAAAAGACTGTGCTTCAATTCTGGTACGTAGTTCACATTCTTAAAGCTGAGGGCTCCGTTGCATATGGTTCCTCTAATAGTGATCTTCCCGGTCTCACCACCTACGAAGGAGATAAACCCCCCATCGAAAAACTGAATGTCATTCAACTGCGAGATGTCCCCAGTCATGTGCCTGGAACAACCACTGTCAATATACCAAAGTCTGACAAGAGTTCGCCAGAGTTGTTCCTGCACATTTCAACAGGTTTTATTTAGAGGCTGCAACCCAGGCCATTAAAGATCTGGGCATGCCATTTGCATCAACATAAGTAACCTTACGGAAAATTAAATTAGTTGAGGATGAGGTTGATGATCCTTTTGATTTGTTTGATATGGGGGCAGAAGACTGAATCTTGGTCAATTTCTTAGGTCTCCAGATTAACGAATCAGACTTCTGCACAATCCTTGGAGTGCTAGAAGGATTCAGGAAACCGGAAGGTCTTGTAGATTTGTGAGCCTGTTTCTTGGCCATGTTCCAGTCCTGATCAGAAGACTTAGCCAGAGCAAATCGAGCCTGAGGTAGGCGATTAGGCATAGCCTTCTGATATTTTGAATATAATGTTTTAAACTGGTGTAAAAGCCTTTTGACAATTTCGCGCAATATGCCCAGGAAATCCACAGTTGAAACAGGTCTACCTCTTCTGGAAGAAAACAGTCCGTTCAGCTTGGGAAATTCTAGGCAATTTGTCTGTCACTTTCTTGCTTGTGGGTACTGACGGCTGATGCACGGTGTTGATCTTAGTTGTTGCCTGCGCACAACCATCAGCACACTTGTTAGTTTTGTGATTTGAATTAGACAACTTAGGCGCAGTGTTAACTGATTTCTGTTCACCAGTTTGCTTAACAGATTCAGATTGTGGCTGCTGAGTCAATTTCTCAGAGTGAAGAGGTGACTCAGCAGTTGACTTTTCATTTGTCGGAGGCGCCTGTTTGTTTTTCTTCTTTCTGGATCGGCGTGTTCTCCGTTTCTTATTCTTATTTTCAAATCACTTTTTGTGGCAGATTCTGCAGAGGACACGGGTGGCTCAGCAGGGACATCTTTTTCTAAACTTTCAGAAGATGAGCTTGAAACATTACAAGTAGGTGGAATCTCTAAATTTTGAAAAGTTTGAGAATCCGATTTAGATTCAGTTTCAAGATTTGCATCAGAATCTGCATAAAGAGACTGCTCATCATCTGTCATTTCACAATCAATCCCTTGTGCCTAGTTTGAAGAAGCTGAGTCGCCCGAATCTTCTAGAATTTTGCCAACGTCAATTTTCACAGGGTCGGTTGGTTGGTTGAATTTCTCACTGTCAACCCTGGGATTAGCATCAACAGACGGAGCCTCTGGAGAAGAGCTTCCGGTCTCCTCAGTAGGAACTGATGAAACCAAATCATCTGTCGATGCGTACCTGTAGCAAAATTCATATTTTCATCACAAGAGTTATTACAGTTATTAGTAGCATTCAAAACATCAGCATTAGTTGAAAAACCAGAATTAAAACTATCTGTGTTATCAACACAACCAACACTGTCTGAAAATTTAAATTGTTCGTAAGAAATTGATTTAAAATGTATAAAATTCATAATCAGCAGCCGAATTGTCTGAATTTGCATTCAGACATTCCTCTTGATCACCATCTGTAATATCCTCAACTAATATTTCTTCTGCACATGAGGTAGAAACGTTAGTATCGTTCACAAAGTCAGTTTTAGTTTCAGAAGAATTTTCTCCTTTAGATTCTGTGGAGGATGTTGTTGCTTCTACCTCAGGCGTCACTTTCTCCAAATCATCTGCACTACAAGAAGGATGGTCACCAGATTCATGTGAAAGTGGTGTGGAAGTAACAAAAACATCATCCCTCTCGAGTTCAGTTGGTTTAGAGAACTTTGGGTAATAGGGCTTCCATGGTTTAGAAAGATAATCAGAAGGTTTACCATACATCATATTTTCTGCATTTTCTAAATCAGCCTCAGATTCAGGCATTCTTGTATGGTTATGATTATATGGTGGAGGAGCCCTATTGTACCCAAGACCTTTTGTGAAATTTTTCTGGTAATTTAGCTGTAGATCACATAAGTCCTTGACCAGCTTGCTGGAAGTTTCAAATTTTTTAATATTTATTTCATTTTCGTGAAACTTCCTGTCAAGGAATTTAGCTTGGCTAAGGCTGCTTGAAGTTCTACGTCCTTTTCAACTAATTTTAGCTTATAGTCGTATACCCAACATTGCTGTTGGTTCAAGTCTAGCTTTAGTTGAGCTATATCTTGTTTTTGAGCTTCGACCTTTTCCATAAGAAGCTTGTTCTTATGTTTAAGGGCGATGTTTTGTGATGTAGCTTGCTGATATTCAGCTACAAGAGTTGAATTATGGTGCGCATTTGTGATAATTTAAAACGACAACTATCATAACAGAGAATTCGATTTACCGTTTCCGAAAGATCTGGTGTTTCAGTTGTCTGCGCCATTATGCAGTGGTTGTTGTTCTTAGAAAGATTCAAAGTTTCCATCTGAGCTGCAGCATCTGACCCAGTTGAATCCTTTGTGTTGTTGTTCCACCAACGCTGTTGATTTCCCGCTTGAGCTGCTTGAGGGACTCGTAGTAGACTTTGAGGAGAGACTGGCACCAGCTGTCTGTCAGTGCTCTGTATGTCTGCCACTCTAGATGACACATATCTAGATGGCGGCTTCTTGCACTCCCTGGCAAAATGTCCTGGCTTGTGACATCTGTAGCACCTGAGTTTATCCTTTGTAAGACCAGTCTTCAGATTTGACAATGGTTGCCACCCATACTTCTTTGAAACTTGTTGACACGAAAGGCAGCCATCGCAAGATTCCAGGATACATCGATCTCGTCCAGATCCTCCTCCATTATTTGATCTACTTTGTTGGAAGAATGGATGGGGGAGTCAGATCACCTACTAAAAAGGCGTTCAAGCTGTTGATCATTGAAGCAACTATGGCCAATTTCTCTTCATTTGCCCTTAGTGAGAAAAGCAGGATTGGACACAGGTTGAGCAGGTGTCGGTGCTGGAGCAGGAGATTGGGGAATGCCGACTTGTTGAGCTGCTTGAGGAATGGCAGGACTGAAAACCGATACTGAGCATGGTACTGTGTCTGAACTTGAGCAGCAGAAATCATATTGGGAGTCTGAGACTGAAGACCATAGACGTACTGAGTCTTCTGTGGCGTGGCAAGAGGATTGTAAACCACATTTGAGCTACCCGGTGTTTGAGAATTTCCTTGCAGAGGGCTATAGACCAGATTTTGCGACATCAATGCTGCATTTTGCCCTGTTATATCGGGGCCATCAAACTGCTCTGATGATTGATGTCTCTCTGCTTATTATCATCTCACACGATTTAATAGTAGCTATCATTTTGTGGGAGTGACATCATTCAGGTTCTTCGTCTTCTTAAATCATTCCAACATCCCATCCCAACTCTTTGGCAGTGAATTTAACAACTGTCTGTTCATAGCACTATTGGTAAGAGTAATCTCAGCTGATATCATCTGGGAAACAAGCTTTACATATCTACGAATCTGGTTCTCAATGGTTTCCCTGTAAATGTGATTAAATGAGCTGAATTGGTGATTCAGCTGATTTACTCTGCTCGCCTTCATATCCGCATTTCCCTCATAGAGATTTTGCAATTCACTCCATACTTCTTTAGCGGTCTTGCAATTTCTGACCGCAATAGAAATATTGGGTCCAAGCGCCATTGTCAATAGAGCTGAGGCTTTTTCATCTTCCTCAATTATTTTAACATCTTCTGGAGTCCACAAGTGACTAGGCTTTGGAATCTTTGTGTCTGGATCTTGAATCGGTACTGTAAACTATCGTTCGCGGACCATTCATAATACATCTCCACACACCAGGCTCTTTTGCCTTGCAATATGCTCGATTAATTCCATTCGTATTACTCATCTCCATACAACAAACAGGGCACTTTAGTTGAAGTGCCAATCACTTGATAAAATTCTTGATGGAGGGCCAGAGTTTGTGATTGCAGTGCAGCAAAAGTGGCATTGGGAAATCTTGTGTTGTCATGTAGCCGTTCATCATGATTAACTCAATTAAAATTACCAGGTAAATTTAAATTCAGTTAATTTCAAGTTTTATATCATGATATGAACAGTGAATCAGTCCGGAATAGTAAACTCTGATATGGGTAGATCCGAAATAATCGAGATGGTCAAATCCGAGATCGAAAAATCCGAGATGATTGATCCGGAAATAAAGAGAATCCGAATGATTGATCCGGAATGAATTGATCCGAGATGAATAGTCCGAAATTGAAAAATCCGAAATGATGATCCGGAAGGCTGTGTTCCGAAATGAGAAATCCGAAATGATGTTGATCCGGAATAAAGAGAATCCGGAATAAAACTTATCCGAAATGAATCCGGAATCAGGAAGAATCCGGAATGAGACTAGATCCAGAATGAAATCAGTCTGCGAATCTAATCCTTATCGGAATGCAATAGTGGTCGGAATTCTAAGTAACAGTAATCCGAATTCCAAGCAACTGATACAACCCACAGTGTCTCGGATCCGAAAAGGTAGGAATCCGGATTGAACAGTAGTCCCGGATCAATCCGAGATGGATGATCTCCTTCGTGTTCTTCGAGATCTTCAACAGTAACAAATCCGAAATACTTGAAGCTTCTTCGAGTTCTTTGGAATCCGTAACAGTAGCAAATCCGAAATCTTCAAATCTTCTTCGAGTTCTTCGGAACAGTAAAAATTCCGAACAAGCACAGCAAGTTTTCGATTCTGAACAGTAATCCGGATGAACAGCAGCAATTCCACTTCCGATCAGCTCTTCAATCAACGATACCTGGAGCATGTATTGTACAGCAGGCTCTGATACCAATTGTAAATCCCGATATCAGATCTAACAGGTATCACAAAACTAATCAGTAGCGGAAATAATGATTAGGAAGAAGAACAATCTCTTGAATTCAAAACAGCTTGCATACACTAGAAAAGACGCTTATGTCGTAAAATGACGATTTATACGATTTTTAATGAAAACTGGTGTTATGATCAGATTAACAAGTCTTAGATATGTTATTTAATATAACATATCAGTGGGTAAAAATATTTACTTTGAAAAGATGTGATTAAAACCATTTTATAAGCCACAAGGGCCTTATCGTCATTTATCGACATAATACAAGGTCTTGTCTATAATCTGTTTTAACATCCCAAATAACCCTACTTATAATATTACATCAGTAGGAAACTCATTTTCAAGTTCATTATCATTTAAATCTATTTTTATGCAAAAAGGGCATTTTAGTCAAAATGGCATAATTACGGAACTTGTGCATAAACTCAGATTCTGATTATGATCATGTAATATAACCTTAGAGGGTTATGCTACATTATATTACGATCATAATGCAACTTTAGATCAGTATCTAACTAATCTAAATCGGGTCAGAATCGAAAGTCAAAGCAGAAGTCAAACTTCGCGACTTTCAGTTGCAAACCGACCCTAGAACTGAAATTGACGAGCGGAACATGTTCTTACATGTTCTAATAATTATTACCAACTTGTTTAAGTGTCAAAACAGGTTTCATAACATATATAAGATCAATTTATAATTTTTCAGAAAAATGGCATGTTTGACTTTTTAATATCATAACTTTGACCCGTCAATTGGTCTAGCAAACGTGATCTTCAGGAGGTGCCATTTATAGGGACTAACACCTACCTTATTACGATCACTTAGCCATGTTCATTACAAACAATTGCTGGACCATAATGGTCTTAACCGAAAGTCAAGGGGTTTTCTGCAAAACACTTGACCTTTGGCTATAAAAGCCTATAAACGAAAATGTAAGAGGAAGGAACACCTACAAGAGATTCCAAGGATGCAATAGAACTAAGTTAGATGCTCCTTTCAGTTAGGAACTTCCAGAGGAGCGAGATAGAGTTGTGAATGAGAAAGGTGCAAGTTCAAATGGTGAACCCTGGCACCTATTTATAGTTGGAGAGCTTGAAGGAGGTGATGCCAGGTGCGAAGGGGTGTAAGAGGAAGCTTACAAGTGTCCTAAAATGTGGCATAGCTGTTTGGGAATCCATAGTTTCGATTTTAATGGTTTTTGGCAATTTGTGTGGAGGCCAAGCAAATTTTCTGCAGATACAGTCCTCTAGCGCCCCGTGAGAGGCACAGGGCTTGCCTCTCGCGCCCCGTGAGCGCTCCATAGGCAGATTTGAAGTTTGTCACTTTTAGCCCCTCAACTTATTAAAACCTCCTAGAACCTCCTAAAACACATTTTTAGCATATTTAGCCCTACGTAACCAATATTTGGCATATCCGGGATTATGCCCGGACATTGTCGAGCTCTCGGTTTGTTAAAAGGTCACTCAGAGGTATAAATTAACATGTTGACACTTTTAACCCCTCTAATGTCCAACTTTCACATATTTATCGATTTGATCTCTCTCGTCCAACAAATGGGACATATGAGAGTTAGGACTTCGTTAAGGATCACTCAGAGGCTCATTATAAGCATGTTGACTCCGATGTCCCTCAGAGGCTGGGCATGTTGACACAACGGTCACTCAGAGGCCAAGTTTTAGCATGTTGACACTAATGGTCACTCAGAGGCTGTGTTTTAAGCATGTTGACACTAATGGTCACTCGGAGACTATGTTTTAAGCATGTTGACACTAATGGTCACTCAGAGGCTTGGTTTATGCATGTTGACATCAGAAGATCACTCAGAGACTTAGTTTGAGCATGTTGACGCTTTAGTCCCTGTTAGTGTTTAATAGACTTAAAAATAAAATACGACACGTGTGTAACATCCGTCAAAAACGGATTTACCAAACCCGCTCCGTTTATCAACCGAACAGTCAGTCAAAATTTTCGTTGCGAATTAAATGCCCAAAATATTTTTAAACGATCCGTAATCAATTATTATACGGGAATATATATTTAGTTTTTGAAAAACTGTCAAAAATCGCAAAATAAAAATGAAATGTTTCTGCCGGGTTTCGAACCCGGGTCTGTACCGAATCAACTAAGCATCTTATCTTCACACACACAAACCACTGCGCCGCTTGTTCTGTTTGTTATATATTCCAATCATTTAATTGATATAATAACATTTCGAATTCAAAATCGGCGCCCAAACGATTCAGTCGTCGGAATCCCGGAAATCTCGCGAGTTTTAACACCGATTTACGTTATAACGTAAACCTTTAATCACATATCGGTTATAACCGATGTTTAAAGTCCGCGACCAAATTCATAACCGCCGGAAAAATTTAAATAACGAACACAGTCGGAATTCAGACCAAGTGCATTGACGATTTGTCCTATAAATTGACCCACAACCGACGACAAACACTTTCGCTCAAAAATCACACCTTTTCTCGGTGTAATTCCACTCGCCGGAATAAACCTGTTCGTCGCCGGAAAACCGTTTTCCCCATTGCCGAGCTTTTCTGAACCTCTGAAGCTTATACCGGAGATACCCATACTCTTTTCAAGTTTTTCGGAGACTTGCTGCTGCAAGACACCAGACGCCGGAGTTGTTTTCTGTCGCCGGAGTTCTGCCGAAAAACAGAGGAAAGCGAGTCGGTATACCTCACGCTTATTTTCCTTTCTTTTTACTTCTATCTTACCAGTAATTAACCTAAAACATTAATGAAACTTGAATAAAAACTCGAATCAGTCAGACCCGATTTCTGGTTCAACATTGACGAAGAAGACGACGCACTTTCGTTAACATATAAGTATAATATAATTCAAGAAATTAATCGGGTTAGACACACAGTCCAGCGGTGGACTGTGTGCACATAAAACGCTAACGTCTCAAGTTCGAATCCCGGCTCGTACACGCTGCCTTAATAAAAATCAAGTTTTTATTTAACTGAACCGGATCGCCACAGATATATGTTAAATATATTGTTAACCGGAATAATAACCAAGTTAGACACACAGTCCAGCGGTGGACTGTGTGTTTGATTATATCGCTGGTCACGAGTTCGAGTCCGGTCTTCAGCACCGACTCGGACAATTATCTTCTCTTTTTAATTAAGGCAGAAAAGGAAATAAATAATTAGTATTTAAGTATAATAAAAATCGAATGTTATAACATGTTGAACACACAGTCCAGCGGTGGACTGTGTGTTAGATTAAACCACAGGTCCCGAGTTCGAGACCTGTGGAGTGCAAAACCGGTCCGCTTAAACTATTTTTAAAATAAAATGATTTTCTGTTAATTCTAATTAATGTATATATGAAATTAAAATTGGATATATAACGGGTTAGACACGTAGCTCAGTTGGTAGAGCTGCGTGCACGCGTACGGGAGGTCTCGGGTTCGAGCCTCACCGAGCGCACAACAATATGCCTCGAACCGGTCAACGCCGGTCAAAGTCAACAAGTCAAAGTCAACTGTAGCAGAAAAAAAATAAAATATTTTTATTATTTTTATTTAATTATTTTAATTAAAAATCAATTATAAATACTTAAAAATAACATTTTTAAGATTAGAAAATAGCCTTAAACTCACAAAAATGCACCTAACAATCCTACTAAAATAGTTTAATAAAATCCGTTTACTTACCAAACCATAATGCGATTTATCTAGGTTAAATCTCACTTGTGGTTAAAACCACTTCGCGTGCATTCAACGCCATCAACCGAACGCACCCACTGTGAGTGAATCTTACAATTCCCCCTTTTAAATTACACGTTTTGGGGTGTGTCATGTGTTATGAATTAATTATTTATTTATTTAAACTTGTGCCATACCACATCATGACTTAAACTTAGATTGATTTATTGTTGTGATTTATTTATATTCCGTTTGTCAAACTTCATGAAACTCATACATTAAGCCCATCAGTTCCTCGTGGGAAACGAGTAGAACATCGTGTGCTTCAATTCAAATTCATTATTGTTCATGTGTGTTTTCATTGAGTTTATATTGGTTGTAGTTGTGTTATTCATATTATCATGTTTATGCAATTCGTTCATCAGGCCCCTCAGTTCCTCGTGAGAGACGAGTTGAGCATCGCGTGCCTTTAATTGTTTCCATTATTATTCATGAGTGTTTCATTTAACATCTTATGATTGTTGATCAAGTTACATCTAATTTTACTCATGTTTGGTTGTGCACATATTTCATAATCAATTTAAATAAATTGTTCAAATGTTTTCCATAGGATTCACTCGCCAACATTATGTTGATCCAAAAACCTTTTTACACATGATACAGGTGAACAGGTTGAAGCAAGGATAACATAGGATATGCCTTAGAAGAGAACAAAGAAGTTTAGATCGTAGTTAGATCATGTTGTAGCGATCATTGTAAATTTCCATTTAAATTGTATTAATGAATATGAAACGTTTAATAAATGTCATGAGCTTTGATGATAACCCAATCATGCCCCGATCACCTTATCCGCTGCGGGTTGGGGTGTGACAACGTGTCCTATATTACTGGACACGATTTTACAGGGCGTTACAAAACTGCAAATTTAACTACATAATAAGTTTGTATATATACATGACATCGTTCAAAATACATAACTAGTCAAAATACAAAAAAGTACTACAATCTAAACCCCTGGATCCTCATCCTAAGTCGTGCTAGAGGGCCCCGCCTCATGTGGATCCTGTCCTGCGCGTGGCGGCAAGTCCGGCATGGTATGAGAGTCACTCCACGATCTGCCGCTGCCTGTATATCGCCCTGTATCGCACGCACCAAAAGTAGCTTAGTCCTGGCGTGGTGGGCGTCCATGTGCGCCTGTAGCCGGTCCTCATTCTGCGGTAAGGCAAGCGCCACAGCTGGTGGCAACTAGTCATACAGGATGTGCTGGGGGTACTGAGGCACCACATACGGCAGCGGTAGCGATGACGGACTAAGATCTCGGTCAACCTGCGCATAAACACAACTGTTAGAACATGACGATAAATTTAACGAGTTATACAAAATAAGTAAATAATTGCTTACCTCAGCGTGAACGGCAACCCCACCATCATGACCACCATCACCATTACCGTCACCCTCTTCATCACTTTCATCATCACCATCACCCTCACTATCACCATCACCATCAGCTCCATATGTTGGCTGTGCAGGATCGGCATCGGTTGTTAACTCATCGGGGAGGGACAAAAATGGCGCCCTCGCGATCGCGAAAGCGCAGGCCGATACCCACGCCGTAATCATGTGTGGCATGCACGCCGATCAGCGTCCAACGCGTCAAACTTGTCGGCTCGGCCACGCTAAAATCAGTGACCTTTGCGTCCTCACTCGGAACGAGGCCCAGCGATACAGCAATCTGTGTGATGTACGACTCGCCGTACAACAAACCATGCTCCTATCTGTGAAACGCTGCCGCAAACCAATCTGCAAGGCAGCGAGCGCACGGCTGGCGCCATATCAGGCAGTACATGTAGAATAGATCCCCATTATTGCAACACTCGTGACTCTGCAAACGTGGTGGAATAGATGTGGCAATAAGCTTATGTAGGTAACGGTATAGGGGATCTGTAATGTGGGACACCTTAGACTTCGACCTGCCAAAATGACCTCGACCGATCACTCTCCAGAATCTAGCGAGTGTCCTCCTAGGTACAATGTGCAAGCTGATGGTATATAGTGGGGTGTCCGTCTCCAGTAACGTATAGAAGCCGGTGTGAGTGGCAAACTCATAGAGGGACATATTAAAGTATTGGCCCTGCCAATCTAAAACTGACCTCAACACACAGGTCGTCGGGGAAGTCAACCTCCTTAGGATGGTCGGCTAGCCTTGAAGCGAACATGAACGATGATAAAAACTCGTTAACAGGCACCCGATAGGACGGTAGATACGCCAACAGGAACATCCTGTAACACGATATGGTTAGTATTTTATAAACAGAACAAATAAAACAGAATACTAGATAGTATACCTGTCCCACGGAGTGTCATGGCTGATAAAGTCTTGGGCTCTCGCCGCCTCCTGCACCTCCTCCAACGCCATCCAATCGATGGCAGCATGGTCGCCAATCTCCATGTCGCGAAACTTCTTGCACCGCTGCGCCTCCTCTAACCCATGCACGAATGCTAGATATGGGTGCTCTGGCAACGGGTCAATGTTAGGGGCAACCCTTCCTTCCACGTCCACGGCCCTCACGACGCCTCCATCACCCCCCCCCCCTCTCGGCGCCTCTACCACCACCACCACCACCACCACCACCGCAACCACGTCCTTCTATAAAGTTTTCAAATATTCAAATTTTAAAAGTTTTAAAGTCAAAATTTTTTAAGGGTTTCAAAATTATAAAGTTTAAAATTTTAAAGGTTTTCAAATTTTCAAAATTATAAAGTTTAAATTTTAAAGTTTTTAAAATTTAAAAATTATAAAGTTTATAATTTTCTGGAAATATTTTTTTGGCATATACGGATCGTATAGACCCAAAACGATACGTATCAATTGATAAACGGGCAAGAAGGAGATATTTTTTTGAACCGATACGCATCATATGTATTCAAAAAACTTCAAAACAATTTGAAATTTTTATGCCGATACAATGCGTATAGCCCCATACGCATCGTATCGATTCAAAAAACTTCGAAAAAATATGAAAATTTTGAGCCAATACGATGTGTATAGGGGCGATACGCATCATATCTGCCCAAAAGTCAGCGAAAAAACAGGGTATACGGTCATACATTAAAATTCAAACCTACACTAACATACGATCTAATATACACTAACATACGGTCTAATAAACACTAAAACACGGTCTAAAATACATTAAAAAGAGGGTTCGATTAACATACGTGTATATGCCATGGATCCATAGATATCATAATCCAAGCGTAGATCCGTATTCCAAGCGTATACAACTTCGATCCGTTTGGAGAGCGTATGTCTGTATGTGTATGTTTTGGTTTGTACTGTGATGTTAACCCCTTGGAAATTAGGGGGTTATACTTCCCTGATATCCAATACGCATCGTATAGGCCTATACGATGCGTATAGGACCCTCTGAATTCTCCAAAACACAATGGGTTATTTGAGAATCCAGGGGGTCCTATACGCATTGTATAGACCTATATGATACATATCTAAGACCTTATATGACACAGGTTTGACCTATATGATGCGTATAGGTCAAAAGCAAAAAATTAATTATCCATATGTCGTTTCGATACGTATACGACCTGTATATTGACATATTTTGCCATTACATGTCATTTTATGAAGTATAAGCTCTATACGTGTCATTCCGGTGACATTCGGTGACGTGTAGTGTCGTATTCTACGTTTAGGTGTAATTCAGTTTTGAAATCACATGTACTCAACATGTCGTGTTCTATGTAAATGTGTCGTACCGCATCATTACTTTTTGTATTTTGCCGTTAAATGATGTATTATGACGTATACTGTATTTTTTGTCGTATTAAGGCGTAATGTGTTCGTATTAGGGTGTGTCGATTACGTCGCATTGTGATGTTAGCGTATTTTAGCCTATTTTGATGTATTTTGATGTCTTTTAACATATTTTAACGCATGTTGACGTATTTTAATGTATTTTGACGTATTTTAACGTATGTTGACGTATTTTAGCATACTCTGACGTATTTAAGGGTCCGTTAAACAAAATTAAAACAAATGGAATACATTATACAAATAAATTATATATTGAAATTACAAATTAATCAAGATAGTGCACTGTCTTGTCAATATTAGGCTTCGTTATTTTTTCATACCACGCTATGCGTTCCTTGTAGTCTTCCGTCCAAAGTGCTGCCTCTTCGCCTCGTTTTCTTACCCATAGATAGTTCGGTGGCGGACTGGATAGTCCCCGTCAAGTTTGAAATGGATGAAATGACTGTTGTTAACATATACTAGTGTAACTACCTGATGGGGGACACGGGCGCGCTCTGGATAATAGAAGAGGAATAAAGTCGAACAACCTCTGATGTCTAATATGTGAACAATCACACCAAACCTATGGGCAAGAAGGAGTCATGCCTGAGGTATCTCCATCCAATGCTCTATGGGTGCACTCTCAACTCCGGTAAATTTATTCTCTTTACTTGCATGTCGTAGTCTCCTTGTATATCATTGTCTAAAATGTACTTCGACAAATCTTTGTTCGCACCCACAACTCTTCAACTATTTGGCTCCGAATAAACCTAAAGTAGTCTTGTTCCAACCCTAAACCCACAACCATAGCCCGAAACCGCAGTGTCCATCCGGCTTGACATCTTTTATTTTTGAAATATGGGTGTGGAATGTAACATCCGTCGAAAAACGGGTTTCCAAACCCGCTTCGTTTGTTAATCGAATATCAAGTTATAAAATTTTGTTGCGTATTTATGGTTAATTTTAATTTTAAACAATACATAATTAATAAACATGTTAGAATTTAAAAACTTAAATTGTTAAAATGTAAAAATAAAGTGAATAAAAAAGAAATCAGGCTGCCGGGTTTCGAACCCGGGTCAGCCGGAAGACACTAACATCAAACACTTAACCCCTCCGCCACTTGCTGTCTTTGTGTAATCTAGGAAACGAATAAAACATAACTCTACCCGTGAAATCATCCGTTTGCGCCAAAACTGAAACCGCTCATCGGCTTTCAACGGTTCAGACTGTTGAGTGTTCGATATTACTGATTATAACCGATAAACCCACGTTCTTAATCAATTTAGTCTTTATTGAACTTGAATTCATATGATTTTCGGGTGTAATATCCAAATTTACACCGGTAATATCATTGTCTCACAACTCAGAAACACTCACAGAACCTCCAATTTCATTTGCGCTCTAATTTCTGTTCGTCAGAATCGTTTTCTGATATCGCTGGACTTTCGCCGGAAAACCGTGACATTCATCGAAACGGTAAAGTTCTCAATTCTTTCATCTTCTGTCTATTGTTAGACTTATACTAACTCAAAACCTTCAACCAGAATCGGTTCCAGGCGACGATACCGGATAATCTGCAACCGCCGGAAAATTTCTGAAAATTCCGAAATCACGCTGTGAATCGGTATGAGCATCTAAACTCTCTGATAACTCTTGTTTAGTCATTCAATTTCAAATTAGTTAATCAAAACTGTTAATTGGTCCGCTCAGACGGAGTTCATAAAACAGAGCCGACGACGTTGCCGGAGTTCTGAGGAAAATCATCTTTCCGGTACATTCATTCCCAAAACCTTCTCTATCCATTTCATTTTAATCAATTATATGTCCGTCAATCGAATTAAACAGGAACAGTAGAATAATCGTTGTCTGTGTTTTTGAACGAAGAAGACGAAGTCAGAAAATAAGTATAAGTATAATTAAAATCACATAATCAAACGGGTTAGACACACAGTCCAGCGGTGGACTGTGTGCGCAAACAAAACAAACGTCTCGAGTTCGATCCCTGACACAACCTCACTCTCTGAAATAAAAATGTTCTTTTTAAACCGAACCGGATCAACTCGCCGTAAGATGTTAAGTTTAATAAAAATCAGTATATTAACCAGGTTAGACACACAGTCCAGCGGTGGACTGTGTGCAACGCTAAACAATGGGTCCCGGGTTCGAGACCTGTTGTGTGCACCGGTCCGACATAATTAAAACCTTTTTAAAATAAATGATTTCTGAATAAAATTAAATAGTGTATAAATATAATTAAAAACAGAAATATTTCGGGTTAGACACGTAGCTCAGTTGGTAGAGCTGCGTGCACGCGTACGGGAGGTCACGAGTTCGAGCCTCACCCAGCGCATACATATACAAGGTCCGAGCCGGTCAACAGTCAAAGTCGATGGTCAACGGTCAACGGTCAACCCAAAAAGTCAACATTTTTTTATATTTTTATTTATTTAATTTAATTTAAAAATCAGTTAAAAACACTTAAAAATAATGTTTTTAAAGTTAGAAAATAACCTTAAACTCACAAAAATAAATCTAAAAACCCTATTAAAATTGTTAATAAAATCCACTTATTTACCGTACCTTTTCGTTATTGTTTAGGTTAGTTATTTCTCGTCGATCAACCCTCTAAACTCGTGCGCATTCAACATCATCAAACGAACGCACCCAATGTGAGTGAATCTCTACAAATTCCCTGTTTTAATCACATTTTGGGGTGTATCATGTGTCTTATTATTTATTACATTTAAACACTTGTGCATCCATCATATCCATGATCAAATGTGTATTCAATATGTATCAACTGTTTGTGTGGTTAATGTTTAGATTAAATTTATCATCTTCAGTACATACATCGTCATAGGCCGCCGTTCCCCATTACCTATGAGCGTCAACCGTTCCCCATTACCTATGAGCGTGAACGAGGCGTTGCCAACATACGATCGGCTCCGTTTGATTGAGCCTTGATCGCACATACATCATCATAGGCCGTCCGTTCCCCATTACCTATGAGCGGAACGTGACGTTGCCAACATATACATTATCATTCATGTCATATACTCATGCAAGGTGGTTTGTTATTGTTATTGTATGTTTATTTACGTTTGCTCACATATGATATATTGCACAATTTTTCCATATTAAATATAACAAGAAATCAATAATAAATGTTTTCTAACAAGGTTCACTCGCCAACTTTTGTTGACCCCAAAACCCCCATTTTTACACATGATACAGGTGATCCAGTTGCAGCAAGAAACATATAGGACGGCTTAGAAGAATAAATCGGTTTAGGTTTTGGATTGTTTATTTAGTTACTTTTTCCTTGTAATTGTATGAACTTGTTTGGAATATTGAAGTTGTAATTTTGAATGTAATAAATATGAAACATTCAGTAAACATCATGAGCTTTGGTGATAACCCAATTATGCCCCGACTCTTATTCCGCTGCGGGTCGGGGTGTGACAGATTGGTATCAGAGCCATGACTATAGGGATATAGGATAGGTTATTAGACCCTTAGAGCCTATACTATAGTTGATTAGAATTTTTAAATTGTTTGTGTGTTACATGCAAAATTCATGATGTTTATATGCTTTATGTTTATTGTTACATTCAATGTTATGCAAGCATGTTCATAAGTACATATTATTATACAATGCCTATCATGAATCAAATTCTCATAACATATCATATCCACGAGAACACACACCACACAATTTCCATGACCTTTGTAACGATTTTTGTATTTTCAAATCACATCAAAGTGAGTTCTCATGACGGGCATGTAGTAACTGGAAGGGTACAAGTACCGGTAGTCGGAACGTCCTGTCTAGGCTTTGCATTCGTATAAATCCAAAATAAAGGACCAGTTTGCCTACCTGGGGACTAACGATGAGAGTACGAAGGACCTATTAGGCCAAAGCATGCTATACCAAACGTCGTGTGAGCTAACCCCACTTTGAGTTGTCATTGTGTCTACACCTGGACACCCTCCGACCATACATCTCGCAAACATTTTTCATGGTTTTCATTCGGGCGATGCGAGTGTTAAACCGCCAATACCAATGTGAATCCTACTAAGCCAATAGTCATGGGGGCCCACATGACTATACAGGTGATGGTATGGGGGACATTGGAGGCCCAAACATGAGCAAACCCAAGACATCCTATGGATGTAGTTGCATTATTGATGTTTATGTTATTTTTATTTTTTTACGACACATGACACCTACAAAGACTCCTTAAACTCACAATCTTCTTATGTATGTTCCTGTGGATGTCGGCTAGGCAGCAACGTGGGGGTAGAAGGTCAGGAAGGTCAAACGAACGCTTGGCCACCCAAATCGCAAAACAAATGGCCGCGGTGCTTCCTGACATCGTAATTCAAGTCCAACAAGCTCTCGCCGCAAATCCCATCAATCCTCCCCAGCAGGAAGACCAGAACGTCGACAACCCTCCCTCCAAAAAGTGCTCTTACAAAAACTTCAAGTCTTGCGATCCCCCGAAATATGAAGGGACCGAAGGTGTCACTGCTCTCCACCACTGGTTTGAGGAAATGGAAAACACCTTCCTCAATTGCGATTGTTCCGAGGATCGCAAGGTACGTTACGCAACCGGGAGACTATTTGGAGTAGCTCTTACCTGGTGGAATACAGAAAAAGGTAAGAGAGGAATCGAGGATGCAATGGCCTTAACGTGGGAGGAGTTAAGGGAAATCATGACGAGACGCTTCTGTCCAAGAAGCGAGATCAAAAAGTTAGAGGATGAATTTCACTCGTTGAAGCAAAAGGAGGGAGATCATACTTCCTACAACAAGAGGTTTTTAGAGTTGAACCAAATGATCCCCAACTTGTTCACCCCAGTATACCGTTTAGTCGAACACTATATTCGAGGCCTCCCCTCGAAAATTCAAGACTCAGTTCTAAGCACTTCGCCTGCAACACTTGAAGCTGCTATGGAACTAGCTACCGAGCTTACCGAGAATCGTATTCGCAACGGCAAATTTAAGGACGAGAAAAAGAAAGCCCCCATTGAGGGCCAAACTTCAAACCATCCACCTCCTCCTCAAAGTTTGCTAATAAGAGGAAACGAAACACCAGAAACTTTGCTGTCACACAAACAAATTTCCCTATCCCTGCTACACCCATCACTCAAGTTGCCCCCTCACCTGCACCATATAAGAAGCCATACTCCGGCCCATACCCAAAATGCAACCGTTGCCAATACCATCATTTTCCTGATCATCCCTGCCAACATTGCACCGGCTGTGGCCGCGCAGGTCACACCATTCAAACCTGTCGCGTACTTCAGCGAACGAACCGCCATCAGCCCTCAACCCAAACCCACCATCAGATAGTGGGTCAAGCCCAACAACCTTTACTCCTACCACCTACCCAACATGTAGCCCAATCCTACTATCAACCCAACTATCCTATGATGCAACCTATGCGGGCTTGTTACAACTGTGGAGATCCGAATCATTTCAGGAACACCTGTCCACGCCTAGTGAATATCATCCATGCCCAAGCTCAAGCTAATCCAGTAAACCAGGCAAATCAAGCTCCTCCACCTGCAAGAGGAAGAGCTTTCAACATCAACGCTAATCAAGCTAGGGCTGACAACAATGTGGTTAACGGTACGTTTCTCATCAATGGTAGTTATGCATCCATGTTATTTGATACTGGCGCGGATAAGAGTTTTGTGTCCTTAGAATTTGAACCCATCCTCAACCAAACTCGTGATAAACTCATGGAATCCATAACGGTAGAAGTTGCTGACGAAAAACCGGTCTCATTAAACTCTATTATACGCAATTGTACTCTCACCCTAAACGATCACAATTTTCCAGTTGACCTCATACCTATGAAGTTGGGAAGTTTCGACATTATAATTGGTATGGACTGGCTCAGCCAACATCATGCTGAAGTTGTATGCCGTGAAAAGTTCATTCGCATTCCTCTTGCAAACGGTCAGACTCTACGAATCTTTGGAGAAACCCCTTCGAAGGGACTCAAATTAATGTCCTGTCTTCAAGCCCGAAAATATCTCCGCAAGAATTATGTCTCATTCCTAACTCATGTCGTCAAAAAGGGAACCAAGGAGAAGAAACTCGAAGACATCCCAGTAGTAAAAGATTTTCCGCAAGTTTTTCCTGACGACATTCAGGACTTCCTCCCGTGAGAGAAGTCGAATTCCGCGTTGATCTTATACCTGGAGCTACACCTGTTGCAAAATCTCCTTATATGTTAGCCCCATCCGAAATGCAAGAGCTAGCCAGTCAACTGCAAGAGCTGACTGACAAAGGATTCATACGTCCTAGCTCATCGCCTTGGGGTGCACCTGTCCTTTTTGTGAAGAAGAAAGATGGAACGTTTCGCATGTGTATCGACTACAGAGAACTCAACAAGTTAACGGTCAAGAACCGCTACCCATTACCTCGCATCGATGATCTTCTAGACCAACTTCAAGGCGCCACCTGTTTTTCAAAAATCGACCTTCGTTCTGGTTATCATCAACTCAGAGTACATGAAGAAGACGTCCCAAAGACCGCCTTCCGAACTCGTTATGGTCATTATGAATTCATGGTCATGCCATTTGGTTTAACCAACGCCCCAGCTGTCTTCATGGATCTAATGAACAGAGTCTGCAAACCTTATCTCGACCGTTTTGTTATAGTCTTCATCGACGACATCCTCATCTACTCAAAGTCTAAGTCTGATCATGAACGACACCTTCGACTCATCCTTACACTCTTAAGGACAGAAAAGTTGTACGCTAAGTTTTCGAAATGTGAATTCTGGTTAAGTGAAGTACAATTCCTTGGACACGTCGTCAATGACAAAGGAATTCATGTTGATCCCTCAAAAATCAAGGCAGTACAGGAATGGCAAGCGCCACGTACACCTACCGAAGTAAGATCATTTCTTGGTTTGGCTGGTTATTATCGCCGTTTCATTGAAAATTTCTCCCGTATTGCTGTACCACTCACGGCTTTAACTCATAAAGGAAAACCCTTCATATGGGGACCCAAACAAGAAGAAGCCTTCCAAACCCTTAAGCAAAAACTTTGTGACGCACCTATCCTCACACTTCCTGAAAGTTGTGATGACTTCGTTGTTTATTGCGACGCGTCAGGGCAAGGACTAGGCTGCGTACTGATGCAAAGAGGAAAAGTGATAGCTTATGCTTTTAGACAACTCAAAATTCATGAGAAGAACTACACCACCCACGACCTGGAACTTGGAGCCGTTGTGTTCGCTCTTAAGATATGGAGACATTACCTCTACGGTACTAAGTGTGAAATATACACTGACCATAAGAGCCTCCAACATATCTTCAACCAAAAGGAGTTAAACATGAGGCAACTAAGATGGGTCGAACTTCTTAATGACTACGACTGTGAAATTCGGTACCATCCTGGCAAGGCAAACGTGGTGGCCGATGCGCTCAGTCGAAAGGGTTATGCGAACTCCATTCGTCTTCTATGTTCGCAAATCATAATCGACATCAAAGATCAAATCCGAGAAGCCCAACATGTTTCAGTAACGGAAGACGACGTACGCAAGGAGCTGTCTTGTGGAGCTGAACTTAAAATTGAAACTAAATCCGACGGTATTCTGTACTATCTAGATCGCATATGGATTCCCAATCACAATAACCTTCGTGATTTCCTTATGAATGAGGCGCACAAAACACGATACTCTATACACCCAGGAGCCGACAAGATGTATCAAGACCTTCGATACACCTACTGGTGGCCTGGAACGAAAAAGGATATTGTTGTTTTTGTTTCCAAGTGCCTTACATGTTCCAAAGTAAAAGCTGAACATCAAAGACCCTCAGGACTTCTGGTCCAACCTGAAATACCTGTATGGAAGTGGGAAAACATAACCATGGACTTCATTACCGGGTTACCTCGCACTTCTGGTGGGTATAACACTATATGGGTAATCATTGATCGTCTTACAAAATCAGCCCACTTCATTCCGATTCGCAGGACTTCAAGAATGAGAAGTTAGCTCGTATCTACATCAGCGAGATCGTAAGCCGTCATGGTGTATCGTTAAGCATTATTTCAGATCGTGATGGTCGTTTCACTTCACGAACATGGCAAGCCGTACAAGCCGCTATGGGTACACGATTAGACCTCAGTACCGCCTATCATCCTCAAACTGATGGACAATCTGAACGCACCATCCAAACTCTTGAAGATATGCTTCGAGCATGTGTCATAGACTTCAAGGGAAATTGGGACGCTCATCTACCATTAGTTGAATTTTCGTACAACAACAACTATCATTCAAGTATCGGCATGGCACCTTTCGAAGCTTTATATGGTCGTAAGTGCCGATCTCCAGTATGTTGGCACGAAATTGGGGAAGCTCAAATCACCGGTCCAGAATTGATTCAAGAAACAACAAATAAGATCCATCAAATTCGAAACAATCTTCTAGCGGCACAAAGTCGTCAAAAGAGTTATGCAGACAAACGACGAAAGCCTTTAGAGTTTAACATTGGTGATCATGTACTTTTAAAAGTATCACCGTGGAAGGGAGTAGTTCGTTTTGGCCAGAAGGGAAAGCTAGCACCACGCTACGTAGGACCTTTCAAGATACTCGAAAGAGTAGGACCTGTAGCATACAAGCTTGACCTACCAGAAAAACTCAACAGAATTCACCCCACATTCCACGTATCAAACTTGAAGAAGTGCCTCGCCGATGAAAACCTCCATATTCCCCTAGAAGATATTCAGATCGATGAATCTATGCACTTCATTGAAAGACCAGTAGAGATCATGGACTTCGGAGAAAAATGTTTAAGACGGAGTCGTATTCCAATTGTTAGGGTACGCTGGGAGTCGAAACGAGGACCTGAGTTTACTTGGGAACATGAAGACTCAATGCGCGAAAAATACCCGCATCTTTTTTACCTGTTACCACTACTACTTAAATTTCGGGAAGAAATTTCTGAAAGTAGGGGATACTGTAACATCCGTCGAAAAACGGGTTTCCAAACCCGCTTCGTTTGTTAATCGAATATCAAGTTATAAAATTTTGTTGCGTATTTATGGTTAATTTTAATTTTAAACAATACATAATTAATAAACATGTTAGAATTTAAAAACTTAAATTGTTAAAAAGTAAAAATAAAGTGAATAAAAAAGAAATCAGGCTGCCGGGTTTCGAACCCGGGTCAGCCGGAAGACACTAACATCAAACACTTAACCACTCTGCCACTTGCTGTCTTTGTGTAATCTAGGAAACGAATAAAACATAACTCTACCCGTGAAATCATCCGTTTGCGCCAAAACTGAAACCGCTCATCGGCTTTCAACGGTTCAGACTGTTGAGTGTTCGATATTACTGATTATAACCGATAAACCCACGTTCTTAATCAATTCAGTCTTTATTGAACTTGAATTCATATGGTTTTCGGGTGTAATATCCAAATTTACACCGGTAATATCATTGTCTCACAACTCAGAAACACTCACAGAACCTCCAATTTCATTTGCGCTCTAATTTCTGTTCGTCGGAATCGTTTTCTGATATCGCCGGAAAACCGTGACATTCATCGAAACGGTAAAGTTCTCAATTCTTTCATCTTCTATCTATTGTTAGACTTATACTAACTCAAAACCTTCAACCAGAATCGGTTCCAGGCGACGATACCGGATAATCTGCAACCGCCGGAAAATTTCTGAAAATTCCGAAATCACGCTGTGAATCGGTATGAGCATCTAAACTCTCTGATAACTCTTGTTTAGTCATTCAATTTCACAATTAGTTAATCAAAACTGTTAATTGGTCCGCTCAGACGGAGTTCATAAAACAGAGCCGACGACTTTGCCGGAGTTATGAGGAAAATCATCTTTCCGGTACATTCATTCCCAAAACCTTCTCTATCCATTTCATTTTAATCAATTATATGTCCGTCAATCGAATTAAACAGGAACAGTAGAATAATCGTTGTCTGTGTTTTTGAACGAAGAAGACGAAGTCAGAAAATAAGCATAAGTATAATTAAAATCACATAATCAAACGGGTTAGACACACAGTCCAGCGGTGGACTGTGTGCGCAAACAAAACAAACGTCTCGAGTTCGATCCCTGACACAACCTCACTCTCTGAAATAAAAATGTTCTTTTTAAACCGAACCGGATCAACTCGCCGTAAGATGTTAAGTTTAATAAAAATCAGTATATTAACCAGGTTAGACACACAGTCCAGCGGCGGACTGTGTGCAATGCTAAACAATGGGTCCCGGGTTCGAGACCTGTTGTGTGCACCGGTCCGACATAATTAAAACCTTTTTAAAATAAATGATTTCTGAATAAAATTAAATAGTGTATAAATATAATTAAAAACAGAAATATTTCGGGTTAGACACGTAGCTTAGTTGGTAGAGCTGCGTGCACGCGTACGGGAGGTCACGAGTTCGAGCCTCACCCAGCGCATACATATACAAGGTCCGAACCGGTCAACAGTCAAAGTCAATGGTCAACGGTCAACGGTCAACCCAAAAAGTCAACATTTTTTTATATTTTTATTTATTTATTTAATTTAAAAATCAGTTAAAAACACTTAAAAATAATGTTTTTAAAGTTAGAAAATAACCTTAAACTCACAAAAATAAATCTAAAAACCCTATTAAAATTGTTAATAAAATCCACTTATTTACCGTACCTTTTCGTTATTGTTTAGGTTAGTTATTTCTCGTCGATCAACCCTCTAAACTCGTGCGCATTCAACATCATCAAACGAACGCACCCAATGTGAGTGAATCTCTACAAATTCCCTGTTTTAATCACATTTTGGGGTGTATCATGTGTCTTATTATTTATTACATTTAAACACTTGTGCATCCATCATATCCATGATCAAATGTGTATTCAATATGTATCAACTGTTTGTGTGGTTAACGTTTAGATTAAATTTATCATCTTCAGTACATACATCGTCATAGGCCGCCGTTCCCCATTACCTATGAGCGTCAACCGTTCCCCATTACCTATAAGCGTGAACGAGGCGTTGCCAACATACGATCGGCTCCGTTTGATTGAGCCTTGATCGCACATACATCATCATAGGCCGTCCGTTCCCCATTACCTATGAGCGGAACGTGACGTTGCCAACATATACATTATCATTCATGTCATATACTCATGCAAGGTGGTTTGTTATTGTTATTGTTATTGTTATTGTATGTTTATTTACGTTTGCTCACATATGATATATTGCACAATTTTTCCATATTAAATATAACAAGAAATCAATAATAAATGTTTTCTAACAAGGTTCACTCGCCAACTTTTGTTGACCCAAAAACCCCCATTTTTACACATGATACAGGTGATCCAGTTGCAGCAAGAAACATATAGGACGGCTTAGAAGAATAAATCGGTTTAGGTTTTGGATTGTTTATTTAGTTACTTTTTCCTTGTAATTGTATGAACTTGTTTGGAATATTGAAGTTGTAATTTTGAATTTAATAAATATGAAACATATTAGTAAACATCATGAGCTTTGGTGATAACCCAATTATGCCCCGACTCTTATTCCGCTGCGGGTCGGGGTGTGACATGGAACACTTTTGGAATTTGTTTATTGAATATGATAACATATTCAAGCGTTCCCTCATCAGTGATTAACGGAAACCCATGGTCCTCACAAGGCTCTTTTTTCCATGAAGCCGTTGAACGATTGTGTCGCATTAACGACCTTTGAGACTTTTGAGACATTGCAGATGTAGATGGTATTAGAGAATCTTGTGACTGTACATAAGAGCTGTGTCGAGTAGGGTTACACCTACTTTGTTCGGAAGGCCCAACTGAGCTATGTCTAGCTGGTTGTTCTCTTCTTTGTTGTTGGACCTTTGACGTTGGCCGTCCGCGAGTGTCTTCTTGTACGATAGGCGTTTTTTGTCGCTCATGAATGGGTTCATCACCGCCTTGATCTTTGATATGATGCTTTTCTTCACTTGCGGGGATTGGGTAGACATTTTATGTTTCGCATCTTCGAATTCTTTTTCTACATCAATCTCTTCATCATCAACAGTTGATGAGTTCAGGTCAAGTTTTCTCCAAAAAATGTCTATATCATCGAGCTCAATAATACGTTATGCAAAACACAAAAAAAGCATTACCCAGGAATATTAAATTAACAAAATGGAACAATTTTATAAGTATATAAGTACCTATACTTTGCAATTTCTCCAAACGACAGGCACATAACAACCCGCAACCCGTGTACAGCTAGCAGCTACATGTTGATCCAAATGACCACAACGTTCATAGTCTCCATGTTAGCTCGTTTTCTAGTAGGTTAAGAGCATGCATGGAAACTTTACAAAGTAGGTTGCGAAACATAGGAATCTCAAGGTGGTGGTTCATTCGCTTAGTGTGACTTTCTTCAAAACATTTTCTATTTGTGTATATTGTTTTAGTGCCAAGGTATCCACCTTTTTCACCAGGGTTTTAAGAATGCATTTCGGTGTGTGAGTTGTTTCTTTAATGCAGTATGTGCGCCTTCGGCTCTATTTGTCGTAGTTTGGTAAAATGTTAGCGTTTGATGCGTCCATGCAGATACAAATTTATAGCGGGATATGTGTAACCAGTTTTCCCACAGGTAATCAAAAACATCTGAAAAATATAAACAAAAGTTCAAATTATATATCTATTTAAATAAATGTATTAACCTAGGAGAAAAGTACGTTTACGTTGTTGATTGAGAAGGTATCTATGAAGGTTGGTGAGGTTATAATCTTATAACTCCTCGTTAGCAGAATTACACACAGTTTTCCACTGAAGAACAAAGTCCTCCCAATCTGGTTGAGTAAATGAATTCTTGTAGTGATTGGTCTCTATCTGTAAGAATTACATGCGACTCCATACACTCGTGTTGCATGGACCTGGACCTCTCCAGGACCTAGACGTACGTTACCTCCTACTCGTTTGAAATAAATGCATGTGCAACACAAAAGGTTTGGTTTGTCGAAGTCATACCAACAACTTGCAAAAATGGAAGATTGTACATATTAGTTTTGTACGTCGCGTCGACCATAAGCACATGCGGGAATGCCCCCCACATTTTAAAAGACTTCTCGTGACAGAAAAAATATATTCTGAACGACATTGGTGGAAGGTTCCGCTTGTATGTAATACGTCATCTTTTTCCTGGAGGATTTGTTCCAGTCTCTGCATGGGAGTCGTTTTTTATCGAAGTTTGAGGCCCTAATCTTTTGACGAGAGTTGTGTATGTCCTTCGAAACACATTTGTTTTCAGGGTTCTGTTCGGTTACGGCTTTCTAGATTGTATGGGGTTGTATGTCTTGATCTGTCAGCTATTGCACCAGTCTAAACTCATTAGGGGTAAGTCTCCTAGCATACGTGTAACCCTCCAGATGTTCAGCAGGGTCGTGGTTATGCTTCTCGTTAAAATTTTTGTGTAGATAACCTATCCGCTAAGCTCGACGACTTTGGTCGAGATGACCTATCATGCGCATTTTTTTGTTGTCGGCTTTCCTAACCATGACCTTACTCTCATGCTCGCCACTACGACAACATTGGAGCCATCTCTGGTGACTCTTGGACCGTCTAGTAACAATGACGTATCCATCGGCTAAACCCCTTCTTTTTACCCAACCTCCCAAATCATCGCGGGATATAAAGTCCTAAGTGAAAAAAATATTATAACATTTATAATAATTTTTTAACAAACAAATACAAGATTTATCATACATTTAAAAAAAATTATAACATCTATATCATTTGTACCTGATCAGTTTTGTATGAAACTTCAGGGTACGCGGGTTGCTCGTCACCCGATGACTTTTGCGCGTAAGAAGGATCACCAATGTTTTGTTGTACGCCCGAGGCACCACTAACGAAAAAGTTATTGCCAGTCTTTTTGTACGTACGAGGCACCGTAACTGGCTTCATAATCCAGACAACCGTAACCATGATCATCGTTAGGCACAATAACCTGAAAAACCAACGGTTAAATGATAACGGCACATCTGAAAGCCTTCTTAATTATACCTCGTTCTGATCTGGCAACAATGGTTGGCGGGGCACAACAAACTAAAAAAACCAACGAATAAAAGGTAATGGTAAATTGAACGCCGAATATAAAAAAGTAAATAAATGCTTACCTTGTTGAGGTCTGGGAACGACGATTGATTATCATGGGGACAAAATCCGAACACAACCTCTCCGCGTGATCATTATTTCCTCTCCGTCATAAGAATCAGGGACATTAGACCCCTCCTAATACAAACGTGTGTGCTAAGTATTTCATAAACAAGACAAACAAAACAAGTTAAAAAATGTTATACCACACTGCTTCCCGGAATAAACGTGCTCGTGTTTTGTCGGACGACTCGCTGAAAATGTAATTAAGGTTGAACCAGGATATGGTAGAATCTCGAATATAAAGAAAAAACTAAGTGACGTAAGCACTCACTTTTGTGAAATCAATTTTACAGGCGAAAGAGATTGCGAAACAAATATATAGCCGTCGATATGCTCATATAATTGAGCGTATTTGTTTTTGCTTTAGGGCCGTAGAATTGGTGTCTAAGGAGAAAACAATTTTCCAGACCAATACGGGTCGTGTAGGTCTTACGACCCGTATAGGGCTGACGTAATTTCCTGTCAATCATTTTATGTCACTATTGATAGACATATACCAATATGCATCGTATAGACCTATACGATGCATATATAGGATATACATATAAAGACAATGTCAGTGTAAGCCTTTCAGTAACCTTAAAAATTGAATTAACCCTATACGGGTTGAATAGACTTATACAACTTGTACCGCGATTGTCAATTTAATTATATAAAATGTGTCACTAATACGATCCTTTACAAATAGCCCATTAGTCATCATCCATGGCTGACACGTCATAAATATAGAGGTTTTATACGTAAACGACGCAAGCTGACGCAAGCTCTCCTTTTAATGCAAAGTTTCCGTAAAACTGAAACGAACCAGAAGATATCGACAAATCACCACCTCCCGAGATCCAATAACAAACCGACGGTTATCTGCAACCGACTCACTGCACCACCGTCGACGTCAACCGCCTCCACGTTTTATCCTCTCACCGCCTTAATTTGATCCGGTTAAATATTCCGGTGACATTACCGACGGTTGTTCATTCGAACGTGTTGGAGGAGGTATGGAATCGATAATGGCTAGGGCACTGGAATACACTCTCAAATACTGGTTTAAATCCTTCACCAGAGATCAGTTCAAGTTGCAAGGACGCACTGTTCAGCTCTCCAATTTAGGTTTTCATCTACTGTTTATGTTATTGTTTGTGTTATTAGTGACTACTTATTGTGACGCTAAATGTGTTGAAATCGAAGAATTCTGTGCACTTTTGCTCTAATTTAGGTTTTGCGTTTACTGTTTATGTTATTAGTTGTTAGTTATTATGAGTTTATGAAGCTAAATGTGTTGAAATGAAGATTTCTGTGCGATTTTGATACGTAATTTCGTTTTTGATAGATATAAGTGATAATCTTAGGTTTTCATTAGTTGTTTATGTTATTAGTGACTACTAATTATGAGTTTGTGACGCTAAATGTGTTGAAATCAAAGAACTCGATGCACTTTTGCTCTATATTAGGTTTTTCATGTACTGTTTATGTTTATGTTATTAGTTGTTGCGAGTTTGTGAAGCTAAATGTGTTGAAGTTGAGGAATTCTGTGCGATTTTGATACATAATTTCGTTTTTGAAGATATAAGTGGTAATGTTAGGTTTTCATTTACTGTGTATGTTATTAGTTATTACTTGTTATGAGTTTGTGACCTTAAATGTGTTGAAATAGAAGAATTCGGTGCACTTTCGGGCCAATTTAGGTTTTCATATGTTGGTTATGCTATTAGTTATTACTTGTTATGAGTTTGTGACGTTAAATGTGTTGAAATCGAAGAATTCGATGCACTTTCGCATTAGCAATCAGTTATTATGAGTTTATGATGTTAAATGTGTTGAAATTGAAGTTTGAATTCACTTTCTCTCCAGTTTAGGTTTTTCATTTGCAGTTTATGTTATTAGTTATTACTTGTTATGAGTTTGTGACGCTGAATGTGTTGAAATTGAAGAATTCGATGCACTTTCGCTGTAATTTAGGTTTTGCATTGACTGTTATGTTATTACTTACTATGAGTTTGTGACCCTAAATGTGTTGAAATCAAAGATTTCGATGCGCTTTTATGAACCGTAAGGTTCTGTAATTGTTGTGTTTATTTGTTGATGATAAGAGGATACAAAGCAGCCCATTATATAGCGCAAGAAGATACATTTAGACCCTCTAAACTAATAAATATAGGACTCTTGAGTAACATTAATAATAACTTAAGACTCTTAGTCTAACATTCCCCCGCAAGTTGAGGCCGGGGAACGACCTGCAACTTGGACCTTAAAAACAGGAAGCGTTGAGAAGGAAGTGGCTTGGTGAAGACATCTGCAATTTGATCACTTGTACAAATATACTGGCATTTAGTGTTCTTTGAGCCACTTGTTCACGAACGAAGTGAAAATCAACCTCAATGTGTTTTGTTCGAGCATGGAAAACAGGATTGGCAGAAAGGTAGGTGGCTCCCAGATTGTCACACCAAAGGATCAGGGGCTTTTTGACTGAAAACCCGAGTTCATGTAGAAGCGACTTTAACCAAATCAATTCAGCAACGGTATCAGCAAGTGCCTTGTACTCAGACTCGGTTAAAGATCGTGAAACTGTCCGTTGTTTACGAGCAGACCAAGAGATGAGGTTTGATCCAAGATAAATGGCAAACTCCCCGGTGGATCGATGGTCGACGGGGCATCCCGCCCAATCAGAGTCAGAGAAGGCTTGGACCGTGGAGGGTTGGTTTTGCCAATGGACATCAGTAAAGGCCTGCAAGGAGGAGCACGATGTGTGACGAATAACAAGACCCAAATTTTTAGTGCCTTTTAAGTAGCGTAGAATGCGTTTAACAGCCGACCAATGGTTCTCTGTGGGGGCATTCATGAACTGAATGCACGGTTCACAGCGAAAGCAATATCTGGGCGAGAGGGAGTGGCACCTGTAGAGCCCCGACAACTTGGCAATACCGCACAGGGTCGGAAAGTGGCGGACTGTCATCAATGGTAAGCACCTGGGAAGGACACATAGGGGAAGACACTGGTTTGCAATCTGAGAGACCGGATCGTTGAAGAATGTCTAATAAATACTTCCGTTGTGATAAGATAAGGTCTTTGTTATGATGGACAACCTCAATCCACAAAAAATAATGGAGTTTACCCAGATCTTTAATGGCAAAGGTGGAGCTTAGCTGATTGATGATGTTATTTGCTTGTTGCCAGTGATGATAATGTCGTCGACATATACAAGAACATAAGCAAGAGTTGCACGGTTGTTCATAATGAATAATGAAGGATCCGTCTTCGACCCACGGAAACCAAGTTGGTGAGAACAGTAGATAGCGATGGAACCATGCCCGGGGGGGCTTGTTTGAGCCCATAAAGGGACTTATGAAGAAGGCACACATGATTTGGTTTTCCTGGGTCAGCAAAGCCTGGTGGTTGCTTCATGTAAATGGTCTCGGCTAAATCACTGTGTAAGAAGGCATTTTGTACATCTAATTGACGGAGAGACCATTCATTTGTCACAGCAAGAGATAAAAGAACCCGAATTGTGGTAGCTTTGATGACTGGACTGAAAGTTTCATGATAATCAACACCGGGTTGTTGTGTAAACCCTTTGGCAACAAGGCGTGCTTTATGCCTAGTAACCACGCCGTGGGGATCTGTCTTCAACCTGTAAACCCACTTACAGTCAACAACATTAGTATTAGGGACATAGGGAACTAAGGACCATGTTCCGTTCTTGCGAAGTGCTTCAAACTCCTCGGTCATGGCCAGACGCCACTCCGGGGATTTGTTGGCAATGGTAAAAGAGGTAGGTTCAATAGGGGGTGAGGTAGTAGTGGCTGTGTAGGCAGAGGGATTATAGGGAGTGGTGCGTTTAGGATTTTGGCTAGGTGAGCTGGATGAGGCCGTGGAGGCTGGTGGAGGCGGAATGGGGTATCCTGCTGAAAGGTAGAGGAACTAGGGACCGGGGAAGGTGGGTCAGGTGAAGGTGAAAATGTGGATTGTGAGGGAGTAGAGGGTTGTGGTGATGATGGTTCAGAGATAGAAGGGATAGTGGTGGTAACTGGCGGATCAATGTGGTCAGTGGTGTTAGGGTTGGTGTGTGATGTGGAATGGGTTCAGGAAAAATGGACACATAAGGAGATATAGGTGTGGCGGATGATGGGGATGGTGGGGAAACGGGAATTTGAAAAGGGAAGACTGTTTCATTGAAACGCACATGTCTGACTATATATATTTTTTCTGTTTGGGGTCAAAACAACGATAACCGTGATGATGAGGGCTGTAACCAAGGAAAATACAAGGCGTGGATCTAAAATCCATTTTGTGACGGTTATACAGACGTAGATAGGGAAAACATTGACATCCAAAAACACGGAGGAAGGAGTAATTCGGTTTACGATTAAAAATTTGATAGAAGGGAGATTTATTGGAAGAGGTTCTGGATGGAAGGCGATTAATGAGGTACACAGCGGTTTCGAATGCAAAGTGCCAGAAACGTTGTGGTAGGTAAGAATGGGCAAGGAGGGCCAGCCCGGTTTCCACAACATGACGATTACGGCGTTCAACAATTCCATTTTGTTCACTAGTGTATGGACAAGAACGACGATGAATTATACCAAGCTTGTTGAAGAAAGGAGAAAGGTTACGAAACTCCCCTCCCCAATCAGTTTGTACACTTTTAAGTTTGGTGTTGAACTGACGTTCAACCATGGTGACAAAGTTGGTAAATGTGGTGAAAACATCTGATTTCTTAACAAGCGGATAATACCACATGAAACGTGAGTGATGGTCAACACACGATAAAAAGAAGCGATGTCCGTCAAGAGACACAGTAGGAGAAGGTCCCCAAACATCACAGTAAATTAAATCCAAAACATTACGACTTTGAAAAGTAGAATGATGCAAGGTAAGTTTGGAGGATTTTCCTAATTGACAAGCAGTACATAAAGAAGAACATAATTTTGTAGAAACAGGTAACAAATTATTTGAAATAAGCATTTGAAAAACACGTTCATGAGGGTGGCCAAGACGTTGATGCCAAATGGTAGAGGAAGCTTTAGTTGCTGTAAAGACCTGTTTAGGAATTGGCTTAAGTTGTGGAAGGCGAAGCGAGTAGAGACCATTATCACTTGGACCCATTAGAAGGGTAGTGTGTGAAGACTCGTCCTTCACAGCAAAAAAGAAGAGTGAAACTCAAAATAACATCATTATCTGAGCAAAATTGTTTAACAGATAGTAAGTTATTTTGAATGGCAGGTACGTGAAGAATATCAGATAGTTTAAATGTTTATTAGGTGAGAAAAATTAGGAAGATCCAATGTGTAAAATGGGTAAAGGCTTACCATCACCAACATGGAGTGAGTCAATACCTGAATAGACCTCAGAGTTGTCAATATTCGTCAAGTCAGGAGTAACATGGCCATTAGCACCCGTGTCTGGGAGCCAAGTAGTACCAGAGGTTGATCCAGTCTCTGAGAAGGAGGCAAAATTGGCCTCAGGAGCAGACCGAGAAGAGGCAGCAGATTGGTTTGGGCACTGGGATGGTAGGTGACCAATGCCACAAAGATTACAATGACCGTACACCATATTATGTGTTGAGGCCCACGCAAACTGTCGTGTGGGAGCAGCCCTAGTATTGTCACGCCCCCTATTGGTGCCACGGTATTGTCCGCGATTAGCACCCCTACAGTTGTTACGGTTTGGTGCGGGTCGTGAGGCATAGAGGGCCTGTGGTGGGCTGATAGGGTTTAACTGATAGCCCAATTGGGATGCTAGTTGTTGCAATTGTGTAAGTGAAGAAGTAGGAGTAGTAAAAGAGTTACCCGTGGTGGCAGTAAAACCTGAGAAGATGTACCAGAAGCATCAGACAGTGACTTGTGCAACATGAAGTCATGATCAGAAAGCAATCCATGTAGTTCATTGAAGGTGATTGGCGGGTGGCGTGCCAAAAGGTTAGACTTCAGCCCGCTATACTCATCACGTAAACCAGAAATTGTAAGCATGACCAAATCTTTATCTTTCATCGGCTCACCTATATTTGCCAAGGCGAGGCGTATTCTATAGCGCGGGATAAGTAGGTAATAGGTGTTTTGTCTCCCATCATCATGATCCGAAGTAATTGAGTTTTTAATGTGAATTCTCGTGAGGCGGTGTTGGGTGCATATGCACGTTCCAGGGAAAGCCAAAGGTCCCTGGAAGTAGTGCCCTGCACATGTTGAAAGGAAGCCTCAGAGATGGTGGACAGAATAAGCATGCGAACATGCGCATCATTGGCAATCCACCGGAGATAATTGGGGTTATCAGTGGTGGAGGTTTCACCTTCTTTGGATGGTTCGATTGGGATTTTAGGATCTGGGCAGGGGATGGTTCCAGTAACATAATCATACAAGTTATTAGTGATTCAAAAAGGTTCAAGCATTCTTTCCAGTACCCATAATTTGTTGGGGTAAGGGTGAGGGGGAACTTGTGACTTTGTGACCAGCTTTCTCAGCAGAAGTGAAGGTGGCAAGTTGCGCCATGGTTGGCTGGAAAAAAAAAAGGGAGATGTGCTGCTATGGATTGTGCTGGCTCTGGATACCACAATGAACCGTAAGGTTCTGTAATTGTTGTGTTTATTTGTTGATGATAAGAGGATACAAAGCAGCCCATTATATAGGGCAAGAAGATACAATTTAGACCCTCTAGACTAATAAATATAGGACTCTTGGAGTAACATTAATAATAACTTAAGACTCTTAGTCTAACACTTGTTATGACTTCATGACGCTAAATGTGTTGAAATTGAAGAATTCGATGCACTTTCGCTGTAATTTAGGTTTTGCATTGACTGATATGTTATTACTTACTATGAGTTTGTGACCCTAAGTGTGTTGAAATCGAAGATTTCGATGCGCTTTTGCTCCAATTTAGGTTTTTCATTTACTGTTTATGTTATTAGCTATTAGTCATTATGAGTTTATGACGCCGAATGTGATGAAATAAAAGAATTCTATGCAATTTCGCTCCAATACAGGTTTTGCATTTGCTGTTTTGTTATTAGTCATTACTTTTTATGAGTTTATGATGCTAAACGGGTTGAAATCCTAGAATTCTATGCAATTTTGCTCCAGTTTAGGTTTACTTACTATGAGTTTATGACGCTAAATGTGTTGAAATCGAAGATTTCGATGTGCTTTCACTCCAATCTAGGTTTTTCATTTACTGTTTATGTTATTAGCTATTAGTTATTATGATGTGTTGAAAACTTGAAATCGAAAAATTCTGAGCTATTTTGATGCGAAATTTCGTTTTTGATAGATATAAGTGGTGATGCATTGCACGCAAGCCTTGGATTGCCGCCAGCTTTGACTGTAAGCATGGCAAAATCTGGAAAGTTAGAGATTGTGGTGTGTAATTCAACTAATAGCACCGAATTATCATCTGATTTCATTCATTTTTAACATAATGCGTTGATTCTGTATTTGAAGCTACCTTATTTGAGTAATGTACAAATCATGCCGATTGTTGTGCAAATTGATAAGCTCGATTTGGTGTTAGAGGAGAATGATGATGTGGATTCGCGTAGGAGCACAAGCAGGTGATTAGTAGTTTAATTTTAGGGGTACGGGTAATTAATAATGTCATATTACTAACAAAAATCCATGTATTAGTGCACAAGCACCTTCTAATTCATCAAAAAGCAGTGGTTATGGATTTGCTGAGAAGGTTAGTTTATGTAAAATTGTCACCACTTACCATCAGTTACTTGCTTCAAGTGCAGCTTTTTCGATTTGATTCTTGAAACTGGATCACTGACTTTGTTTTTTCATTTAGATAGCTGACGGAATGACATTACAAATACAGACTGTCAATCTGTTACTTGAAACTCATGGTGGCGGTAGACATCTTCGAGGAGTAACTTGGTAAGTTTATAATATATACATATTCTATTGCTTACTTAATGTTATTGATCTTATTTATATGTGTTCTTGCTATGCAGGGCATCACCAATGGCATCTATAACTATACGCAATCTGGTGCTGTATACCACAAATGAGAACTGGCAGGTCATCTCCCAGATACATATTATATTTAATAGCCATCTGTTAATATCGAATAGTTTTTCTTGTAAAACAAATGATGATTCAGCAATTATGTGTGACAGGTTGTTAACCTAAAGGCAGCAAGGGAATTCTCATGTGACAAAAACTTCATCTATGTGTTCAGAGTAATTCACTTGTGAATATATATTGCCCAAAATTATACTGATAATCTGCATTTTAGGTTCTATAGAAAAATAAGAGTAAATGGCATTTTCGTCCCTGAGGTTTGACCAGTTTTGCGATTTTCGTCCAAAGATTTGTTTTTTCGCATCTGGATCCAAAGCTTTGAAATCTTGCCATTTTCATCGTACTCGTCAACTCCATCCATTTCTCTCCATTAAAGCAGGGGTATTTTTGTCCTTTTCCTCCGTTAAGGGTATTACTTGTACACTATGCTAATGCTTGTGCATAAAGTGAAAACGACTGAATTGCCGTTTAAGTTAACAAAAAAGACGGAAATACTCCTGACTTAACGTAGAAAAATGGATGGAATTAACAAGCCGGATGAAAATGGCAAGATTTCAAACCTTTTGGATCCAGATGCGGAAAAACAAACCGTTGGACGAAAGTCGAAAAACTGGCCAAATCTCAGGAGAAAATGGCATTTTACTCCATAATAGAAAGCAACCAATTTGTTGGTGGTCATTTGGCAATTTACTCCAAAAATAGAAAGCAACCAATTTGTTGGTGGTTATTTTAGGTTCCATATTGTTGGTATGTTATCTGTGATGGTATTTGTTTATACAAATGCATATGATTTTAAAGTGTATTTTTTTTAAATAACCAGAAACTAGAATGGGAGCATCTATGTATCGATCTCCTGCCTCATCCCGACATGCTATCAGATGACTCGGAGGGGGCTTCTAACCGAAAGGATGATGATGGTGCAAAACGAGTATTCTTTGGTGGTGAACGGTTTATTGATGGAGTCTCTGGAGAGGCTTATGTAACACAATGTTAACCCTCTTTAAGACTTGATTTTCTGCAAACTTCCTGTCATGTTCATTTTGTGAAAAACATTGTCCTTAGTTTTGACAACTTCCCTTTGTTTTATAATCAGATTACTATACAAAGGACAGATCTTAATTGTCCACTAGGTCTGGAGGTTCAAGTGCATATTTCGGAAACAATCTGCCCAGCATTAAGTGAACCAGGTTAGTAGAAGATTACCAATTTATGCATTATCCTCGGATAATATGTTTTTGGTTCGGATTTGCAACTATGATACAATAATATGAACAGGCCTTCGAGCTCTTCTTCGCTTCTTCATGGGATTATATGTCTGTCTTAGCAGAGATGATGTGAATCCAACTGCTCAAGAGGTTGAATCTTTCTTCCTATATTTTTTCAGTTTGCAATGTTTATCGAGGGCATTAATTCAGTTGTCTAAAAGCAACTATTTTCTTGCAGCAATCAGCAGAAGCTGCAGGGCATACACTAGTCTCCTTTACAGTAGATCATATATTTCTTGGCATCAAAGATTCTGGTTCGTGATTTCTCATACGGGAGTTTACCTATTTCCTTTACTGTTGTAGTTAATTATACATTTATATATTAACGTACTTACTAAAGACTTTGGATTTTACTTTCAGGGTTCCAGCTTGAATTTCTGATGCAGTCACTTTTTTTCTCTCGGGTAGCTTTCCACAACACTTAAAAACAAGAATACCAAAGTGCTACATGTTCATTTTTTTTTCTTAATCATCATTACTGTAAATTGTTCTGTGTAGCATATTCAAATTAGGTTGTATTTAATCTCGCAGGCAAGTGTGTCTGATGGTGAAATTGGCAAATGCTTAACTCAGTTCATGGTTGGTGGGCTAATTTTAAGGTACTGTATTAGTATAAAAACCTTCACATTCTTTTTTGAAGAGTAAAATGCCATTTTCCATCCTGAGGTTTGGTCAGTTTCGCGACTTTCGTCTAAACTTTTTTTTTTTTTTTTTTGCATCTGAATCCAAAAGGTATCTTGCCATTTTCATCCGGCTCGTTAACTTCATTTTTCTTCGTTAAATCAGGGGTATTTCCGTCTTTTTTGTTAACCTAAAGGGCAATTCTGTTAGGGGTATCTTAAATGCTTGTACATAAAGTGAAAAAGAACAAATTGCCCTTTAAGTTAACAAAAAGATGAAAATACCCCTGCCTTAACGGAGAAAAATGAATGGAGTTAACGAGCTAGATGCAAATGGCAAGATTTTAAACCCTTGGATCCAAATGCGGAAAAACAAACCTTTGGATGAAAGTCGCAAAACTGACCAAACCTTAGGGACGAAAATGGCATTTTACTCTTTTTTTTTGTTTTGAATAACAAAGTACTAGATTTTCTAGGATAAATACACCAATACCTGCCACTACCGAACTATGAAACCTACACTAAATATATGATGATCGAATTCAGGGATACGTTCTCCCACCCTCCATGCCCACTAGTGCAACCGTCAATGCAAAATGCTGTAGAGGAAATTCTACAAGTTCCAGATTTTGGTATGAACTGATTGCGTAGAAATATTATGTTGCCCATTAATGTGTAAACACACTACCCCATTTAGAAAATTAACATCTTTCATTTTTTTTACCAGGCAAAAACTTTTGTCCTCCGATATATCCACTAGGTGATCAGCAATGTAGACAAAACAACCCTTTATCACTCTTATCCATTCATTCCCTACTATATATGCCCTCTCTTTCCCCACCTTCATTTTCATCACAAACTGTGATCGACTGCAAGCCCCTAACGGTACAACAAATGATATCATTATTAATAGGGTTGATTGCATAAAAAGCGAACGACTTTGTTCAAAATTTTAGGCGATAAGGGCATTCACATTAGATTCTTCATCCTTATGCCTATAATTTAACTATCATTTACCTTTATCCTTAAAATTTGTTTATGCTTTAAAACTCTTCTACATCACATTCCTTTTCTCCATCTCTATTTAGTTAAATAACTTTCTTTTCGTTATTAATTTTTTTCTTTCATGCACTTAGAAAATTATGGGGAAAGATGGGATGAATAGTAAATCCCTATATTTGGGGAATATGAGGTGCGTATTTAATATTTAATCCTCATTTTAGGGAATGGGATGGAGTGCTAATGAAAACCTTAAATTTTTCCTCAATATAGGGATGGGGTTGATATGGGGAATGAGATGTGAATGCTCTAAGAACCATCTATATCTTATTAACTTCAGACGGTGGTTTTCATGGTAATTACAATTTTTCTATCCATTTCGGTAATTACAACTTTTTGAGCCACCTAATCTCTTAACTATAGGCAAAAAAATTATTTAATTACTAAACATGAACAAAAAAGATTGAATTACCAAGAGGCCGTTCAAAAAACAAGACCAAAATGAATCTAAAAATGTTATAATCAATTTTATTGAAAACCGGATCGGCCGGTCAGACAGGGTACCGGGGTTTTGACCGGCCCGGTTCACCCAAACAGACCCGTTTTGAGTCGAACGGTCCTGTAGAACCGGGAACCGGCGGTCAGACCAGAATACCGGTAACCGGATTTTTATTAAAATTTTTCAGTTTTACCCTATTATTTTATAATATTTACGGCATCACATGGTTCTTACATCCGATCCGACTGGCCCGACCAGTGGACCGGTAAGGAGACGGTCCGGTTCTGAAAACATTGATTATAATTACTAAAATGGATCACCACCTAAAGTATATTTCTTTTCTTTGACGTTTGCCCTTCTTTGTGGGGGGTAACAAAAGGTTGGTCTCCTTTTTATGCAATTTGCCCTTATATAAACAATCAAACGTGTGTATTTCACTATTTGGTTGTGTGATATGCTGCCATTCATGCCAGATTCATCTTCAAGAAGAGTCATGTCTAAGAATATTATCCCTTTTAGCTGATGGAATTGTGGTTAATCCTGATGATATCGCATCAGATCCGTCCATCAGCTCACTTCATTTAAATATCAAAGAATTAAACATTACCGTTCCACTCGAGGCTACGAAGCCTGATCATTTCACATATCACGACAACTCTAAATACAACCTGTTTAAAGGGGCAAGGCTTCGTATAGAAAATCTATACCTTTCTGAGTCACCTTCTATGAAGCTTGGGCTCCTCAATCTTGACATGGATGCTGCATGTTTCTGTATGTGGGAAGGCCAACCAATTGATTCCAGCATGAGAAAATGGACATCTGGCGCTTCTGTTATTGGTTTGTCTCTCGACACATGTAACAACAACCCGATTGGAGGTTGTAACTCACAGCTAAACTCTTCAGAACCGTGGAGATGTATGGAGTTGAAAGGTGTTTGTGTTCAGGCGGCAATGGTGACATCAGACGGAAGTCCATTACAAAACATTCCGCCACCTGGGGGAATCGTCAGAGTAGGAGTTGCTTGTGAGCAACTTGTGTCCAACACTTCAATTGAACAGTTATTTTACGTGTTAGATTTTTGTACTTTTATTGATAATGTTAGTGGTAAAATGGCGATGACTGGAAAAGATAAATGGAGTGAGATGGTTAAAAAGGAATCTTCAGATTATAAAAGTTTTAGCCAAAAGGGTCCTGCTGATACTGCTATCAGCTTAGCATTTAAGAACATGGAACTAAAGTTTCTAGAACCTTCTTCTATAGATACTCAGGGAACACCGCTAGTTCAGTTTATTGGAGATAATTTATTACTGCAAGTTAGTCATAGAACATTGGGTGCTGCAATGGCAATTTCATCAACTTTACGTTGGGACAAAGTACAAGTGGACTGTGCAGCAAATGGCATGGTGCCACCTGGCTCTGTAACGAGAGCTGTATTTTGGGTGCAAAACAAGACGGATTTTAGATCAAGAAACAACGCAGACTTGATTCCGTTTTTGAATATAAGCATAGTGCATGTAATCCCATACGATGCACAAGATAGAAACTGGCATAGTTTACGTGTGTCGGTTGTATTGCGGGCGTACGCCTTGCTGGCGGAATGAATTACACTGAAGCTTTACTTCACCGTGTTGGGGTTTTAGGGCCAGATGGTAGGCCAGGGGCAGGACTCTCGAAAGGACTAGACCGTTTATCTACAGGACCTTTGTCAAAGCTATTCAAAGCGTCACCTCCATCTGCCAGTGAGGTGAGGGAGAGGCAAAGTAAGCTATTTATCCGTGCATTTCTAAACGGTTCGGTTTGGGTTGTGTTTTTATTCTAAACAGGTCAAATGAGAACAAAAAACATTAGGGAAAAGGGTAACACATCGAATTGGTTATTTTTATTCACAAACTTCCTAATTGTTTTACTTGAAGATTATATTATCAATATACTAATAACTTTTGTAATCATAAGTAACCCATTATTTGTTTATAGTTTTTTCAATTGATAATGTAAGTGGAGGCCACCAATGTATTCAACTTTTATCATTAAGACTAGCCATATTTGAAACTACTTTATAGGCCACAAAAGTATGTATCTCATATTCATTTCTACCAACTTTGGCTAATAAAATGCCTAATGGCGGAAACGCCCAATAGAATTCGAAAGTCGATATACCACTATATAGATTCCTCAAAAGGCAATTATTTGATGTAAAAAAACACTTGTTTTTTTTTTGGCATTTTAAAATATTCTACCATGTTACTTAGTCGGATTTAGTACAAAACCAAATACATTCTTTGGTGGACTATAAACTATAAAGCAGTTTAAATAAATGGGTGGCCTCCTTATACGTAACCTTTCTTTTTTCAAAAAGGACATTTTTTTTTGCGGGTCAACCCCATCTTGCAAAGTGTTTAGTTTTTCAGATTAAATAATACTCATTTCTCATTTAGATGAAAGTATAGGGGGCGAGAACAGTAGTTACGTGAACTTGGGTGCACCAGAGGATGTGAACGTATCACTAGAATTAAACGATTGGCTTTTTGCTCTGGAAAGCATGGAGGTAATGTCCGAACGGCTTATATTCAACGATCTTGAGGATTCTCAAAGAAAAGATAGTTCCTGGCATACGTGTTTCGAGAGTATTAAAGTTCAAGCAAATGGAAGCAACAATGACACTGAAGCACACAAGTATCCTGTTGGACTAGTCAAGGTATGTATTTAGCATTTGAATTTGTAAGGAGTTCGATAAAAGTTTGAACTTTGTGCCGTCCTAGGTTCGGGTTGACAGCTGGAAGACTGTTAAACCTCAGCAAAAGGGAAATACGCTTACAAAAGTAGAGCCACATGACGGGATGGATCTGGAATTTGACCTAGCACTTTCTCAAGATAATGATGTCAGTCGGACAATTAGTTGCGCATTGGAACATTTGAAAATTTCCTCAAAACAACCGGTGAGTACAATCTACTTGTTGATTTGCGAATTTTATTACCCAACCCTGAACATGACCTGATTGCTCAGTTTCTTGAAAAGTTGAACCCTAATCCAGACATGTGATGCGACTCGAGTAACCCGGTTATATAAATGAGTTGACGGTTTAAACAGGTTGCACAACGGTTGGTCAGGTCAACGGGTTATACAAGTTGATCTTATAACTTTTAATGGATTGGTTAGCTCAACACAATCAGTGGCGGACCCAGAAATTTTTTGCTAGGGGTGCGTATGAGGTGTTCAACCATATTTTCAAGGGGTCCGGTCGGGTTTTTTGCCTAAAATATACACCAAATTTTTTTTTTCAAGGGGTGCGGCCGCCCACCTTGGCCAAAGGGTGGGTCGCCCCTGAACACAATCCGACCTGTTATAAAACGGGTAAGTTGTGTGGACATGCATTATTTAGCAGCTTATCTGTTCTGTTCACTATCATAAACAAATTCTCAAAAGTCTCGTTAGACTATTCACATTACCAGACAAACCTGTGTTTATCAATGCTTCCGTGCATTTTTAAAATCGCCAGTTTATCAGGGCAATGTGGAAGACCATCAAAAACAAATTAAAAGATGAATCTTTTTTGTAATTTCGAAAGTTTATGCTAAAACACGCCTAAAATCATTTTTTTTGGGTATTTTGTAAAACAGAAAAATACACAAAAATCTTTTTGGAATTTTGCAAATTCACAAAAACTTTAAAATATTTACAACACATATTTTTGTGAGGAAACATGCAAGAGGATCATATCAGTTTTAATGAGATGTGTCAGCTACACCGTTGTTCTAGATTAGGTAACATTACAGTTTAGCAGTTATGATTTATCCCAATTTCGTGTCGGCTATGTGTTGTGTTTTCGTTGCTTGACAGGAACTGCCGCCCCTAGTATTTGGGTGGTGTGTGTTTCCAAAGTGATTGTTTGATATTTGTTATTCTGCAGATTGAGGTGGTTTTAAGTAAGGAAGAAATTCAGCATGTTTCAGAATTATGCAAGATGGAAATCAATTCATTTGGGCGAATAGCTGTCGGGATCCTGCAATTGCTTAAGCTTGATGGGTCAGTTGGTCAGACAGCCCTGAACCGATTAAGCAACCTTGGTAATTTCTTTTTCATTATAATTTATAAGAATTAATCATGACTGACATGCTATGAAAGAAATTTTAGCAAGCGCATGACCCCCTGGATTTTATTTTTGCATGATTTAGTCCCTTAGCTTATAAATTGTAGTGAAAATGATCGTTTACCAAAATTCAATGAAAGACGAATTCGATCGACTTTTTTAAGTCCAGGGACTTAAGTGCAAATTCAACTAAAATGCGTAGGGACTTTCAGACATTTTCTTAGGTAAAAAGCGGAACAAAACCAGATATAGATATCAGATCTACTTGTTTTTGTGCTAAAAAAGAAGAATCTGAAGTTTATTTTAGATATGAGATGATGATTTGTAGTTATTCAATATATTAGTTCTTCCATCAATCCAATCACAATTAGAGGATACTTTGTTTCTGAAAACTCAGCCTACTACTTTTAGCAATGCGGTATTGAGACTAATGTTGGTTATTAGCTCACGGGTCAGGTTGGGCCAACCTGCAAACATAAATATTTTTTTTCATTTCACACTCAGTAAATTCCACCAATAGCAAAGCTAAGATAGGGTCTGAGGAGGGTAAGATGCAGACAGCCTTACCTCTACCCCGTAGGAATAGAGAGGCTGCTTCCAGTGAGACCCCCGGCTCGATAGTAGTTTTGCATCAAGCTTTGGACAAAAGGCACATAACACTCGACAATCGAGGCCGATTAGTGCATGTATCCTTTTGTCTTTTGGCTACCAACGCCACCACATATATACATTATATACCGGTTCGGTACCGGTATTTACCCTTTAATCCCCCCCCCCCCCCCGAGGGCCTACACATATACATTATATATGCACACCGCAAGCCGGGCGTAAAATTTAATAAATAGTGAATGTGTGAAATCTTTTATCTTTTTTATTTTATTTTTGTTCTTAAATCTACAGTACTGCGGTTATAAATCCTGGTTCTTTTCTTTAATGTGAATCCAATTTTATTTTTCAATATATATTTAAAATATAGTTTTGTTTGTCTCTAGTGACTTGTAATATTTAATATAAGTTTTATATATTACGATATGAATTTTATTGAAACCGGGTTGTATTTAATATGAAGCGTCTTTTAGACCAAATTTTAGTTAGTTTACTTTACCCATGATGGTGCTGAAAAGATATTTAATATTTAATGCAGGAAGTGATGGTGTTGAAAAGATATTTTCTCCAGGAAAGCAAATTACAGATACTAAACCTCCTAGCTTTGACCATGGTCAAACTTCGGATTCACCTCCAGATAACCAGTGTTCTTCTTCTTCACGCAATTCAACGTTATCTTCACTCGACGCAGAATTGTTGGATTCACAATCCGATTGTGCAACCCTCTGTGCCGAATTAACAACTTCAGATTCTAGTAATCCCCGCGTACAACAACTTGCTCGAAGACTAGAGAGTATGCAAAGATTATTAACCAGGTTGCGGACTCAGGTATGAATATGCTCCGATCATGTAAATTTTTATTCATTTTTTTGTATACTAGTTATATGTATTATGTACATGTAAACGCATCATTAGGTAAATTGTTCGATATAGTCAGGTTTACGTGTGTTGTCTGGAAATTTTGTACCGACTACGCTTATTTGTGTAGTTGGTAGAATGAGTGAAACTTAGTCCGGGTTACGGCTGGACCCACATACTAGGGTCCACGTGACACCGTTTTTTAAGTGTAATATATGTATCAGAATCTCAATTGACAGATCGCACATTTTCAAAAGGCAACTCCAATTGTTAGCCGTCAATTTTGATATTAGTATTGTTAACTTTTGTGTTAATATAATGCTTATTTTTGCTTTTAGTTAGTAATTCGTTCATACCATCTTAAAAGGACAAAGTCGGTGGGAAAGCCACCGGCTTTGTCTCCCCCTACACTTTTATAAATTTTCAAACTTTGATCCTCGACTTTGGTAGTTTTCTTTTTTACCTCAACTTTGCTAAATCTTATTTTCACCAACTCTTAGAACTTAAGTTTAGGAGATGTAATTTTCAATCCCTTGTCTTTTTTATAAATCTCTTGAGAGTATATATAATCCGATTTTTCATAATAGTTCGTTCGTTAACTTAAAAAAAAATTAATTATTTGCATGTTTTTTTATGTACGTGTCGGTATAAATTCGAGTTGATATACGTTTCGACGTAAATTTTATTTGAAAACGCATCGGGTCAAATATAATATGGTTTCATGCTTACTTTTTATGTACGTTTCGACGTAAAGTTTGTTTTCGTTTATAATACTTTTTCATGCTTACTTTTTATGTACGTTTGGGTGTAAAATTTTGTTTGAAAACGAGTCGGGTCAAAAAGTCGAGTTGGTCTATGTTTTAACGTAAAGGGTCGATAATAAGTCGCACATAATCATACCACAAAGTCGGTACACTATTTGTGTTTGTCTTGGTATATTTTTTTTGTATAAATTCGAGTTTGTCTACGTTTTGACGTGAATTTGGTGTACGCTTTCGTGCTTTATTTTATGTATGAACGGGTTGCATATAATACATTTTGACTTGACAGTATAATTTTGAGTTAGTCGGGTCACATATAATACATTATCATTGTACGGTATAAGATTTACTTTACGTTTTAATCTAATCGTAATGCTATGTAGATTACATTGAGTTTAATTGAATACGTTGAAACGTACGTTTTCATATGGTTAATGCATCACATAACTTTCGGACTAATCTGTTCAACATTTGTGATGTAGCCGCGCCGCAACCTTGTTACTAGTTATTAAGTTGCATTCCAAATCAATTTTTGAAATGCAAGTTATTATATTCATATATACTAAACAATATACTTAATTTGAGAGTTTAGACCGTTGGAAATTGAAATCTATTATGATTTATGATGTCTAATTTCACGAAAAAGAATTATAACGTAATATAATAACAAAATTATAATAAATCAGTAAAGCTATAATATATTGCTATGCATATTTTTAATGAAAAATTGTTAAATATTTATTAAAAAAAGCAAAAAAGATTAGTTATTAAACCGCTGAAATAGAGAAACAAGGCTTGTTCACAGGGGCGGACCTACCTTAATAGAAGGGGTAGCCTCCGCTACCCCTTGGCTCCTGCGGTAGTGTAAATTTTGGAAAAATTTGACGTTTTTTCGATTTCGTTACCTTTTTTTTATAAAACGTTACCCTTACGAAAATTTTCTAGATCTGCCACTGCTTGTTCAGTTATCTTGTTGCTTTCCATCTAGGGTGATTAAGGTTTTATTCGGTACCGACATCAAAACCCGTAATATATTACTTAATCCTAAAAAGTATGTAGGTTGATCTTTTAAGAAACTAAATGATAAATAGTAGGTTGAACTTTTAAGAAACTAAAAATAATTAAAATCAGATAATCGTTGAAATATAGTTGAATATTTAACATTCAAGTCGGTTTGAGTGAGTTTAAGATCAGGTTTTGTGTAATGGATGCCTCAATTGGTAATTTTTAATTGCAGAAGACCATAAAAGTGTATTCCCACATGCTTGATGTGTATTTAATAGGTACTCGACGGGTATAATGTTGAGATTACCAGTACGCGGCCTGTTGTCATCCATCATATGAATGATGACAATGTTGCTGAAAGTGATTGTGGCGGAGAGATCCAGAGAAGAGGTGGAGGTGCTGTGAGAAGAGAAAATGGAGATTGAGCTTAGAAAACGCGGGGTCCCAATACCCAACTTTACTTGCGAGAGATGTGGTATGGTATCGAAAATGTTGACCACGCCTTCGCAAGTTGCCTTATGGCGAAAAGCATTTGGTGGAGTGTGTTTGTTTGGATCCGTGTTCCTCTGCCAAATAACATGAATTCGGTGAAGGATATTTTCGGTACCTTATCTGGGAGCATAGGGTCAAAAAATGGAAGAGGATTGTCTTGGTAGTCGCTATGGCCATGGTTTGGAGAATTTGGAAAGCTAGGAACGACAAAATTTTCAAGGGGAAAGTTACTTTTATCCGAGAGACTGTTGAGTGCATCAAAGAAGACTCTTTCGTGTGGTTGAGTAATAGGTCTAACCTCCCAAAGTCTACTTGGAAGAATTGGATCGATTTTAATGTTTTGAATATATTGTAATTTTGTCTTTCGCTTTCCTTGGGTTGTAAGCTTTTCAGCAGCTTGCTGGCTCTCTCTCTCTCTCTCTCTCTCTCTCTCTCTCTCTCTCTATATATATATATATATATATATATAGGTTGCCGTTCAAAACAAGAGAGAAGAGAGAGAGGGGAAAAGTGGAGATGATGGTGAGGTTTTTTGGGTTTTAAAATGGAGATGATGAGATTTTGGGGTTTTGAAGGGATTGAACATGTCAACACGCTCATTCAAGTGTAACCTAAACATCTCAAAAGAGATGACATGTAAACAAGCAGTAAGTCGTGTAATCAATCTTTTAAAAGTACATTACACTTTTTTCTGAATAATTTTTTATTACAACTTTTATTTCTTAATACAATTTATGACATGAAGAAGACACTGATTTAAAGTTTTAAACATAAAAAATTTATTTGTTTTATAGTGGTATCCAAAGTAGAATATTTTTAGCTTCATAATGTATTCGACATTCGAGAATTTCAAATCCTGTAACGTCTATGATAAACGAATAGGAATTGAGATGATTGGCGATCCATTTAAAGGTAACGCGAAATCAATACAAATAACTTAGAATGCTTGCATTGCTTATACTTTAAACTTATCAAGAGATACAAAAGAACCATTTTAGACACATATGTTACCAGAGCCAGAGTCCTGACCCGAGCAGGAGTCCGCTGGGCTCGATATTTCAACACTTTCAACTATCGAAACGTGTGTATAAAAATAGCGTACACTAATTAAAACAAATAACATGTAGCAGCTAGCAACAACAGCCCAAAAATGGATCTAATTACTCACTTGTTTATAGTCCGAAGTTGCACATTTGCACGAATTCCATTTCACTATCGACGTATTTAGTCCATAACTCTTTGAACTGGTTCATGGCGATATCGAGCCATGGTTTCATATTCCCGTTATAATGAATGACAGCAGCTTTTTTAATCTCATCCATGCTTATGCTCGGGTTGTATCCTAATCCGAGAACATGCCATGATTTTTCTAGTGATTTCGTTGTTGAATAGAATGTCATCAACCCCGGTGGTAGCGTCCCCACTTTCCACAAACTCTGGTCCTCGTTCTGATTCAAGATTCGTAAAGTATCAGTTTCTTGATGAGCTATAACGACCAAAATCGAGCTCGACTAGTTAAAAGCCCAATTCAAGCCAACCCTACCCACAACGGGCTCAAGCTCAAGCCCAAGCTTTCATATAGTGAGCTAGATTAGGCTCAAAAACCTATTAGTTTTATGTATTTATAACGAATAAGCTGGGCTTGAGCCCGTAAAGTTACTCACGAGTAGAGCTTGAGTAGTAGGGCTCTTACGTTGAACAAGCCAAGCTCAAGCTCAAGCTCGTTTACAACCGTTAAAAGTTAGTGGGACTATCACAAATTTTGAAACAAACATATTTAGAATAGCCATGCATAAGCATGACGTTTAAACACAAATTTGATTCAAGAAAAGGAACACTTTAAAATAGGGGAGTTCATAAACCGCTGAAACCGACCGAACCGCCCAAACTGAAGCAAGTTGGTTTGACGGGTTTAACGGTTTGAAACTTGGTACCGGGCGTTTTGACTTATTATTTATATATTTTCATTCATTTTTAGAATATGTAGTTATATATATGTAATATGTCTTATAATCATGAACCATCTTGACCGCTTCAAAGCTTTTAATATAAAATAATGATTTTAAAAAAAAACTCACTGGTTTGAACCATGACTGGCCAGTCCGGCTGACCCACCCAACCCAGAATTTTCCTCAAAATCGGTTAAACCAAACCATGAACACCCCTATGTTGCAACCTTAAATTGATCAAAAGTTCGAAACATTTTTTAAAAGTAGTAACATATCACATAAACATAGAAGACGTACCAGATCCTGCCAGTAATGGTACTGATCAGTTAATCTTTCATGCCTCCACGCATCAAGATCAAAAATATTCATGCCAAAAGCCCATGCACAAGCTTTAGGATTAAACTTATCCTTAATCAAGGGGTGTGAAAAATTCAAATAATGCGCATAACGATGAAACGATCCAAAACATGTCTCAACCGCCCCATTAACCTTGTTATCCAAGTCAACTTTCCACAACACGGTCAAATCTTTCTGAACAACAACATCATCATCTAAAAACAATATCCGATGTAGCTTCGGATACATTTCAGGCAAGTAAAACTTAAGATGATTCAACATCGACAAATGTTTCGTGTTCGTGTTCCCGGATGATTTCATGTTTTTCTCATCTTGCGTTTCATTATCTGCCTTGTTGTCCAAGTAAACCTTTTGTAAATTTGCGGACTCGAGTTGTCTGAGTACCGGAACGTATGAAGAATTCAAAAAAGTGAACTCTTCGACCGCTTTCACCTCAACATGGGCCCCACCTTTCACTGGCCTCATTTTGAACCATACTTTCATTGCAGCAAGATTCATCTTATCGGTAACGATGTGAAAAACATGTTTCCATGGTTCTTCGGCATTTTTCACAGCCGAATTCACCACAACCGAAACCGCAATCACGTTGTCGGAAAAAATAGCGTAATGGTACAACAACGGGTCCTCAAATTCAGGTTTCGGTTTCTCATCTCTATACTTTTCGGGATTTGCAATCCGCTCTCCCATTAACCGCATCGCAAGACAATGCAAGCTTTTCGGGGTCGACCTAGCAGCGATTAAGCTAGCAAACGCCCCGTTCTTCTTGGCTTTAACTAGCAACTCGTTAACTGCAAATATTGTGTCTTTTAACTTCTGAATTTTCAGCTGATTGTCATACGATTCCTTATTATCGGCAATCATTAATCTTGCAACCTTAATCTTGTCCTTAACTTCCTTTTCAAACTGTCTTAAGATTTCCTCATCTACAGGCTCGTCTGACTCAAACAATGCGGTTCGATACGTCGGTTTCAAACCCAAATCTGAAAAGTTCTGTGCCATGTCATCAAACATCTTAAGCTGCTTTGATATCTCAAGCTTAAGCTTTCTTGCATAAGAAGCATATGCGTTCACAAGCATGATATGATCACTTGCTTGCTTGTGTATCAATTCCAGCCTTGTCTTCAGTGGATCCGATTTCAAAGCAAGAAATGTCCTGTGCATATATGCTCTCCCAGTTGTTTCAATTTCCTGTTAATAAGAAATTAAAAATCGTTCTTATGATACCTTACATCTTAAGGAACTCAAAAAGAGTTTGATCATTAGTCATTATACAGTGGTAAGTGAAAGTATTCAAAAGACTGAAAAATTATATTGGTAAATAATATTTCTGTATGTTGAATAACTATAATCAGAGACACTGAATTTAAAACCGGAACAAAATTCAAACGAAGCAGAAGAATTATCTGTAGAAAGAAAATACATAAGAACCGAAAACTTATTGGTGAATAACATTTCTGTGTTATGACTAAAACCTTAAATAACTAACTAACGAACTAACTAACTCAGATAATAATAACTATAATAGATAAATAAACTCAGCTAACAGTAAAATAATGCTCCGATATTTAAATTACATTACTAAAATCGATTTTGCAACGAAGTAACTTATGATTTTAATGTTTTCTGGAAGAACCGAGCATCAATGGTACATAACTGGTCCTAATTTGCCACGAAAAGCTCTAAAAATACTATAACAGATAATAAACTCCGTTAACAGTAAGGATGCTCAGATATCTCAATTTCATTACTAGAACTGTAACTAAAATTGATATTGCAACGCAATTGATTTATAAATGTAATGTTTTCTGGAAGAATCAAGCTTCAAATTGTACATAGCTAAACCTAATTTGCCACCAAAAGCACCAAGACTAACTACACAGTACACACTACATCACTTTCAAATCGAGAAATCTAACCTAACTCAGGATCTCATCTACTCAACAAAATCACACAACATACATCAAATTACAAACTAATTACATCAAAACTAACCACACACTATATAAATTTCAAATCAAGAAACCTAGCCTAACTCCGATCTCATCTACTCAACAAAATCACACAACATACATCATACTACAAAGTACAAATTAATTACATCAAAACTAACTACACAATACATCAATTTCAAATTGAGAAACCTAAACCTAATCAGATCTCATCTACTCAACAAAATCACACAACACACGTCAAATTACAAACTCCAATAACAATAATAACAAATAAACAGTAAAAGCATAACGAAGACTTACAGAAGTATCAGACAAATGTGCAGGATGCGAGGAGAACAGTACGGAAGCAGTTGCGAAGAACAAAAGAGTAAACATAGCGGAGACGAAGATCCGGTAAGAGAAGAAGCTGCGTAGGGCGGAGGAAAACGCCGACCCGCCAGCGCCTCTGCCGGCACGTGCTACCACCGCCATTGCAGCACTAGCTCGATGTAAGTGATTGATTTAGCAGCAGTTTAAGTGGATATAGAATGTTAGGGTTTTGGTGAAAGTGTTGGTGTGAGTGTGTGAAATGAAAGTAGTGTGATGAGATTGGTGGGATCTGATCCGAAAAGGGTTTAGATTTGTGAATTTTGGGGAAGAACGTCATGGGGTCCACATCGCGTCCGTGCCTTAATTTTTTCCTTTTTTCTAATTTTTTTAATTCATATATAAGCCAGAAAACTTGTCAAGTTACATCAAAACAGAAGTTAGCGGGCAACAAGTTGAGCCGCCAATCCTTTCTGAATTACAAACCCTAACCTTCCAAATACAAACCCTTGCCCCCTTGGGGTTGAACAATTGTTGTAGACGACTCGTTGAACCCTCGTCAAGAAGTGGATAGCTTCTAGCGCTAAGGGCCAAAAGTATCAAAGGCAAAAGGGACAAAGACATGCTGGTTCTTTGCGCAAGCTTTAGCGTGCTTATCCACTTTCTATGATTCTGCCTTTCTTGCCGCTTGTCCAGCTACAAACCTGTTTTCCCTTAAACCAACCAAAGGGGGAACGGTCTCCACAAGCATGTTTCCCCCAGCCCAGCCAAAGACGAGCAGATCCACTGGTCGCAGAGTAGATCTCCCTTCCATAGGGTCCGTAAGGAAATTCACAGGGGCCTCTTTCTTAGCCGAAATGTCACACCCTGACCCGCAGCGGAAATGGTAGTCGGGGCATGATTGGGTTTTTATCAAAGCTCATGACATTTACTATAAAGTTTCATATTTATCATTTCTTTTTTTTAGAAGAAATTACAATAACATACAAGCACAACATGTTCAAATACATTTTTCATGACTTCTTTATTTTTCTTCTAAGGCAATTTCCTATGTGTTCCTTGCTTCAACCTGTCCACATGTATCATGTGTAAAAAAATAGGGTTTTGGGTCAACAAAAGTTGGCGAGTGAATCTTATTTAAATGTTTGAAAGAATTAGTTATATTGATTATTTGAATAAAAATGTGCATAACCGTATATGTAAAATTAAAACACAAAACACATAATATCAATCAATGCACACACACACATACCAAATGATGAACAATGAGATCAAGGCTCAATCAAACGGAGCCGATCTAATGAGGCACCTGATGCTCAACTCGTCTCCAACGAGGAACTGATGGGCCTAATGAATAATTTGCACGCAACTTGACAAAAATGTAAACTCGCAATACAACAAACAACATTTACATCACACGATAATTCATATAATGTAATAGCACAAGGGTTTGAATAAACGAAATGTATTAATGACACATGATACACCCCAAAACATGAATAAAAATGGGAAGTTTGTAAGAATTCACTCACAGTGGGTGCGTTCCTTGATGATAATGAATGCGTGCGTATTGAGGATTAACCCGACGAAGAAATCTAACCTAAATAGTAACGAAATAATTCAATAATTAAATAAAAGTTAATATTTTTAATTAATGCTTTTATTGAAATTTTCGATTTGTTTTTGTCATGTTAAATAAAATTTTTAAACTTAAAAGTCCTATTTTTAAGCATTTTATATAATAAAAATAATAATAAAATACTAAAAAAAATATGTTGACTTTGTCAGGTCTGACCGGGTCAGCAGTCGGATCGCGGGTGTAACTGGCAGCGGGCTTGAATCGAACTTGAGACCTCCCGTTAACGTGCACGCAGCTCTACCAACTGAGCTACGTGTCTAACCCGAAATAAACTTCATTTTAATTACATGTATATGCTAATTAGATTATATCAGGAATTATATAATTTAAAAGGTTTTTAAATAAGCAAACCGTTGGTCTCCCACAAGAATCGAACCTGTAACCCTTGCTGTACCATGCACCCAGCCCTACCAACTGGGCTGGGTGTCTAACCCGATTTATCTTTGAATTCTATTACTTTTAACTACTTGTTATCTGTTTAGCAAAAACAATTGATTTTTATTCAGAGAGTCGGCGTCGTGTTTAGGATTCGAACCCGATGTCTTTTACATGCGATGCACACAGTCCACCGCTGGACTGTGTGTCTAACCCATTTAAATATCAAATTTAATTATAAAAATGCTCTGACCAACTTCATCTCTTTTCATCTAAAATAACCCAGTACTGAACTCGATCTCGACCGATTAAAAAGGATGTTATTGTGCTGGTTATACTTTAAACATGATATTAATAATCTACAAGAATGATAGAAGGTTTTGCCTACGATCGTAGAGTTCCGGCAAAGGATTCCGGCGAGCAGAACTTAAGTTCCGGAGAACAGAGTTTAATTCCGACACGAACAGAGGATTTGAACAGAGAGGACAGAGGTATGTTGTGAAGGAAATGAGCGAATTTGTTAGTGTGATGTGTTCGGTATTTATAGGCTGCATAAGGTGCTTGATTTTTATTTTAAAAACCGAATGGAATGATTGACTTCGATTTTTAGAAACCAAAATTCGGGATTGATTTCGGTTTTGGAAACCGAATTGGTTGATTACGCGGATTGCCAACTGGAATCCAGCGAGTCTTTGACCGGTGGAATTTGACGGGTTTTGCTTTATTTGAATTCAGATCAAGATAAACGTAAATATAAAGGATTAATTAACTCGGGTATATCAGATGTTGTGTAGGTGCCGCAGTGGTGTAAGTTGTTTGTGTGTTTGATGGGGACCCGGGTTCGAACCCGGTTGCCCCCTTTTCCTTTATTTTCTTATTTTGAACTTTTATTTATTAGTATTATTTTTATTCCTTTATTTATTCAGTATATTTACATTCTAGTTTATCTATTAACTATAAAAATTAACTAATATAATTTATAAAATGAATACATGCGTAGCGAAACATTAAATAAATTCTAGAATTTTAACGGAGCGGGTTTTGGAACCCGTTTTACGACGAATGTTACAGTATCCCCTACTTTTAGAAATTTCGTCCCGAAATTAAAGTAATGGTATATTTGACTCGAAGGGAGGGTGTTTTAATTTGACAATTACATAATCAGAAGAGGCTGGAAGTTTAAATTTTATTTGAGGCGGTAACGTTCCTAGTAAGGGTTGAATACCCTGCTACAGGAATCGCTTTTTGATGCCTAAAGTATAAAAATGCAAAACATTGGTAAACAGAGTTGATTAACTAGGTATGATCTCATGCATAAAAGTTTTGAGAGAATTGATACGTTTGAAAAGATAAGGTTATATCATAAAACAAAAAAAAAACTTCAACCATGACGATATTAAAACCTACACGGAACTTCTCATAACCGTCTGACAATGCTTTTGATCATTTGACAAGAATACTTATATATAGGAAGTACCAGCGGCGTATCCACTATATTCTTGTCAAATTTTCATTGACTTTGTCAGTAAGTTATGATTAGTTCTATGTGACTCTAAAATCTACAAAACAAACACAGCTGCCAAAGCTTGAGTCTCAAATCTAAAGAATACATGACTGAATGACGACAGTACCTCTCTCGTTTGTTATGATGAAGGGGTCAGTCTATGAAAAAGTGAGACACAACCCAACTTCTTTAAATGATGAGATCGATATACGTCATGATGTATGATGATATGAAAGTTAAATCAATGAGTAAAGATTTAAAACAAAACTGTAATATCAGTTTGCATTAAATTCTTGGATACATAAATTCCCAATTTATAACAGGGATACGTAAAGATTGAGAAAACATTAAGAACTAGATGGTTGGAGTTGAGTCTTGATTCTTGGTGAGGGAAGGCTAGTTGGGTTGTTCATTTGGGCCGTTATTATCTTCGATTTGATTGGAGTTGATGTTGTAAGCTCTTCCTCTCGCTGGTGGTGGAGCTGGGTGTCACACCCTGACCCGCAACGGAAATGGTAGTCGGGGCATGATTGGGTATTCATCAAAGCTCGTGACATTTACTATAAAGTTTCATATTTATTATTTCTCTTTAAAGAAGAAGTTACAATAAACATACAAGCATAACATGTTCAAATACATTTTCAGTACAAACAAAAGTATTAAACAAAATCATACAATTACAAAGGGAAACTAAACTAAATGTCCATTCCAAAGCATTAACTTGTTTATTCTTCTAGGCCATCTTACGTGTTTCTTTTCTCAACTGGATCACCTGTATCATGTGTAAAAATAGGGTTTTTGGGTCAACAAAGGTTGGCGAGTGAATCTTATTTAAATATTTGAAAGGATTAGTTATGTTGGTTATTTGAATAAAATTGTGCATAACCAAATATGAATAAACGTAAATGTAAATTCAACCATAAACACATAATATCAAATAATGCACACACACACACCAAATGATGAACAATGAGATCAAGGCTCAATCAAACGGAGCCGATCGAATGAGGCACCTGATGCTCAACTCGTCTCCCACGAGGAACTGATGAGCCTAATGAATGATTTGCACGCAACTTGACAAGAATATAAACACACATTACAACAAACAATATTTACATCACAAGTTTAGGTCATATAATGGTAATAGCACAAGTTTGAATAAACGAAATAATTAAAGCGACACATGATACACCCCAAAACATGAATAAAAAGGGGAATTTGTAAGGATTCACTCACAGTGGGTGCGTTCCTTGATGACGATGAATACGCACGAATATTATGATTCAACCGACGAGGGAAAAACTAACCTAAATAATAACAAAATGATTCGGTAAATGAAAAAACTTTATTTGAGATTAATATTTTTAATTAGTGCTCTTAATGGGATTGTTATATTTATTTTTGTGAGTTTAAGGAAATTTTCTAACTTTAATAATCTTATTTTTAAGTATTTTTAAATAATTTTCCAATTAAATAAATAAAAAAAAAAGAAAATAAAAAGGTTGACTTTTTGACCGTTGACCGGTCGGACTGTGTTTATTCTATGCGCTGAGTGAGGTTCGAACTCGTGACCTCTCGTTTACGTGCACGCAGCTCTACCAACTGAGCTACGTGTCTAACCCGAAATATTCTCTATTTTAATTATATATATATACTGATTAACTTTAATCTTATATAATTTATTTCAAAAATGATTTAAAATGGCCGAACCGACTTCAGTGACTCGGATTCGAACTCGAGACGTTCGGTTCGAGCACGCACAGCCCAACCAGTTGGGCTGTGTGCTTAACCTGTTTAATTACTGAATTATATTATATTTATATACATGTTGAAAGGTGATCTGAATAGGTTTAAAAATGATTGGTTTTATTTCTGAAAGTCGGTAACATGTGCGATTCGAACTCGAGACGTGCGTATTATGTTGCACACAGTCCACCGCTGGACTGTGTATCTAACCCGGTGAAATATCCAGTTTTAATTAAACTTATACACATTGTCCGACTTCGTCTTCTTCGTTTAACATTTCAGAACAGTGAATTCCGACTGTTCTGTTTAATCGATCTTACTGATATTTGATTGAATTGAAGAGCGAAATGAAATGACAGGGTATACCAGAACGGCGAGTTTGCTTCAGGTTTTCCGGCGAAGTCTCGTCGTCTCCAATCTGCAGATTCCGGCTGAGGGAAACTGTTTAACAGTTTTGATATTGAGCAATTAGATTATAAATCGAAAGATAGCAAGAGAAATTTAGATGATTGTACCGTCTGAAGAAAATCGCGGTTTTCCGTTCAGTGATTCCGACGAAATTGGAATTTCCGGCTACGTGCTAAAGCTTCGAGAAATTGTGCGATTTTGAGCGAAAAGGTCACCAAAGGTTTGAGTGGATATTTATAAGGATGAACAGGATGTATTGGGTCCGAATTATGGTCTTGATTCGCGGTCAAAACTTTTCCGGCGGTTACGACTGAAATTGGGGGTTAGACATCGGTTATAACCGATGTCGAAATTAGTTCACGCGTTTCAGTCAAAGAAAACGGTCGTGATTTGCGAAATCGTCGGTTTTTCCGGCGACTGCGGATTGGGCGCGCTGATTTCCGGTTTGACTTTTGGATTTACTTTAAATGTTATTTGTTTCTGTATTTGGCATGAAAGAAGTGTGTGGCGGAGTGGTGTGAAGTGCTTTTGGTTATAGGCGAGACCCGGGTTCGAATCCCGGCGTCTCCTATTTATTTTTTTATTCCCTTTTTATTATTAATTATAGATTATGGTTTTTAAATTCTAATATATTTATTAATTATGTATTGTTTAAAATTTATTTAAGAAATAAATACGCAACGAAAAAATCATAACTGAATATTTGATTAATAAACGAAGCGGGTTTTGAAAACCCGTTTTTCGACGAATGTTACACTAGGTTTGCTTGATTTGCTTGGTTAACTTGATTTGCTTGCACTTGGGCGTTTATGATGTTAACCAATCGAAGGCACGTGTTTCTAAAATGGGTAGGGTCCCCACAATTAAAGCAAGCTCGAACATGTGGAACCACGGTGTATTGAGGTTGTTGATATGATTGGATCATGTTTTGGGTAGGGGATGAAGCTTGGTTTTGAGGGGTACGACAAGTTTTGCTCAAATGACCATAACACCCACAATTAGCACACAGTCGACAAGGTACGGTAGATGGATGGTGATAAAAACAGGTGTTGCATTGAGGGTGAGGTCCAATGTAAGGTTTCTTATTTGGGTAAATAGAGTTGGGTGCTACTTGAGTGATTGGGATAGCTTGGAGGGGTACGGCTTGTGGAGCTGGTTGATTGCGTTGGGTGACAGTAAAATTTTGCCCATCTCGTTTTCTCTTAGAAGTGGGTTGAGAAGAGGATTCGGTCTGGGTTGAGTTTGAGGTTTCGGTTGATGCTTTATCCTTCTTCTTCTCCTTCTTGAAGTCTTCATTCCGTATGTGGTTTTCGGTGAGCTCTGTAGCTAACTCCATTGCTGATTCCAAAGTTGCAGGTGTGGTACTTATTACAGGGTCTTGAATTTTTTAAGGAAGACCTCGAATGTAGTGCTCTATCAAACGGTAGAGGGGAGTGAACAAGTTGGGGACCATCTGATTCAACTCAAGGAATCTCTTGTTGTACGTGGTGTGGTCGCCCTCCTTTTGTTTCAAAGAGTATAACTCATCTTTTAATTTCTTGATTTCGCTTCTTGGACAGAAACGTCTTGTCATGATCTCCCTCAACTCTTCCCAAGTCAAAGTCATAGCATCCTCAACACCTTGCTTGCCCTTCTATGTGTTCCACCATGTAAGTGCTACTCCGAATAAACGACCGGTAGCATATTGCACCTTGCGATCATCGGGGTAGTCGCAATTGAGAAAAGTGTTTTCCATATCCTCAAACCAATGGAGGAGAGCAGTGACACCTTCAGTCCCTTCGTATTTTGGAGGATCGCAGGATTTGAAATGCTTGAAGGTGCATTTAGTGGTGTTGAGAGGAGGGTTGGCGACATTTTGTCCTTCTAGATTGGTTGGGGTGATAGGATTGGCGACAAGGGCTTGTTGGACTTGAACTACAATGTTGGGTATTACGGCGGCCATTTGTTGAGCGATTTGGGCAGCCATACGCTCGCGGGATTTTTCCTGATCTCATACCTCTACGGGAGAGACTAGAAGACATCTACAGGAAATACGTATCGAGAGTATGAGTTTGACGTTTTAGGTGTCATGTATCGTATTTAGAAATGACCATTCACAAAAAAAATGAAGAAAATTAATTTGCTACATCCATAGGATGTCTTGAGCTTTGCTCATGTTTGGGCCTCCATATGTCCCCTTACTTGGCCTTGGTAGTCATGTGGGCCCCCATGACTACTGGGCTCTGGTAGGGTTCATATTGGTGTTGGCCTGTTACATTCACGCTACCCGAATGAAAATCGTAAATACATGATTGCAAAGTATAGGGTCGGAGGGTGTCCTGGTATAGACACAGTGACAACTCAAAGTGGGTTAAGTTCATGCGACGTTTGGGTGTGGCATGCTTTGGCCTAATAGGTCCTTCGTACTCTCATCGTTGGTCCCCAGGTAGGCAAACTAGTCCGTTATATTGGATTTATACGATTGCCAACCTAGACAGGACGTTTCGACTACCGGTACTCGTACCCTTCCAGTTACTACATGCCCGCCGTAGAACTTACTTTGAGGAGATTGAAAAACGAAAATACTACAAAATCTTGAGTAAACAAAATATGAGGATGATTTGAATATGTGAACATTGAAATATGTGTGATGAATGTATATGTAAGCATGTTATGTTTGACAACAAGTATAACTCATTAAGTATCACACAAAAGGATAGTGGAAGTGTTTGCATGCATTTGTGTGTGTAATAAATACGAAACAAATAAACATCATGAGTTTGCATGTAACCACGTAAACAATTAAAATCTAATCAACTATAGTATAGGCTCTAAGGGTCTAATAACCTATCCTATATCCCTATTGTCAAAAGCTCTGATACCAATCTGTCACACCCTGACCCGCAGCGGAAATGGTAGTCGGGGCATGATTGGGTTTTATCAAAGCTCATGACATTTACTATAAAGTTTCATATTTATCATTTCTTTTTTTAGAAGAAATTACAATAACATACAAGCACAACATGTTCAAATACATTTTTCATGACTTCTTTATTTTTCTTCTAAGGCAATTTCCTATGTGTTCCTTGCTTCAACCTGTCCACCTGTATCATGTGTAAAAAAAACAGGGTTTTGGGTCAACAAAAGTTGGCGAGTGAATCTTATTTAAATGTTTGAAAGAATTAGTTATATTGGTTATTTGAATAAAATGTGCATAACCGTATATGTAAAATTAAAACACAAAACACATAATATCAATCAATGCACACACACACATACCAAATGATGAACAATGAGATCAAGGCTCAATCAAACGGAACCGATCTAATGACGCACCTGATGCTCAACTCGTCTCCAACGAGGAACTGATGGGCCTAATGAATGATTTGCACGCAACTTGACAAAAATGTAAACTCGCAATACAACAAACAACATTTACATCACACGATAATTCATATAATGGTAATATCACAAGGGTTTGAATAAACGAAATGTATTAATGACACATGATACACCCCAAAACATGAATAAAAAGGGGAAGTTTGTAAGAATTCACTCACAGTGAGTGCATTCCTTGATGATAATGAATGCGTACGTATTGAGGATTAACCCGACGAAGAAATCTAACCTAAATAGTAACGAAATAATTTGATAATTAAATAAAAGTTAATATTTTTAATTAATGCTTTTTATTGAAATTTTCGGTTTATTTTTGTCATGTTAAATAAAATTTTTAAACTTAAAAGTCCTATTTTTAAGCATTTTATATAATAAAAAATAATAAAATACTAAAAAAAATATGTTGACTTTGTCATGTCTGACCGGGTCAGCAGTCGGATCGCGGGTGTAACTGGCAGCGGGCTTGAATCGAACTTGAGACCTCCCGTTAACGTGCACGCAGCTCTACCAACTGAGCTACGTGTCTAACCCGAAATAAACTCCATTTTAATTACATGTATATGCTAATTAGATTATATCAGGAATTATATAATGTAAAAAGGTTTTTAAATAAGCAAACCGTTGGTCTCCCACAAGAATCGAACCTGTAACCCTTGCTGTACCATGCACCCAGCCCTACCAACTGGGCTGGGTGTCTAACCCGCTTTATCTTTGAATTCTATTACTTTTAACTACTTGTTATCTGTTTAGCAAAAACAATTGATTTTTATTCAGAGAGTCGGCGTCGTGTTTAGGATTCGAACCCGATGTCTTTTACATGCGATGCACACAGTGCACCGCTGGACTGTGTGTCTAACCCGTTTAAAATATCAAATTTAATTATACAAATGCTCTGACCAACTTCATCTCTTTTCATCTAAAATAACCCAGTACTGAACTCGATCTCGACCGATTAAAAAGGATGTTGTTATTGTGCTGGTTACACTTTAAACATGATATTAATAATCTACAAGAATGATAGAAGGTTTTACCTACGATCGTAGAGTTCCGGCAAAGGATTCCGGCGAGCAGAACTTAAGTTTCGGAGAACAGATTGAATTCCGACACGAACAGAGGATTTGAACAGAGAGGACAGAGGTATGTTGTGAAGGAGATGAGCGAATTTGTTAGTGTGATGTGTTCGGTATTTATAGGCTGCATAAGGTGCTTGATTTTTGGTTTTAAAAACCGAATGGGAATGATTGACTTTGATTTTTAGAAACCAAAATTCGGGATTGATTTCGGTTTGGAAACCGAATTGGTTGATTACGCGGATTGCCAGCCGGAATCCAGCGAGTCTTTGACCGGCGGAATTTGGCGGGTTTTGCTGATTTGAATTCAGATCAAGATAAACGTAAATATAAAGGATTAATTAACTCGGGTATATCAGATGTTGTGCAGGTGCCGCAGTGGTGTAAGTTGTTTGTGTGTTTGATGGGGACCCGGGTTCGAACCCGGTTGCTCCCTTTTCCGTTATTTTCTTATTTTTGAACTTTTATTTATTAGTATTATTTTTATTCCTTTATTTATTCAGTATATTTACATTCTAGTTTATTTATTAACTATAAAAATTAACTAATATAATTTATAAAATGAATACATGCGTAGCGAAACATTAAATAAATTCTAGAATTTTAACGGAGCGGGTTTTGGAACCCGTTTTACGACGAATGTTACACGAAATCCTAGCTCTTCTTAAGATGTCCCACAAAGCATCACGCACCCAGTCATGCCGATATTTGAACCCAGGGAGCTCTTTATAGTGAACTGCATGCTCCCCGTATTTATCCATACAAGCTTTACGACATATCGCGCAAGTTTCATCTTCCGGGTACATAGGGATCATCAACCGGTATTTGAGAATGGCTCTATATTCTACTGCAGACATACATTGTCCCAACCCCTCAATTGGTATAACGGTCAAAAATTCCTGAGCATGGGGACCTTTCAGGCACTCAAACACCGCCTTCTGGCGGGATGAAAAATCAAAAGCTTCTCCCAGGCTTTGAGCGATTTTGCTAAACAGAGCATTTGCCAAAGTTTTTTGTGGCTTCGAGGGGGCGGTGTTCTTTTAGAGAAACCGCCAATATCCAAGTCTGGGAGAGAGACATTTAAGCGTTCAAGCGCTTGCTGATAGTCCGGGTCAAGCCCGACGACCTCACAGTTTCGAAGGATATGATCCTGTAGTTCCCAAGACTGAGCTCTAGACGCCACAAAGGCATAAGCCCCAACATCTCGAGCTGAGAAGAGGCCCAAATCACCCAGACACATTGGCAAAGATGTCAGACGCCACTGGAGGTCACAAAAGAAGGGGCCGCCACCCACTAATATGTCTTCTATAGCCTCTCTAAGGCCATCATCGAACCGAGATACCGCATCCTCCATAAAATGCGGTTGACAAGTCCGCAACCCAAAAAGTAACTTAGCGACCCCCATGCACGACCTTAGCAGAAGGAGTTCACATTGGGGATCTCTCAGGCAGGGTAAGAGTATCATGAGGTCAACCGCCCCCGAGGCTCGCCGCCCTGCCAACTCCTCAATAAAGCTAGGATCCCGACTAACAGCTCCACCAAGGAGCTTAATCCCCTTCTCTGGTCTACCGATCCCTCTCGGGAAAAGCCCATCTTGAACTTTCCGCCCGTCGCATGTCGGCCAAAAAACCTCTGTTTTCTTAATGTTGAGATAAAGCCCTAGAGATGGCCCCTCCTCGTTGATGATGTCTAAGGCCTTAGCAACCTCAGAGGCGTTGCCGATAATCGTCCCATCATCCAAGTACCAAGCATGAAACAGGAGTTTACAGCGGTCCTGAACCCGGAGAATAAGGGGATGTAAGGCAAGGGCAAAGAGAAGGGGCCCCAAGGGATCTCCTTGTTGAACTCCGGTAGTAGCCCCAATACACTCGTTACCAACATACAACCTAGGAGGCTGGGCGTAAAGAAATTGGACCCACCAATAGATTGACGGGCAACGCTGATGAACCTCGTGCAGAAAAGCTATGCGGTCGACCGTGTTGAAAGCATTGGAGAAATCCACAGTAAGCACTCTGCATGAAATGAGTTGAGAAACCTGTTTGCACTGTGAAGCAACGCCTCTGCCCCATTTGGCACCCCCACCCCAAATTGATAGTCACCCAAATACTGGTCATTTCTTTCCCGACCTTCTTCATCGCCACCTTTGAAACCAACCTTCGCCAAATACCCCCCACAGCAATAGGTCGAATTCCTTTATCGGGCTTCAATAAGGGGGGGGGGGGGGGCGAGGCAACAAACTCAGCAAGCACCTTAGGGCAGGATCCCCCAAGCCATAAGTTAACAACTTCAGTAATGCTCGTAAGCAAACCTGAGGAAGTCACCGAGCCCTCGCCACCAATAGCATCTAGCAGGTGTTGGGCCCGTATCCCGTCTCTGCCACATGACGTCCCTTTAGGAAAGGATCGAATACATTTGAGTACACACTCCCCATCAACAACAAGAGTGGGTTGGGCCAAAGGGTTGGAAGGCAAGGACGGGGGCAACACCACTGGGTGTTTATCAATAAGAGCTTTCAATGTCGAATCACCTAGAGGGGCAACTCCACTAGAGCATAGAACCTTAACCGCAGCTGTGAAATGTCCATCCCTGACTTTCCGAAGACATTGCTTAATATTAGGGTTCCTTTCTTTGTCTTCCTCTCTCATGCATTCTCCCCTTGAAGCCCCCGTCTCCCCCACGCTATCCAATAGGGAAGAGACCAAATCATCAAACCCAGACCCATCTTTCCAAATTGTAAGCGCGTGTAAGATGTTACTACACTGTAGAGATTTCATGTTCCCTGAACTTCGCTCTTGTCTGGAGGATGGTCTAACCACCCGCAAGGTGCAACGCGGTAGTAAAAACAATTGGACCCAGTTGTCAACCGATCCTGGCGACGCTACCACTTTGCGCAAAGCACCTGTTAGAACCTGAGCAAACAACAGCCGGCAACTGGGGGGAATGCTTTTAACAGTCTGAATAGGGAGGGAGAAAACACGCCGAGTAGGTTAACATCACCCCCGAGCCCTGCTGGGTGACGTGGGTTTGTGTCAACCACCACTTGACATGGTTTCCGGATCCCAACAATGAAATCTTCAACATCCCCTGAGATCATGGCAAACGACACGACCTCATTATCATGCTTGCATCCCCTACTGAGTGCATGCATCACCATGCACTTTCCACATAACCATTTATCCCCTTCCCTAAGAACTTCCGCAACATCCAAAAAAAGGTCCAAGTCCTTGGAGATAGCCTCCTTCAAAGATAGCTTTCGGTTTTCTGTCTTGATGTGTGTGCTTTGCATGTGTTCAAGTAGGCGGAAAAAACCCACAGACCCCGGTTTGCCATCTTTACATTCATGGAAAAATTTGAAAGGGCAGGTCAAGTTGAGTACCTGGTTATTTACTTACTTTCAATGTTGTAGTCAAGTTGAGTACCTGGTTATGTCTATCAAGCTTTGATATGGTTGTGAGCGAAAAAAATGTTTAGTAGATTATGGGGTGTGTGGGTTTGTTGTTTGATAAAACGAAAGATGGTATACCTGGACTTGCGTTTGGAGCTCGAGGAACGGGGCGGTTATGGTGAGTTTGGGACGGGCAGTGTTGGAAAAATTCAGGATTAATCAGTAGTTAATCGCTAGTCGGTCGGCTACTTTTAGGTAATCAGTGAATTAATCGCTAGTTGACCCTAATCAGCTAGAAATCGGCTCTAGTCGACCAAAAGTAGGTGATTTTGGCGAGATTCCAGTTAAATCCCGACTACATTTCGGGCAAAACCTGTAAAATTTGGCAATTAATCCTATATACTTAAAAATGGGTAGAGGAGGGATTAAAACTTGTCTATTTAAAAAAGTTACATAAAATTTGTATATTATATATATATATATATATATGTATGCATAAAACTAAAAATTATATATAAAAATCTCAATCCGCTTAATCACGAATAACCACGGCTAATCCCGATTAATCACTAGTTAGTACCCCGTCGGCCGACTAACGCCTAGCAATTATTACAACCGTGGGGACGGGTTTTAGTAATCCCAAACCCATACACAATTATAAAAGTTTGTCCAAACCCGGCCCAAAAAATGTTGGGTAATTGTCCATCAGAAATCAGTGTGCCAGCGAGTTTTGAGTAAACACATTTGTGCTCATTTTTGTGGAAGAGTGAGTTCTCCCGATAAATTGATTTATGTCATTTCAAAACAATTTACTTCATTAGATTAAAAATCAACTAACTAATTAATAGGGGCATACGTAGTTATTTTTTTTGTTAAGAGTCGAATTATAACTTATACTCTCATACTCTTTGTACTCTCAATCTCTTTATTTTCAATGGCAATGTATGTAAGGCTGTTTGATTAGGTTGCAGCTTGAAAGATTTTGTGAGACAGGCTTGGGGGTTTGTCATGGCAGGTCCTTAGTTTAGACCAATCTAACGCCAACAAACTACAACATCGGAAAGAAAATAAAAAAAGCAAGACTTACATCAAAGTGTCTCCATTTAGACCAATCTAAAGTCAAGGATTTAGAACAATTGTTAATCCACAGAAAGCCACCTGCTCGGGCACAGCCTGTGCCTCGCCCCCTGCAGCATATAAGTAGAGGTCCTTTTCACCATTTTCAATTGTTCATGCTCTCCCCTCTTCTCAACTACACACTTCTCTTCTACCCGCACTATCTAATCATTGTAATCATTAGGAGAAACTCCATAAATTAAATTGGGTGTGTCTTTTATGCATAACTATAACTTAAAAAGAGAAATTGACATAAAATTTTATAATTTAAATGTAATTATATTATATACATTTTTTCTTTTTTTAGAAAATTCTAATTTTAATAAATTAATTTGCGGAAAAATAAAAAAATAAAAAATCGGGTTGAATGGGTTGTGTTCGGGTCAATCCACTAATTTTTGTTCGGATTTATATATATGACACGATTTTCGGGTTCGGGTTGGGTTTATATGTATGATATGATTTTCGGGTTCGGGCCGTGTTCAGTTCGTCTAAAATTTCCGGGTTTGGTCGGGTTGAACCCACCAACCCGCGAACCCGACCGTTTAGCACCCCTATATATTAGCCAATCGGTTGGCGCACTCGTCCAACATGAGTTGTAGATAGTATTTATCATGTTTTTATAAATATTAAAACTTGATTAGTACATAAAATAACCTAAAATCAACTATCTTTTATAAGCACACCGACACATGTCATAGTCAGGATCCTGTTTAGCAACTTGTTGTGGTGAAGAATCGGCCATGTCTAGGTGTGTAGTGCAAAGTTGTAATAACTCTTTTCCATATGCCTTTTTTCTTACATTTTATTTCGCGACCCCCACCTAGATAAAAGAGATATGTTTGAAAAACACAAGCCCAAACCCCCATCTTTTTTAACATTTGTGATGTGGTTCCAAGCGACCCAACATATTTTCTTATTGAAACTATTACCTCCAAAAAAACTTTTTTTTTTGTGCCTCCAAAATGTCAATAATCTTGGATGGGGCTTTATATAATGAGAAATAATAGGTGGGCAAAATCTCAAGAACCGACTTGTTGAGAGTAAGATAAAGTGTGAGCCTTCCAGCTTGATAATCTACCATAAAAAAATATCCAAAATGGGTTACCAATTGTTTATCCGATTCACGTTGGCTCACATTTTTTGACCAAGGTACATAAAGGGAGTCGTATCAACTCTACCACCCAAAATGGAAGCCAAACTATTTATATCACCAAAATCCACCCTGACCCCTACAAGCTAGGCTTATGGAAATTGATTTTTTAAACCCGAGATGGTATGACAAGCTTCGGGTATTTGCGTAAGACCACTCCCCTATGATAAAAGCGTCATCCCGAAATAACAGATGTGAGATAGATGGATCATTGTTTGAGCAAGATCATCCAAGGAACAACCCTTGGGTACACACATCGTTACCATGACCGAGAATGCTTCCATAGCTAGCTATAATGAAACAGGAAGGGATAAAGGGTTAAAGCACTAAAGTTGAAAGGTAAGAGAGTTATTGACAATAACGGAAGATATGGCTGTTGAAATAATATGGTATATCTACCTCCGCCACTTACCCGGAAAATCCATATGAAACATATTAGAATCCAAGAATTTCCAATTGATGTGGTCGTATTCCCATTCAAAATCGATTTTAAAGAACATGTCTTTCAACCTTTTTATTCTTTAACCAAGTTATGAACTCATTTAAAATTAACGGAACGTCGAGAATACATCTATCATTCAAGAAGGTAGATTGAGAATCCGAAATACCTGAATTAAGCACTTATTTATTTATGTTCGCTAATACGCTTTGCTAATTGCCCACACAAAATTTATTTTTTTTTGAAAGTTAACTTTTATAAAAAAAAAATAGGCTTAGCCAACACAACGTAGCTACCAAAAGATACAAACCAAGCACTCCCAATTTACAATTTAATTACAGAAATCAAAGCAACACCGTTGCTCCAACTCGAACAATAGGATGAGCAACCACATTTGTTTTAGAGTGCCAAATTCGAATATAAATTAATAGTATCTATTATTAGGTATATTAAAACAAAACATTATTTGGCACATGTCATTCACTTAAGTCAAGTTATTGCCACGTGGCAATGTTTTTATTCTTCACCGAATGCTTTTGAGCGGGAATTGAAAAATGGTTCTATTTTCATTTATTATTTTACAATCGCTATTTCCATAATTATGAATCCTTTACTTAGCAAATTGCTATATTAAAATCAGAAACTCTCAATCTTCGTCTTTTGAGATTATTCTGAGTCACTCTCCTCTTCCGTCTGTTTTCTTCGTCGATGAGTTCTTCAATCGGTAACTTTTTTTATTTTAATCAATCTTATTGTTTAATTGATCCAGTATTTATATATGTTATATGTAGATTTAGGATTTTACTCATGTTTTTGTTGAATCGTTGATTCGATTTGGGTTTTTTTTATAAACCAGAATCCCTAATTTTATTTTATTATTTTTAATCTGTTTTGTATTATTCGTGTATAGCAAGACGTATGCGTTAGTGGCTCTGAAGCTGTTTCTTTCTTTCAAGCGTCTGGTTTACCTAAATATGTTTTTTTTATTTTTTAATCTATTTTATTCTTCGAATTTTATACTTACATATGTTTGTTGGATGTCTATTCATTATTTGGTGATATGTTTTGCCTTTCTCATTTTAGGTACCTCATTATGCTGTTGTGAAGGAAGCAGTATGGTAACAATTTATATTATTTAGTAGATGGTTCAGATTCGGATCAACTTGACCCGTTAGCGTTTTCTGGCTCACAGCGGATCGGTTAGCTTTGATCGTTAGTTTCCTTTTACTTTTAATAAATACATTAAAAGCTTTTATTTACTATAAGCATCTATAAAAAATGTTACCGTCATTACTGAACATTTATATTATATACTCTGGATAATATACATTTAAGTATGCTTAAATCTGTTAATGGCTTTACTTCGTATGTTTGATAGAATTGAATATTTTGTTTCTTAATGTATAGCCAGAACATGTTTGATATAACTGAATTCTTTGTTTACCAGACAGGTCCAGACAGCAACTAGAAAATTACAAACTCAACTCTTTAAATCATGTCTGATATTTATTGACTTAATGAGTTAATTTAGTTTTGTAAAGCCAACGTACAAGTGACGAACCGGACTGATATAATTGATACCTTAGCACGACTTTTTAATATGAATGCCGGTACTATCGAATCGTGAATATAAATGATGGTTAACTTTTTTCTTTTTATTGGTCCATTATTAGTTTGGAGCAAGGCGTTATTGTGAACATAACTATGTCAGAGGTAAGAAGAATTAATGCTTGTGACAATGGTCACGATATGCGGCTATTTATGGTAGCGCATTTTGAGTTAAATTCTTTACCATTCTCTATTTTTCTAATTTTATCAGTGTCTTTGTTTCTCGCGGTACAGTATGTGAAGATACCCTACCTTGGATTCAGATTGTTATCGAAGGAAGAAATAAGTCCCTACATATAGGAACACTTTTATTAAAGACGCTTTTGATGGTTCTAATTACGCACACATTGATACATTTTTCTCTTTAGCTGAAGCATCTGTTTGCTCAGCTGATAGATTTTAAGGATAACAATCCTTATAAAATCTCAGAAGTAGAAGGTATGGAGCACTTATAACTTGAACCTCTAAATCTCTTGCAAATATACATGTTTATTAGATACTCAATTCCTGATTGATGTAGGCTGTAGTTGTCATTGGCTTCACTATGGAAACTATGACTAGAGTAATGCTATTTTATTACTTTTTTTTAAATCTTAAATTACTTTAATGCTTATTTTTTAACGTTGTAAAAACACCTGATATATGTTTTCATCTTTCATGAGTTTTTATTCCTTTACGTTAGTACTAGAACGTTTCTTTCAATAAAAGATTTATGCCTAACACTGTTAAATAATTTATTTTGATGTAAAGCCACCTATGTAACACACGAGTACTTAAATTAAGATATATAACACATGATACAAAATATTTTGAAAATAAATATAAACAAATCCTACGGTCCGGTTTGGTTTTTTAGGGTTTATTTTTGGTATAAACTGTAAACAAGGCCGTTCTCTATGATTTGAAGGTTTTTGAATCCGACCAATCGAAAGGTAAAAAAAAAAACCGATCGCGAAACTAAACCGATGACCGTTTTAGACCTTTTCACGTTTTAAATTGAAATGCTTAATGACTTGTGATTTTTCATATTTCTTTTTACAATTCACTGTAATTTAAATTTTACATAAGTAATAGAATATTTATTTTATTTTAATGTTATGTGTAAACACCAATAAATAAAATAATTTACTTTGAGTAACGTGTGTAACCCACGTGAACTTAAACCGGTATCATTACTAAAAAACAATATATAAAAACAAATACAAAAAGATAAACAATATTTAATTGAACACCAATAATAACACACTAAAAACAACCAATCCCAACCCCACCGGAAACTCACCGGAACCCAACTCCGGTGCACCGGACCTCAACCGCGTACCTTTCTTCCGCTCCTTCTTCCCGACATCATTCACCTCAAAATCCGTCCCAACAACCAACGTATGCTTCTTCGTCTTCCACACCAATATCTTAAACCTAATCACCGTCGTCGAATCCACCCTAAACACCGCCAGTCCACCGCCATCCACCGTCTCCACCGCCGCCTCCCACGGCACTCCGTACGTCTCCACCCAGTCCTTCCGGCGAGCCTTCTTATTATGCCCTTGGTAAAAACCCTTAGAGTATAATTCGATATCGGAATCTTTGAACTTGAAGTTGGGTTTGAAGCGTTGATGTAGTAATGTAAAGTGACGTTGATTGGGTGGTAGTAGATGCCTTTGTCTTTGTTAGTGTTGTCGAATTTGAGATCGATGTAGATTTTTTGGTTAGATGTTGAGTTTAAGGTTTTGTTTAAGGCGGGTATGTAGATGTCTTGGATGGATAATATTGGGTTTGATGTGCGTAAGCTGAGCCACATGAAGAGAGAGGTGAGGCCTAGGGTTAAGGTGAAGCTGAAGCAGCACCGGAAACATCTGGCTCCGCTGTCGTCGTGGTTGTAGTCGGACATGGTTCACTGGTGGTGGTCCGGTGAGGGTGGGGTGGGGGAGGAGATATTTATTTGGGGGTGTTTGACTTTTGACTGTTGAGTCAAGGGGTTGGGGTTTTCAATACTTTTCATGATGAATTCTTGGCAGTGTTGGGGAAATAGTCAAGTAATTTGTTTAACTCAAGGTGGAAACGAGACATCTCTTTATGAGTCTTTTATCATTTAGCTAACTCGTTTACAACGTGATTATAGCATGTTTACTACCTCTTAATCGTTTGATACGTTTAAATAAACAGTTAAATTAGTTAGATTTGGATTATACAAGTTTAAGTGTGTCTATGATATGCAGGGGCGGACCTACCTTATGGCGCTCCGGCGATAGTGTAAATTTTAGAAAAATTTGATCTTTTTTTGACTTTTTTCGATTTCGCTACCTTTTTTTTATATAAACGATACCCCTACGAATATTTTTCAAGATCCGTCACTGATGATATGATTAATGTTTTTGACTTTTGAGTTGTGTTCATTTCGACGATTCAGCCCGCTAATCCAACATGATTATTACCCATATGCTGGATGTGATAGCTAATGTTTCCATTTTTACTTTTTATGTTTATTTTTATATATTTTTTTATTTGTATAGTTGTATCGTGGATTTTATTATGTAATATGACATTACACTACCCGTAGCTACATATTATGTTATACCGTATAACCATAACTAATATTTGATGTTGATTCTAACAATATAAAATCATTTGGTTATTATTATATATATAATAGAATAACTCATTAGCTACAATTAACTTTTTGTTTTTACAAGAAATGTTTTATGTTTTTGAAATTTGCCACCAATCTCAGTTGTATATAACAATTCAAGTTCTCTTAGCTACACTAATTTTTTTTTTCTTTATGGATAACTTTCATTTACACTCCATTGGTTATTTTTGCCCTTTTCTGTTAACTAATTTACACTACAATCGTTGAACTTTAATAAGATCATCATTATAAGTTTTTAACAAGTTTAACGTAGTTTTTAAACCGACATGTTGTTTTAAACATATTTAAACCATTTGTTTTTTTAAACCACCTTACGCTCATCTCTAAATACACAATTGGGATGTATTTTTTTTATCTATGTTGAAACCAACCCCTTTGGTTATATTTGTCCTTTTTTGTTAACTAATTGACATTATAATCGTTGAACTTTAATAAGGTTATCATTTTGAGTTTTTTACAAGTTTATGTTATGTGAGTTATTTTATCCACGTTTCAACGAGAATATCTTAAAGTTGTTTGTAAATCGACTGTTGTTTTGAACATATTTAAACCGTTTGGTTTTTTAAACCACCTTACGCTCATCTCTAAATACACAATGTTTAAATCGACCCGCTATAATGTGCGACCGTCATGTTTTTCTGTATAAACGTTTTGGTGTAAATTTTGTTCAACTAACTTGGCTTTCGTATACAATGGTATAACTTTTCCGTAACATTTGAATATACCATCGCCATGTGGTTTTTGTATCGTCACGTTCACGATTTGACTATTTTATCTATGTTTCGAACCCGACGCAAAGCGCGGGTGATATCCCACTAGTTACAGTAAATTACAAACAAAAAACCTTGCGAGAAATAGTTGTAAGGAAAACCGATAAATATTAACCGATAAATATTACTAATAGCTTAACTTCTTAATCAATTAAGTATTTTATTCTAGTAAGTTTACACTATAATCAATTAAATATTATAATATAACCATTTTATATAACTTAACTACATTGTTTTGTTATATTATCTTAGCCCTCATATCTTTGTGTTTTTTGTTTCCTCGTGAATTATTATTTTCGTCCTTGCATTGATGTCACATTGGGTGGGTTTGGTTCATTGCAACACGGTAACGTGCTAAGTGGTGGTCGGGTGGATTGTTGGTTATTTTCATTTTGCTTTTGACGAACATGGAATATATTAATATTCATCAGGGATGGTAAAAATATCTGAGTATGTCGGGTAAATCCGAAACCCGAAGCATTTGGGATGGGTATACTCGATACTCGATGGGTATTGGGCCAAGTATGGGATTGATAATACCCGACTTGATTACCGAAACTATATTCGTTTACACGAAATATATATCCGAAAACTTTTAAGTTTTATAATTATTTTTCTTTAACTGTTGTTTAATAATGATTAATTTTGTAACTTTATTATTTGAAAAACAAACTTTTCATTTGAAATCTGTATTTTGATAACATTTCATATTTATATGCTATAAAATAAAAAAATATTTTTTTGAGATTAATATTATAATATATTTATATTTTTTAATATATCATATATTATTATGATGATAATGATATGTCTGGTATTTATCATAATTATATTTGTATAGTTTTTTAAAACATAAGATTATTAAAGAAAGCAAAAAATATATATACATGAAAATTCCAACAGATATACTCAATACTTGTGATCAGATACCCGATGGATAAATACCCCTCAAATACCTAACGGGTAATGGATCGAATATAAGACAGAATTTTACAATCGGTTATGAATATAAGATTAGCCTTATCTGATCCATTACCATCTATGTGATATTCATGGTACAAGTGTACAACAACATGCATACTTGAAATAAATAAAATAAAATCATGTTCTAAAATCATGTCCTACGGGTTATATATTTGTAGACATGTGATACTAAAAAAAATAAATCATGTCTACGGTTATATATTGTAGACAGTCATAATAACTTTTCGCATATAGTTGTGATTTAAGCGACGACAAGTTCACGTATCAAATACTTCTGTATAATTTCATAAAGACAGTTTTAAATCTAATTGAAATATATTCACGTAATTGAAAGTCAAGGGAGTGTTACTACTTACCCAAAAAAGAAAAAAGAGTTTCACCATACCCAATATAAAAATTATAGTTATATTCGTAAAATTGTTTCACATGAATATTAGTGATGCAGAGCATCTGATTAGACCCGAACTCGTTTCAAACTCGTACCCAATGACGATTTATCAGAGACTGATTGAAAAATGGATACTTATTTGGAAGAGATGGAGGCGAAATCTTTTATCTACTATTTGAATTGTATTTTTTATGTTTATCTTTTAGTTATTAATATAAGTAACGCATCTCGGGTTTATTGTTTTTTTATTTTTGTTGAATATAAAATATAAAGAACGTTGTTTTAAAACCTTTTGGTTCGTTTTGGGTCATTTGATTGCACTCAAAACTATATCAATTAGATTTATATAAAGGACGTTGTTTTAAAACCTTTTGGTCCGTTTTGGGTCATTTGATTGCACTCAAAACTATATCAATTAGATTTTACTCGTTGTTGTTAATCATGTTATCCTTTTATGGTGTAAAGATCAAATACAAATGGTTTTTTAACATACAAAATACACTTAACATAAGAAGTGAATGAGAGATTTGTTTTTTATTTTTTGAAATTTTCCCTACTACTTAAGAATGATGTTAATCGCAAAATATAAGAATGATGTTTAGTTGTAAAATATAAAAAAAAAAAAAATAGTAAAGTAATTATTGTAGGGTAACTATAATTACTCTATAATTTTGCAATACTCTACAAATTAGATAATTACTCTGCTAATATAAAATCATGTTTTTTTTTTCTGGATTTTGGAATGAAAATATGTGCTTAATAAGATGAGAAAAAAAAAAAAAAACCCTTCATTTCTTACGTTAAAGGTATTTTGTATGTTAAGACTATTTTTACAATAACTTAACCCTCATTTATGACAATTTAATTACGTATTTTTTTTATTTTTTGGACATCTTTAATTTTAATCATATTTTGTTTTATTTTATCTTTTATGGTTTATTTACTCTATGAACACTTTTGTTGTTATTGTGCTTTTCGTATTATACTTGGTTGTTGGGGAAAGGATTACTCACGAACCTGCATAGGTCCACCACTTAACTCTTGACTTCTTGTACCTTGTGTTATGATCTTTTTACCTTAACACTTTTGTGTTCTTGTTGCAATGATTAGGATAGTTTTTGAACATGTGTGTTGTCCATTGATTTTTTTTAACCTAAGTTTTCACTATATAAAAGCTCCATGAACCAAAATATGCCATCTAAATGCATTCAAGTAGCTTTGTTCATATAAAAAAAGCGCATGAAATTGGCTTGAATAGTTTTTGTCAAGCCAAGCTAGCTTGGTTTGTACAATTTGTTTTGGATAATTTTAATTAAATATTAAACCAATACCCAAAAGTTAGCATACCAAAATTTCTAACACAATATTACTTAGCTTTTCACATATATGGTTTCCATTGTCTCCATCCTCTTTCCATCTTACCAAAATTTATCCTATACTAGATGTAGTTTTCCTTCCTAATGAATAGGGTGTTCAGAAAAAAATCGAACCCGTAATTAAAAAAACCGATTTAAATAATGAATTCGGTGTTCAGGTTTGGTTTTTAACCAAAATCGAATTGTGAATTTGGTTTTTAGTTTGGTTTTTGGTTCAACAATATTTTTATTTGGTTTATTAGATAACCGAATAAACGGTAATTAAATTAATTATAAAATAAAAATAACAATATTTAATAAACCATATAAATGTATTAGTTCAAATGATAAATCTAACGCTCAACTCAAAATAAAGCCCAAGAGTAGAAAAAGACTTATGTTTGAACTTTATTTACATTTTGTGCATTAGACTTGTTGACTGATATAATTTCTATGCTATGTTTTTTTAAGTTTTAACTTTGTGTTTGTGTGTTAAGACTTTTTTGGATTTGTTTGTTTTCTTTTGATTTGAATCTTTCTTTTATTTAATATGTTGTGTGGTTTGATTATTCAGTTTAAATTAGTTGTTGACTTCTTGTTCAAAACACAAACATGAATATAAATTAGGAAAAAAGGTACTTGGGTTTAATTCGGTTTGTTTGGTTTTTAACATAAACCAAAACCAACAGGTTTACATAATCCTATGGTTTTGTTTTTTGTTTGGGGTACAAAAATTTAAAACCAAATAAATCAAATAATTTGTAAACCGAACCAATAAGTATCCTTACATGTTATCGCTTCTGCCCAAAATGGCTAGGTTAGGCTTGTGAACAAGCCAAACTTCTCAAATCCAGTTATCCATAAACTTTAATATGTGCTAATTTAACACCCTCTAACCTTGCATTCAATTATAACTATGTAACACATTTTTTTCTTCGCCCCAAAGGTCCTTTAGCCTGACGTTAGCAAGGTGTGTAAAATTGTGTCACCTTTTATGAGGTTGAAGGGTTGGAATCTCACGATAGACAATTTGTAGAAATAAAAGAGATTAAATTGTTCTTATAAAAACAATCATGAGAAGGTAACATATGATGATGTCTTGGAACTTACACTTACTACACTATGAATTGGTGGTAATCAAGAATTTACCATATATTACTTATCAAAAAGGTTTTGTGTCTACATTTCGTTGTTCATTTTTTTACAACTCCTTGTAGCATGTGTAAAGTCTGAAACATAGGTTATTCTCTATCTTTTTCTCATTCTTGGTTATCTCTCATATCCTTCTTTCTCTTATTGTTCAGACATGTATGATGTTTGCAAGCTCCTTTTTCCCCTCCAATCATAAAACATGTAATAACAGTTGGGATATGTCAACCACAACTGATGGTGGAAAACATTAGACTGAGATGAAACGAGACTGCTCTAGATTTAATAACGTACTAACAATAATTTAAGTGAACAATATTTCATGTCATACTAAACCGAAGTACATTGTCTTGAAAAGGAAATACAACATTTTGCAACTTGAACATAAACAAACAAAGGAAATACATAACATATAAATTGAGGCGTTTCTAATCCACCCTAAGTAGATTCGCGAGCATCAAGCTAGTTTCCTTCAACATGTATTAAAGTATCCGTCAACACAAATAGGTCAGGGCATACAAGTTTAAACTCAACTAGTGGTTCGCTGGTCAGATGTTTTGAGCCATCAATTGTTTGCTCTTGGTTTGTTGTTCATGATCAGTGGTTTTGATCACAACGAGTTATTTGGTCTGATCAATTATAGGGGTGCTAAACGGGTCATGTTTGTGGGTTGGCGGGTTAACCCGACCCGAACTCGAAAATTTTAGACAAACATGACCTGAACCTGAAAATTGTGCATAGCATATGACCCGAACCCGACCCGCTCAACCCAATTCTTTTATTTTTTTTAGCAAATTACTATATAAAGTTAACATCTAGTACAAAAAACACAAACTTATATAATAAATTTACATTAAAATCATAAATTTTATGTCAATTTCCCTTTTTAAGTTATGATTATAGCATAAAATACACACCCAATTTAATTTTTGACATTTAACATGTTATAAAATAATATTATTTTAATAGAAATGGGTTAAACGGGTCAACCCGCCAACCCGATCGGGTTGACCCGAACTTGGCCCATTTAGCTAAACGGGTTGGCGGGTTCAACCTGAAACTGACCCGAACCGTTTAGACTAATCTAAACCTGCGAATTCCGTGTTAGATTCGTGTCGGGTTTTCAGATCGTGTCAGAAATTCACACCCCTAATCAATTGTTTCAAGCGGCTCTTTTGACTTGTTTATGTCACTTTTTGAACTCGTCATGAATAAAAATGACACTTTTCATAAACCACTTAAATCCATTTAAACCATGTTTACTACAGTAATAATTGTCTTGTTCATAATACAAAGAGTAATACATGACTCCCGAGTCTTCAATGTTAAGCAACTTGAGTAGAGTACTCTAAAAAACTCACATTTTCATCCTTTTCCATAAAACCGTTTACACCAAATAACCTGATGGTATCTCGGGCATGGAAGCCATCTCCGACAATACACATATTATTCTGGTTGTTGTACCATATGAGACAATGTTTGTTTAAAAAGAGGCGCGAGATCTATTTTAATAGACCTGTGTCAGACATAATCATCAACCAACACTAACGGATTAGTTTGCTCGTTTTGCAGCCAAGAACTCGTTGAAGACACCGGTTTAAATCTACCCTTTTACATTATATTGTATTTTACCTTCATATTCGTTTAATATTTGTAACGTTATTGTACTTATTTGTTTTCTACGAATAACGAGAGTGTCAGTGCTATAAATTTTATCATATACTTCTAACTAAAAGTGAATTTAGTTCCAACATTTAAATAAATAAACTTAACAAATTAATAGCGATCAGCTCACGAGCCGCTTAAGTCACTTACATCCACATCTATCACTTACATAAATCAATAATGGCTAACAAGACACAAGAGTGGTGTCGATTTGAATCATCCTCATCGAACACATGTAAAGAACCGATAAGATCAAATGCCACCCGGTTTTGACATTGAAAAACCAATATTTATGAAATGGGTGCGTTTATATACGCCTCTACAGTCCCAGAGTCCAACGCAACTACTCGCAGCACCATGTTCAAACCCACCTCTCTCACGTACCTAATCGCTCATTCTCGTCGTTCAATCGCATCTTGCAGACACGTAAGCACTGATCTTGTTACCCAATTGGGTCTTTTCATTGTCCACCCATTGATTGTTGAGTTATGCTAATAAAGTAGTCAACTTTGTTGATCTTGATTCGTATGATTGCTGTTTAAGTATGCTGTTTAAACCTAGATCTTCATCTGATTATGTTCTGATTTTTTGGGGGGTAATATATGTGCAAGATTATCACTTTGAAAATGTATAATTAACAGTCTTGTTAAAGATTAAAGGGGAATTTACAATATGGTTTTTAGGAGTTGAATAATCAAGTAATCGGGCTTTGCTATTCAAAAAGGGGTTGCGGCGTAGCTTGTTGCGCGTTTACCAGCCACTTTGTTGTAAGGATTGGTTGTGGGTTTCTAGTATTTAATCATTATAATGTGAAAAATATTTTTTTCTGCAAAAAAGTAAAAATAGTAATTGTATGGTGTGGATTCAAAGTCTTGTTCAAGATAAAAAGGGTTAATTTGTGTGTGTGTGTGGGGGGGGGGGGGGGGCATTGGAATGTACTAATTGAGGATTTAAAAAGGAATTTGAAGTTATTTTGTGGGAGCATGTGATTTGATGTTTGTAAACTAAAGCTGGAATGTGTTTAGTTGAGCTTACTGCAAGTAATCTTAAGCTGAATATGACATGGAATGTGTTTAGTTGAGTTTTATGATTATATGATGTGTTGAAGTAAGAAATAACATGAAAAGTTAGGTGTTTCGTTGGTGAATGCAAAGGCTAATTAAGTAGAAAGTCTAAGAAATACGAATTGAGCATGAGCCTATGCTTATTTGATCTTATGTTATTAGTGTTTTATTTGGTTAAATGAGATATCATCCTTATTTAACAACTTATGCTCATGCTTATAATCAGTTTATTGAAAATGACTAAAAGCATTCACATTGGAATCCCTTTATCATCCCCACCCCTATAATTTAAGGAAAAGTTTAAGGTTTTTATCATCAATTCCTAAAAATAGGGAATAAATATAAGGGGGTGAGTAGGTAGGTATTCCCTATGTATAGGGAATCACTATTTACTCCCTATATTTTTTGTGAATGGAAAAAATAGAAAAAAAATAATAAGAAGTATTATTTAGATGAATAGAGATAAATATGGGAATCGGATGTGAGATGTGAGACGTTTTCTAAAAGGTGAACAAATTTTGGGGATAAAGGTGTTATTTAGCTAATATATAGGGACGGGGATGAGGATTCCAATGTGAATGATCCACTTGTAATTTTGAATTCATCGAGTTTATCGGTTTGAAAATAGCAATTTTAAAAATTCTTATTGGAATCAACTTATTACACAACCATAAATAGAACACTTTTCTTGGTCCGAAAATTAAGACATGCAATAAGTATATAAACTGTTTGAACAAGCAGTCTGTAAACACCCTTTGCATCTTATCGAATCATGTTTTCCTTTACGCTTTTGAGAAAAATTAAATAAAAGGTCTTAAAGAGGCAATCACCTTACTTTCTGATATTTTCAGTTGCATCCCTATTGTTCATGTATGGTTTTTATACATTCTTGCTGATTTGCTTCTTTAAAATTTTTGTAATAGCTTGGAACATTAGTCATAGCAGAACATGAAGGTGGTTCACTCACTACCAGTTCTTTAAGTTCAATCGAAGCTGCCGGAAAGTTCTTGTCTAAAGACAACTCTTTGTCTTTGCTATTGGCTGGGGCGGGCCCCACTTTACAAGAGGCTGCTGCGAAGGCTGCTTCATGTCATCCTTCAGTTTCTCAGGTGCATCATATAAGTAGCGAATTTTGTGATCTAAAATTTTCTATTTGGTTTCTGTTATTTTGAGGTGGTGAAATGGGCAAGTCAGGCAGGTCAGGTTACGGGTCAAAACGGGTTGGGTTGAAATGGATCATATTAGTACCAGTTGAAACAGGTCAGTCTAGGTTAACACGCGAACATATCTTTGTCCGTTATCTGTAAAGAATTAGTGTGTTATTTTTTGTTGCATAAACAATATGTTTAGGGCAATTTCTGAAAAAAGTCCCACCGGATTTTGCTAAATCTGCACACAATGGAAGTTTTCAAGACTAAATCCCATAACTTTAAAATTTAATGATAAAGTTCTTCGATATTGTTTTTTAACAAAAAAACTATTTCCTTGCACGATTAAATCCTTCAAGCTTTTTAAAAATAACAAAAAAAAGGTTATGTTTTTTGCATGATTAAGTGATTAAGTCCCCTCACTATATAAAAGAGACATTTTCGTAAGTTTTAAAATTCATGGGTTTTTAAAAGAAGTGCTATATAGCTTATAGTAATAATCCGAACTTTTAATAGAAACGATTTGGGAGGTTTATTGTATACTACATTAAAAATAAACTTTGGGTGAGTTTTAAGTTTTAACTCATTTGATTGTTTCCTTTTTTACTAAATATTTGATTAGACTGGAACGAACCGACCCAGTTAAGTTAAAATACAACCCAAAACGATCATATCATAAGTAAATAGGTCAAAATTGTCACATCTAAATATTTTATTTAGATCAATGATCATTATATTGTGATGTGGGAAATTCTTTATTTTTCACCCGAAGAGGTTATGTTCTAATTTTTGTTGGTTCATTGTTCAGGTGCTGGTGGCTGATTCTGATAAATTTAAAAACCCTTTAGCTGAACCATGGGCCAAATTAGTCCATTTAGTGCAGCAAAAAGGCGAATACTCACATATAATTGCTCTTCAAATTCTTTTGGGAAAAATATTTTACCTCGTGCTGCTGCCCTTCTTGATGTTTCACCAATTACTGACGTCATCGACATATCGGAATCGAACACGTTTGTGAGGTACTCATCACAAGTAAATTAGTTCATTTGCGTTAAGCAGTTTGAATCTCATACGGGTCCAACAAAAAAATAGCTAAATAGGGAACTGTTTAAACAGTTAAAAAGTTTCAAAATGTGTATTTTTAACGCATACAACCTCCAAATCGCGTTTTTAAATCATGTAGACTGTTACTGTGAGCGTACTCAGTGCATCAACAATTTATAAGAAACTAGTGGGTTATCACTCGCCCTTTGCAGCGGGTTCGAAACATAGATAAAAATAAGCAAATAGCGAGAGTTAAAGCTGTTTGATGTTTTAGTTAAGGGGCTAAACATGTCATTATCAAAGTTGAGGGGCTAAAGTTGTTTGATATAGTTAAGGGGCTAAACATGTCATTATTAAATCTGAGGGGCTAAAGTTGTTTATTATTAAAGTGGAGGGGCTAAACATGTCATTATTAAAGTTGAGGGGACAAAGTTGTTTATCGTTAAAGTTGAGGGGCTAAAGTTATTTAAGGGGCTAAACATGTCATTACCAAAGTTGAGGGACTAAACATGTCACTATTAAAGTTGAGGGGCTAAAGTTGGTTAATGCCAAAGTTGAGGGGCCAAAGTTGGTTGATGTGAGAAAATAGCATATTTATAGTATATACAATGAACAAAAATGTGACTCGGGTCAACTCAATCCTAACCGAATTAAAAACTTGTTTTGATTCTGTACCCAACCCGCTTGAAGTAACATTAAAGGAATAATGTTATGTGTTTTACGTTCCCTAATTACTAGTATGTTTTTCTTTTTTAAATTTTTTTCCGTGACAGGCCTATATATGCTGGCAATGCTCTATCTACGATCCGCTACACCGGTTCAGATCCTTGCATGTTGACCATTAGGTCAACCTCTTTTCCTGTGGGCTCAACTTCACCTGATTCTAAAACTAATCCTGCCCCTATACACCAGGTTGATTTATCAACATTTAGTGAAGGTGTGTTAAGTAGTTACCTTTAATTAGATTCATATACATTTAGTTGTAAGGATTATAATCACATGAAAATGGGTCAGTTTCTGTTTTCTTTTTGTTAATAACGGGTACAAGTCATTAAACTGGGCTTTCCCATAAAACTTATCCTCATTAGTCACCAATTTATATAAAAACTACTTTATATACGTTTTTGATCGTTTATGATTGGTCAATTATGTTCATTTGTGGTCGTTTATTTTGTTCAGTTATGTTTATTTGTGTTTCTTACATTATGTTCGTGAACTGTTCATTTAGGTTTAAATGAACATAAATGAACACGAACATGCCCATCTTCTTAATGAACAAACATAAATAAAAAATGTGTTCGCTTATATGTTCGTGTACGTGTTCGGTTAAAGTTAAATGAAGGAACACGAACATGCCGTTGTTCGTGTTCGTTCGGTTCATTTACAGGCTGTCCATACAGTTGTCATTATCACACTTTAAGCATTAGTTATTGATAATAAGTATTTAGAAAAGAAAAAGAAGTGTGATGGTTCGACCCGACCCATTTTGACCAGTTACCCAACCGCTTGTTTTGCATCTCAACTCAATCAGACTCTTTATGGCCGTTGCTAATATTATGTTGGTTATATATTTTGATAGATTGGAATTCTAGACATGTGAAACAAACCACTCAAGATTCAGAACGCCCGGATCTTGGAAGTGCTCGTGTTGTTATTACAGGGGGACGAGCTCTCAAAAGTGCTGAAAATTTTAAATTAATTGAAAAACTTGCTGAAAAACTTGGTGCTGCAGGTTTATATTCTCGTTCATATTTCCATCTTGTATTTCAAGTAGTTCATGCATTATTTGTCAACCAGTGAATCTCGTGAGAACTGCTACGCACTTATAACTTTCTCAAAAGCATATAAAAAGTATACAATATATATGTGTGTGCGTGTGCGTAACATGCAATTTTTATACATTTTAGAGTCTGAAAGGTAAATATGATACTTTATACTATATAATTTGGATGGATAATGAATTTTAGAAGGATATATATGAAATTAATTTAATATAGTAAGCAATTTAAAGGCGTTTTAACTACAAATAAAATTACTAGTTCCTTTCAACTTTTTTCCCCAAGATTTTGTGTATGCTGATTGTAACTTGTAGATTCTGTTGTTTTTGTAGTTGGTGCTACTCGTGCTGCTGTTGATGCAGGATACGTTCCTAACGACCTCCAGGTAACACTCATAGTGTTTTTTTTATCTTTCCAAATATTGCAAGAAAATTTAGCTTGAAAATAATTGAATAAATTCATGTCATGTTAAATTTCTTGGTAAGTAGGTGGCAATGTACCAATAGTGTTTCTTTAATACATACAACAAAATATTAGGCATTAACATGCTAATTATATAAACGTTTTAAGAACTGGACGAAAAGTATTTAGGTCAGCTTGATCTCCGACTTTTGAATTGTCGAAGCAAGAACTTTATGCGAGAGTCGAAGCACCAAAGGGAGCCCTTTTCAAACCCGTACCAAAAGGGTATTGCGTACAATCTTCTAAGTCTGTTATTTAAAATATTCGACATTCAACACACTCTTCACTTGTATGTTAATTCTGAAAATGGACAATAAGTGTTTCGCGTTTAAATGCATAATACAGACTCCTAGTTGTATGTTTAATATGTTAGGTGTTATATATTTAGCACCGTACAAAAAACTTTTAAAACATTTGGACAAAAGCTGTTTCAGTCAACCTGGCGCAACCTGTTTTGAACCGTACCAAACAATTTATTTCTGAGATAACAATCTTTTCTTCTAGATTGTTTTCTTATATATCAAATAATTAATATCTACAACACTATTTACTTGACATGATAGTTATTTTAAAGATGGACTATTTAAGTGTTTTGGGCCAACTCATTTCGACCGGTCTCAGAAACGTATCCTCAATGCATTCAACCTCCTAAATCTTTGTTTAAAATCATAAATTATTAACACACTAATTACTTATATAAGAATTTTCCAAGGTCTGGACAAAAAGTATTTAAGGCCAACCCAACCCTATTTAGTTTCGACCCGTCCAACGATGTTATCTTCAATGCATACATCCTCCCAAATCATTCATTTACAATATTAGATATAGAACATACTATTTACTTATACAAAAAGAAATAAAAATCAGACGAAGTAGGTCTCAGGTCAACACTGCCCGACCCGTTTTTCCCCAAACGTGTTTTATCTAGTTATCTAACCGACCCGATTATGTCAGGTTGGTCAAACGGGCAAGATTGTTGCTCCAGAACTGTATATGGCTTTCGGTGTCTCTGGGGCCATCCAACACATAGCTGGCATGAGAGATTCACAAGTTATCGTTGCAGTAAACAAAGATGCCGATGCACCAATTTTTCAGGTCATGATCTCAACCTTTCCTTTCATTTAATATTTATTTTTATTCTTGTGATTTCGTATATCGTTTGAAAAATAATTTCATTTCATATATATGTTATATTCTTCTGAAGGTTCATAACTTATGTATATTCTAATTTATATAATATCATATTTACCTTTTAACAACACTAAAAATATGTAGTTACTCATTTCATAGTAAATTAAGTAAAAAGTAGTTGCTTATAGTGTTCTCTTCATTTATTTATTTATTATTATACATTATGTGACAGGTAAATATGGTATTTTTAGTGTTTTGAAAGGGTAAATACGATATTACGAAAGTTAAAGGGTATATACGAAATCGACTCTTTTTTCTAATATGCTCTTGATGTCTTGATGATGCCTTCTTGAAATGCAGGTCGCGGATTATGGACTTGTAGGCGATCTTTTCGAAATAATACCCGAGTTGTTAGAGAAGCTTCCGGAGAAAAAATAAGTCCGTTCGACATTCTAATTTGATTTTTATGATGTACTTAAATACATTTTGTTCCAATGCTCTACACAACCGAGTAATGCATAGCATCGGATGCATAAACGACTTGTATCTCTTGCAATGAAAGTTGTCCCTTCTTCTTTATCATCGATAGGTCTATGAAAAAGTTGGGGTGGTTTAGAGGTAGTAAAATGGACGGGTCATATAGGGTACTTGTTATGTAGTTTGGAGCAGGTCGGGTTGGATTGACGCTCAGAAACCTTTTTCTTGTCCAAAGTTTTATCTCTTTGTAAGATCTATAAACATATTTACTATGGTTAAAAATGTTTTTTTTTTTTAATAAAACCATGATTACCTTGTAGTTGCATAGAATAAAGTTGAAGTTGGTATGGTTTAGAGGTTGCAAAATGAATGGGTGAGATAGCTAAGGTTAGGGGGTGCAAACAAGTAAAGTCTAGTTTAGTTCGGCTTTGACTAGTTTTTTTTGAACTCGAGCTTGGTTCGTGTACTATATGTCAAATAGTTTATATGCATATTTAATTATTTTTAATATTTTAATTATAATTTTTATATGTAACATAATGTTTATTAAATTATCATTTGTAGTGTAATTTCATGTAAAAAAATGATTATTATATAATAGTGTAAGTTATAAAAATATATACCAACAATAGCTTTGTTAGGCTCGCAAGCTACAGCTTAAGCTTGATAAGTAAAGCTTAGGGTTATTTAAACTTAGCTTGATTCGAGCTTTTATTAAGCTAATCTCAAGTAGCCTACAAGCAAATTTGCTTGTTTACACAATTACAAGTCATATTAGGTAATTATTATGCAGATGATTGATCCACAAAATATTTGTCTATTTTTGTTTAAGTTGTGTATATATTTAATACTAGTATGGAGGAACCCAGTGTTGCGTCGGGCCCGTAATTGTGTCCGTAATTTAGGTAAACAACAGGTTGCGATAACTCAGGTATGAACATCAAATTGTAGATAAAAAACAATTAGCAACGCTATATTTGGAAATTACGAAAAAAGTCACTTTGATGCAAAAAAAAAATGTGTTACGAAAAATGAAATAGATCTGTTAAATAAAGTTTAATTTAGCGAAAAGCTTAAACCTAGCTTGAGCTCGACTCAGGAGTAACAATGTAAAACGGAGCTTTAGCTCATTTAGAGCTCTAGTTGAAAAAGCTTAAGCTTAGCTTGGTAGTAACTTTTCAAGTTCGAACTCAGCTCGTTTATCATTTTATTTATTATTTATCGAGGTCGGCTCTTTAGAACTCCATTTGTAAAGCTTGACCTCGACTCGAGATTAACCTTTAAAGCTCGAACTCTTGAGTATATATATAGATGTGTCATGGTACATCCTTAAAATGTGTGGCGTTTGAGTGGAAAACATGTGGTTACCAAAACTTATAAAGCATCAACACTGGTACAAGATGTATGTTCTTACAGACCAATAAAAACTAATATAAAACCAACACGAAAACATATAGCACTATCAAAAGAAACACAAATGCAATTGAACAGTGTATATATGAGACAATTCTCGGATTTATATATGGGTAATTTTGCATATGATTAGACAATTATATGATTTTGTCATTTCAAGATATTATTTTATATATTTTAACCCATTTACTCCTTTATAAATCACAATTCTTTTTTAAAGAGTTAAATCATACATTCTTTAAATGATTAAATCTACTACTAAATCCCACACTAATATAGGCTGAGCGTTAATTTGAACAAAACCTAAACATGTATATGCATTTTGCCTTTATCATGCAACCATCTACATAGAATATAAATGTTATATTGTGGGGCTATCATTTTTTTCTAGTTAACAAAAATTGATTACACTAATAAATGGTTCACAACCCATTATAAGTAATATAAGTTTTTAATTGTTCTAGGAAAGACCAAAAGATCTGGCCCAAAATCCGAAAATGAACACATATTATATGAACGTAGAGATGTAGTGTGTATAAAATGCTTGTGATTGTGATTGAATGTAAACTAGCGTTTTCCCCTATCTGACGAGAGGGTGTTTTTTCATGAAAAGATTTATGTTTGTAAGATACAACATAGCAAATGTCATATTACGATCACACTGCCTTCATATTACAAAATGTATGTTTTCATGGTCGTGTAGGACCTTAGTGACATCTACGTTGCTACAAAAGGTATTAGTCATGACTCATGGTTTTCCATCTTGTTGTCAGTCGGGGATTTTGCCCTTTTCGTATCAAGGTTCTCATCTCCTGCATCGAACGAATATGGTATGTTAATATCTTTTGTGTTTTTTTGAGCTGAAATTGACAGATATAATATAATATAATTACATGTATTTATTTGTATATACACACACAAAGCTTCTAGATTGAGAGATAAATGCTAAATATATTTAGCACAAATCCTTCATTTGCTGACTAGGATTCGGGACCAAGCATACAATTTTTTTAGCACGTTCTTGTAATTTTGTATTATTAAAAAAAGGGTGAAGCTGGGAAGTTTTTAAAAAGGAGAGGCTATTTTATAATCCAGATTATTGATTTTGTTATGACTTAAGATAATATAAAGTGTAAAATATTATGCATTCATATGATTTTTATCATGTGTTTTTATATTATTGTCGATACATTTCTTCCTTTGATCATAGAAGTCAAAGTTGCCAATGTTTAATATACTCTCATGGCCCCTTCTTCGCAAACAACCTAAGACCACATACCAAGTCAACAAGAAAATGCTAACCTAGTTACATTGCAACTTCTAATCTTGGGTAAGCCTTTTATTTCCATGACTCGTTTGTCGAATCAATTTAGGTTTTGATAATCTAACCTTGACAACGAGAGTTTCTTAGCATACTTTTTGTACGCGTCTTTTTTTTCTGTTTCTATCCAAACCCGAACATGGCCCATATTGCTATTCGTGTTAAATACATCAACGACTCATGTATCTCGTTTATCTAAATGGGTTGACAAGTCAAAAAGTGTGGGCGGGTTGTAATTCAGTTGTAAACGAGTTAAATGGTCGTAAATAGATTGATGGGTTATAAGCAAATTAAACAAATTTATAGCCAGCTTAACACGTAGAACTTATAAATGATACATTTTATATCACGTATCAACTAGTCAACCTGTTTATACTAGTAAAATGAAGACGACTCGTAATTTAATCAATTTAGACATGTCAATTCAAATACAACCTATAGTAACCGGGCTAGATTTTTGAACACTTTGTTGTTTACTAACTTTTTATTGTAACTAAGGTAGAAAAGTTGATGAACCCTTGAGCAAGGTGAAGGCCTCTTACTTAATTGGTGAAAGGACATCTTTGGAATATGCTATTAAGAGTCTCACCCAACCAACCCTTCCCCACCCCAACATTGAAGAGTCACTCTTGGCTCCTTTGATAATAATTGAAACTTGAATCCACTTGCTTAAAGAATTTTACTTGTTCCTTTCTCTTGTTGGTAGTGTATATTTATTTCATTTTCCTACACTAAATCAATACATACTTTTTAATGTTTTTAATCAGTATTTTTATATAAATTTAATTGAAAACTAAATCGTATTCAGTATTCAATATTAAAATAAGTAAATCGTGACGACTGATATTTTGAAAAAACCTTGTATCAAAATACAAATAAAAATAAATGCATCACAACGTACTCTTTAAAATTAAATAAAGCACTATATTTTAGTTTTAAAAGTTATGAAAGAAAAATAAAATAATGTTATATTATTAATAAAAACATGAAAAATACATTATATTTTAAAAGTTACAAAGAAAAATAAAATATATTATATTACAAATAAAACATGAAAAGAAACGCTATATTTTAAAAGTTATAAAAGAAAAATAAAATCGTATTATATTAATTATAATTAAAAAAAAACATTAGAAAAGTATGATGCAAATATTCAAGAAAACCCTTTATAAATTCTTGATCAAATTTCAAAATTCTTGTTCTTCTTCAAGAAAAAAAGCTGCAAAGTGCAAAGGAGTATCAAATTACGGCATTACATCAAACCAATTTGTTCATTCACAAAAACCAATTTTGATATTATCATGTCATCACGCATTCAAATATTCAATATGATCATCTCATTGAAGCAAGCAATTTCAACAACCCCTAAATGCAGTTCCAAAATCACCGATCACAGAACAAATTCTCTAACAAAATCACTCATTTTACCACCACTTTCCATACCCAAAATCAAGAAACTCTCAATTGTATCAAATTCAAAACCTTTCATGTTTCTTCACTTCAATCTTTTGGGGCACTGAGAAAGTTTGAATCTTGTGTTGTTTGTAAGGCATATGAAGCTGATGGGGATAGCAAATTTGTTGTGGAGAATACTGAAGCTGCAAAAAGGGTGAAAATTGGGTTTTATTTTGCAACATGGTGGTTCTTGAATGTGATTTTTAGTATTTATAATAAGAAGGTTTTGAATGCTTTTCCTTACCCTTGGTTGACTTCTACTTTGTCTCTTGCTGCTGGATCAGCTATTATGTTGGTTTCTTGGGGTACTAAAGTTGCTGAAGCACCCCATACTGATGTTGAGTTCTGGAAAGCTTTGTTCCCTGTAAGCAAGTTTTGGTCTTTTTAGGGTTTATGATGTGGGTTTTGCTTATTGTTCACCAATTGATTTGGGTTTTGCTTGTTTGTGAACAAATTGATATGGGTATTGTTTAATGTGCTGTATGTATATAGGGTTTATGGCATAGGTTCTGTTTCTTATTTCCTAGCTTAATATTTTTGTTCTTTGATTGTTTTTATTCTTTTTCTAAATGTGGTTCTTTTATGACTATTTTAGGGTTTATGATCTGGGTTTTGCTTATTTGTTTCACAAATTGCTTTGTTTTTCACATATTAATTTGGGTATTGTTTGTTGTGTTACATTTAGGGTTTATGACATGGGTTTTTCTTCTTACTTCCTAGCTTAATCTTTTTATTCTTTCATTGTTTATTTCTTGAATGCAGTTCTTTATTTGTGTTTCTATGATTTGGGTATGTCTCCTTGACTCATATGTTACTAAAATTTAGGTAATTTATGATTATTTTCATTTAGGTAATTTTTTGATTATTTTAGGGTTTATGATCTGGGTTTTGTTTATTTGTTCATAATTTGACTTGGGTGTATTTTTTTGTATATATTTTACTTCTGGGATTTATGTTTCAAATTCTTTATTTCCTACAAATTATTTTGGTTATGCTTCATGATTCACATAATAATTTTGGTATTCTTTATTGTGTTACATTTAGGGTTTATGAAATAAGTTTTGTTGCTTACTTCCTAGCTTAATCTTTTTATTCTTTAATTGTTGATTTCCTAAATGTGGTTTCTTTTATATGTGTTTCTATGATTTGGGTATGTGCCATTAACTTATAAGTTACTAAAATGCAGGAAATTTATGAGTATTTTAGGGTTTATGATATGGGTTTTGCTTAATTGTTCATATTTTGATTTGAGCATTGTTTATTTTATTATTTATGTTACTTCTGTGGTTTACGATTCAAATTCTTATGTCCTACCTGAATTTTCTTTAGTTTGCTTCCATCTGATCTATGGTTTATTTAGTCGCTAAAGTTGGTAAATGGGTTTCTTTTATGTATTTGTGTTTGATATTTTTTTGTTGTATAACAGGTTGCATTGGCGCATACAATTGGCCATGTAGCAGCAACTGTAAGCATGTCTAAAGTCGCAGTTTCTTTCACACACATAATCAAAAGTGGCGAGCCTGCTTTTAGTGTGTTGGTTTCAAGATTCATCTTAGGTGAAACGTTCCCAATGTCGGTTTACTTGTCTCTTCTACCAATCATTGGTGGTTGTGGTCTTGCTGCCCGTACTGAACTCAATTTCAACGTGACCGGTAAGTACATAACTTGAATTATTAAAGTAAAATGTTCTTTATTTTGCATAAACTTTTACATACTTTTTTGTTTGTCCCGTTATAGTCTTAGTTCTTCTTTTTGTACGTCTGAGCCATTAAGTATTAAGAGATGGTTTTGTGTACCTTTGGGGTCATTTTCTTAATAGTAAAATGCCATTTTCGTCCCTGAGGTTTGGCCAGTTTTGCAACTTTCGTCCAAAGGTTTGTTTTTCCTCATCTGGATCCAAAAAGTTTGAAATCTTGCCATTTTCATCCGGCTCGTGAACTGCATCTATTTTATCAGTTAAGTCAGGGTTATTTCCGTCTTTTTTGTTAACTTAAAGGGCAATTCGGTCTTTTTGAGGGTATTCGCTCTTTTTACATAGAGTGAAAAAGAGCAAATTGCCCTTTAAGTTAACAAAAAATACGTAAATACCCCTGACTTAACTGAGAAAAATGGATGGAGTTAACGAGTCAGATGAAAATGGCAAGATTTCAAACCTTTTGGATCCATATGCGGAATAACAAACCTTTGGACAGAAGTCGCAAAACTGGCCAAACCTCAGGGCCGAAAATGGCATTTTACTCTTTTCTTAATTAGTAAGTTTAACAGTTTTACCTAGTATTTAACATCATGTAAAACGTCTTACATTTTTATACATGAGTATTTCATATAAAATATTATCAATTCTGACAGCCTTTTTTTTTTGTATAAAAATGACACAAACGGGTCACAGAATCATCTTTTAATAATTTAGATGTACAGCAATGACTTAAACAGGACAATCGAAAAAGTACGTTGGTATTTTCGCAGAAAAAAAAACGGTTTCTAATATGTGGATGCTGATTTTTCAGGTTTTATGGGGGCTATGATATCCAATTTGGCATTCGTGTTTCGAAATATATTTTCTAAAAGAGGCATGAAGGGAAAATCTGTTAGTGGGATGAACTATTACGCTTGTTTATCAATGTTATCACTTTTGATCCTCACACCATTTGCAATTGCTGTTGAAGGCCCAAAAATGTGGGCTGCTGGATGGCAAAACGCTGTTACTGAAATCGGGCCCCATTTTATGGTAACCATATGATACCAACCTTTTATTTGTGTTACATTGCAATTTAGTGTGTTAAATGATATGTGCTTTTGACTTTAACTCACAATAGTTGGTTTATATTGTTTATATAAACAAATTTCACTTTAAGTATTAAAAGGTTTACATTTGAACACTATTTTTACTGCCCTTTATTATTGCCTATTAGACAAAATATAATATTGTGTTAGTATAGGGTTAGAAGTGTAACATTGTGGTCTATATAAACCACATCTAATGTAACCCTAATCACAACTTCAAATACAACACAATTCTCTGATTTAACTTTGCCATAGTTGTTAATAGCGCTCATAGCAATCGCTATAGCGAATAGCGTAGTGAAGCGCTCATTCATCGCCATCTGATTCTGGTGCCCCCGTAGCGAGTAAATAGTGGGATTTCAGTTTTTTTTTGTTTTAATATAAATAGCGATAAAATATACATATACAATAGCTGGATTTTAGGTTTTTTTGTTAAATAACTTATAGAATCACCGTATTTGGATATAATATACATATAAAATGTTTCTAAAATTTTCTTCAAGTGTATCACTAAACATAAAATAGCGCCTGCTATTTCATTGCTATCGCTACGTAGCGTATAGGTTGCTTGTCGCTATCGTCCGCTTTTTCGCAGTTAACAACTATGATTATTCAATATCATACAATCTCTTACAAAAGACATTCAAGAATACAAAAAAATCAAAATAGTTGCGTTGAATGCAAAGTTAGAGATAGGGGGTGATCGCATCTGCTAGCCGCCTAGCCCTTGTTTGTTGTGCAATAAAAAATGATCCATTTGCTTCTTCATTCTTTCATGCTTGTTTTTATTTCTCAATAAATGGCTTAAAGACATTTTTACGTTGCTAATATATGTCTATAAATTATGATAGGTGGGTGGCGGCTCAAAGTATCTTCTATCATTTATACAATCAAGTTTCATATATGTCGCTTGATGAAATTTCTCCCTTGACATTTAGTGTTGGGAATACGATGAAACGTATATTTGTTATTGTTTCGTCTATCATCATTTTCCATACGCCTGTGCAACCGATAAATGCTCTTGGAGCTGCAATCGCAATTTTTGGAACTTTCTTGTATTCTCAGGTACCCTCTTGCTTTCATTCTCATTATTTTATTATTTTTATCTTTTATATTTTCAACAATCTTAAAACTCCAGTAAATTTGCTAGTTTGATAGTATTATGACTCGGGTGGACCAGATTCACCTGAGAAATTTGACCTATGTACTTTATAAATGGGTTGATTCAGGTTATTTTAATCTCTAATTGATCAAACAGGTAAATGTTAAAAGTAACTAAAAAAATGTGTTGAAAGGTTGAAAATCACCCAACGTGTATCTTAAAAATACAGAAAACCTCGTAAATCTGTTATCAAACATTAGATAGTCTTATAAACACATTTAATGAGAGGGTTAATTTGGGTTATGTTTAGTCAAACACATAAAATAAAACTAGATTAAAAGACTTAACCAGACATGTGTCTTAAGTGTTTAACAGATCGAAATCGCCTTAAGCGTATTTTTATGCATAAAACAAGAGATTTTTATTGGAATAATATATATATTTTGGTAATCACATATGACCATAGTTATCTATAAAATGTTACATGTGAGTCCAACCCGATCCGGTAGATACAAAAGTACCCATAAGCAGATTGAGATTATTCATTTCAAACTGATAAGCATTCTTGACTGTTTGGGTGAAAAAGGGGTTCAAGTTTATCTGCTTATTTTAGGGTGAAATAAGTAGTTTTCAGTAAGCAGATCAAAATTGCTTATTTGTTATTCTCGGTAGGTTCAAAATTACAAGCATACCCCTATGGTAAAATAACGTTTTAGAAATTGAATTTACAAAATAGTAAGTAGATTAATATTTTAGGCTAGATGTCATTTTATACCTGAAACCAAACCCTTCGGGCATCTGTAATCCTTTTGGTTTTCTTGTTTCTTGAAAAAAAATTAAATTTTCATCTAAGCACCTTGATATACTTGATGCCATGGAGGAAAAGTTATGATTTTTGAGATGCTTTTGGTGTTTATATTCAAACTTTATTTTTCAAGAAGTGATTATATATATCTTTTAGAATAAAAAAATGGGAAAGAAAACAAAAGAAATCTTGATAACAGTTCTGCACCACTACAATGTGATAAGGTTAGAGCCTGGAATATGCTTAAGTGTGTGTGTGTGTGTATCTATATCTATATATATACATCATAGTGAAAAAAGTATATCAGCTGGTTGTTTGACCATATTTCGAAAGAAGTTACATGGTTGACCAGAAAAGTCAAACTTTGTAGTTGGTAAACAGGTGGGTTGGGCAACGGCTAACGAGTCAAAACACTGCTTGGTGTAAGCCGGGCCGTGTTGGTTGATGTGGTATATTTTTTCCCAATTATACGTGTAACTTATTATAAATGATTAGTGTGCATGATAATAAACATTAAAATGATTTTATGAAATAGAAGAACACTGCTTGACATGTGGCAACCCATTTGATCTCGATTCTTCTTAAGTTAATTTCCAGTTCGACCCGTCAACCCGTACATGAGTAATTGGGTCAAAATTTGCCATCTCTATTAAATCATATCAAAATGCTCATTAACGATAGATTTCATTTCAAGGTGACCCTATACGCGAAAGGCCAAAAACATTCATTTACTCGTGTTATCATTCTGTCTTTACGATTATTATCTTTTTAACGTTTTTATGCATTTTTTTTAATTTCTTTTCGCTTATTTTGAAAAAGTCGAAGCAGTGAAGATCAAAGATGAAAGATTGAAGAATAACAAGGTTGTAGTGTTGATAGTGATATAATCTTCATCCATGATTGCAGAACAAGGTGAGATAGCAGCAGCTTGTAGATAATAAAATGGATGGGTAGTTATTTATTATTTAGTTTTTTTCATAGAAAGGATTAGACTTTTTTGCCCCCAGGATTGTGGGTGGTAAGTGAAGTGAGTTTTGGTATTCTTTTCAATAAACATGGGCTAATTTGGTATTAATTTTTTTTTTCATAATTACAGTTTCTGATTACTTGATTAGCCTTCACACAATGATCTATCTCTGCACCAAAAGATTTGATAATGTTCTTAATGCAGGCCCATTTTACCACATACATAGCCCATGAATTGCAATTATGGTCCATTAAGATAAAGAAAAGAAATCTAGGCCATCTTTTATATATAAAAATGTGTATATATAAATGAAAAGGAGAACAAATTGAGAAGATAGCATTTCATTTCAATTAATGTTGTTAGAACATAATATTTCAAATTTGAATTGAGACTTTATACACATGAAAGTGATTGACAACATGTATTTCTCTAAAAAAATTCTTATTGTTTTTTCTTTTTAAAAATGGCACTTTTATATATTTTTTAATATTACAACAAATATATCTAAGGTTTATATAATATTTAAATGTTTTTAAATATAGTTATGGTGTCATGCGGTTTTTTTAATCTAGTTTGACCAGTAAATCAGTAGCGTGACTATTTGATAATCGATCTAGTTTTCTATTTGAATAACATTATGAAGTACGAGAACAAAAGAAAATCCATTGACAATAGTTAGCCCTTTAACACTCGTTGATAACCTTTTCAATTCAACAAGTGTAGGAGTTAGATTCGAGTCAAAATGGTCAAACCAAGTTGAGTTATGTTGGGTTGAACCGTGGTTGCCTATTCTAGCTCCACCCGGTTCAAGTGTTTGGACCATTTACAAGTAAAAGGCACCGAGCTTGCTAGTAAAGGTCGATAATGGGTTCCCCTATGTTTAGGTTAGGTTGAAGAGACCACGGTAAGTTGAAAAGTCTAGCCGTGATGAATTTGAAGATCTTGTTCACGTTAATATTGTGTGTCGCGCTTGAGAAAAATAGCGTCGCTTTCATTGCGTTCGCATATGCCCGTGCCTGCCACGTCATCAAGAAGTTTTTTACATTTATAATGTATTTGTATAACAATTGAGGAAATAAAAACAATAATAACAATCTAACAATGTCTTACTTGAGATACTACAGTCCATTGTAGATCTGGTGGTAGCCTTACAAAATCATCAAACTTGGTTCCTATCAGTATAGGAATTGCATTCTGCATGCAACAATTTAATTTTTAAAACTAATACAAAATTTGAAAAGTAATGTTATATTATTTTATTTTATATTTAATTTTATAGTTGTGGTTGTGGTTGATGCATTTTTTTCTAATCGTCTTAAGGGCGAGTAAAGTTGTTCGTGAACTACTTTAGTCCAGCTCGAGCTCGCTACAAACTCAAATTAAACTGAACTTAACGAACTAGAGCCTAGATTAGAGCCTATTTAATTAACGAACTCGAGTCAGGGGTGGACCCACCCTTTGGCCAAGGTGGGAGGCCGCACCACTTGAAAAAAAATTAATGTATATTTTAGACAAAAAAACTCGACCGCACCCTCTGAAAATATGGTTGAACACCTCATCTGCACCCCAACAAATAATTTTTTGGTCCACCACGGATTCGAGCCCAAGTTTAACATATTAAGCTTGACTAGATTCACGACCTAAATGGGCCTATATGTGTGTATAATGTTATATAATAATAAATAGTTAATTACATGCCAAATCTTATATATTTATGAAAAACAAATAATAATATTCATTATGTGCGTAAAATTATAATCATAAACACATATAAAAAATTATTATATATGCATATAAATTTAATCTATACTATATAATAAAAGAAACCATTTAGAGGACACTGGTCATCATATCAGGCCGTGTATTTTTTAATTTTTGTGGATAATTATTATTTATAAATAACCCTCCTAATAAATATTATTTAGTTTAATCTCTTATGAATAATTATTATTTAGCTTAATATATTCTAATTAATTATAGAAAACTCTCCTACTAAATATTATTTAGTTTAATCTCTTCTACTTAATTAGAAGTAACTATTATTTAGTTTAAATTTAATGTACACTTCTTATTTATAATATTATTTAATTTTCTATATCATATTATCCTAATTGTTTATATTACCTAACGTGTCATATAACAGCTACAATTTTTAGTTTCCTTTTACCCAAATTATTATTTTTTTTTGACAGACACCTACTTTTTATTTGTAATATACAAATTTACTCTTATTCTTTTCGATGATATAATTATCTCTAATAAACTTTAAACTTTTACCATTGTATATATAATGTTAGACATAAAATCAAAACAATATTTTGGATGACATCAATAACTTAAGACATAATATAATCATATGTATAATATGCACTTTATAATAAAACAATACCAAAAAAGTTACAAATATAAATCATTGATTTCAATTTATCATCATACAACCTCCCAACTATTCAATCATATTTTTTCTATCTTATATTAACTTAATAAATAAAAATTAATATTAAATTTTATCCTACTTTAAATGTCGAATTAAATACTTTTATTTTTTAATAAAATATTATCCTTAAATTTAAATTATTAATTTAAGATATTTTTAAATAACCCAATTATTTATCATCAAAACCAAACTTTGTATTAATATATCATTTGTTGTTATTTTCATTGTTAAATATATCAATTTTATTACATAATTTTTAAACAAATTGTATATTACTTTATATATAAAATTAGATTTATTACGGGTTTTTTAAATATAAATTATATTTTATCACTCAAAATGGCTACATATTTGCTTCTTGAATAATATGTTTGACCATTGTATATCTTTTCAATAATCATCTCCGCAATCACCATATTTATCACGTACCAAGTATATCCATTGGTTTTTTTAAATATAATTTTCTTATTATTTGGTATATAAGATCATATTTATTCAACCCGTGTACTACACGATGGTTTTTAAAGATGTAACTTTTTTTTATTATTTGTAAATAGTATTACATTTATTCAACCCTTGTAATAAAGATATAACTTTTCATTATTTGATATATAAAATTATATTTATTTAACTCGTACAATACATATCGTTATTCTAGATATGACTTTCTATTATTTAATATATAAAATTACATTTATTCAACCCGATCGATAAATGTGGTTTTTTAAAGATATATTGTTTTATTATTTAGTATATAAAATTTATCTATTCAACTCGTGTAACGCACTGGGTTATAACCTAAGAATTGGATATTTAATAGATAATTAAGCTTTGAAAATTATTAACAAATCGAGATTGAGCTTTATATACATAGAGTTGAAGGTTTCTTAAATTAAACGAGTCATGAGTATTTGATCATCTATAACAAAAAAATATATATATATATATAATATATATATATATATTATATATATATATTTCTTCATTTATAAAATTTTTAACAAGTATATTTAGAAAATGACAAAAAGAAAGTAGTGACACGTATATTCCCTGACCTGACGATGATGAACAATGACCCAAGATGGTGAAACTATTCCCCTACACGTTTCTTTAATTTATTATATATTATAAATAACATATAATAGTAAAAATATGAATAATTTTTTTATACCTTATTCCATTTTCTTGCTTGCATGTACCATCCTAGCACACTGAAAATGCAAGAAGATTAAACACAAATAATATTTAAAAACTTATTCCTAACAATTAAAATTAGTTTACATAAAATAAATATTTTACTTGTGTAAGGTGCATCGGCTCGTTAGATCAAACATAAACAGGATCGCCACCGCATCTTTGCACGCTATAGGAACTTGATCGTTTGACCTCCGGTCGCCTACATTTATATTTATATATTTTGTTTATCCAGAATGGGTCATTTAATATTTTTAAGAGATTCAAGAAAGTGATAAAGAATTAAACTAAATAACAAGGTGGGATAAGTCTTAGAAACCATTAGGTTCTGTGTTTGATTCTCACAAGTGGGTTTTTCCTAGATATATTGGTTTTTCTCTTAAATTGGTGTATATGCATTATAGTTTAACGGAGATGAATATGATCGGGTGGTTTCAATGATATTACGATGATGCTTCAGTAGTCCGTTAGTGATACAAATATGTCGTTAAAAAAATAACAAGAATGTAAAATTAATTACCTCCAACGTCCCAAATACTAAAAGCAATCCTTGCTCCGCCAAACGACAACGTTTTGTCCATTAAATTTAAACCAGCCATTTCCAAGCTTTCACTCTCTTGTTCATCTCCAATGTATTTAATCTTCAAAATATGGAAACAAAAAATGGCGATTTTAAAGATTTACTCGAAAAAAAAAGACAACTAACTAATTCCTTAATTTCTGTTTTTCATAAATAATCTTGAGAAAATACACAATATTTAAAATCATTTCTGCTTTTCATGTATAATCTCGAAAATATACAAAAAAGCTAATTTAAAATATTAATCTATCCTCAAAATTGGATATTTCGTCAACCCCTTGGTAAAATCAAATAAAATATCGTAATATACAATAGCCGTATTTCTATAAAATATGTATTTGGCTTCTTGTTCATACTAAACCTTGAAAGAAACGATAATATACAAAATTATTTTTCTCATAATTGTCAACTCCATAACAAAATTAAATATGATATACACAATACCATATCGTATTATATTTTTTTTAAATGGCCAACAAAAATATTATATTAAAGCTATATTAATGTTTTAACAACCAGCATTAATCAATGTTTTAATAACCGGATCAAATGGTTTATTGCTTCATTACATCGGTTGTCTCAGAAATCAGTTGGAGTGACGGTTTTTCACCGATTTTGTCCGATTCACCCAAAACTCACGCATGTTTATATTAAGACTATTAGCTAGTAAGTAATAAACCGAATGGATAACACCAGTCCGGTTTGGTTTTCAAAACACTAATTGTTGATCATAAGTCATAACTAATTTAAAACTAAAATTGTAAAGTTCAACAAAACCCATATGAATGAACTAAATTAAATTAGTAAATTACTAACAAAAAAAGCCTTATCTAAATAATAAAAAAAGAAGGTAAAAACTCACCATGAAACTTGTTTTTCCAATTTGACAATCACCCAATAAACTTATCTTGAGTGTAACTAAATCTGAATCTGTATCTATATCTTTATCATAACCATTGCAAGTGGTGGCAATGTTATCCACGTCATCACCGGATTCCGGTTCTTCCACCTGCCCGCGAGACAATCTCCGGTACCGGAGTGGTTTCCCTATAGAACAAGCAAGACATCTATCCCACATGAACTTTAAAAGTTGTCTAAAAACTGAAACCTTTTGGAGTAAAACACTCCACCGGACATCTAACCGGACAATTTTCCGGCCAACTTGAGTTATATTTCCGGTAGCTTCATGAAAGTACAAAGTTCCATCTTGGTGTCTCATAGTGTGTGTTATTTTGGTGTGATGTTATGGGTATGACTTGAAGGGGTACATGGTTGACATCGACTATTGTTTTTTTAATGACAATATAGTCCAAAAGCCGGCTTCTTGTTTTAGAAGATGTGAGGGTATTTCGGTAATTTTGGTTGATGACACATTTGGTCTTTTAGTTTTCTTTGTTTGCTCATATGGTCATATCTTTCTGAAAGTAGCAAAAAAGCCCCCTTAATTTCTACGTAAGTAGACGTGGGTCGTAGATGTATGGTCTCTCCATGAATGGTATCGTCAGTCGTATCATACGCCCTATTACAATGAGCTCGTTAAGGGTACGGATATTGAAGGGTGTATGAGGTGAAATGGATTTACAATGAACACAATGACAATCATGGGCGAAGCTTTTAAGGGGCAGTAGGGGGCGACTGTCCTTCCAAACTTTTCGTTCAGTAGTGATGAAAAAACACTGGTTGAACCAAGAGATATCCGTAGATATCTTAGTTGCAGCTTAACGTCTCTACATAAAAGGTTATCTCTCGTTTGCTCTTCTGAGTGATCTCACTTCAAGTTTTCTGCAAAACTAGCAACGCCGTTAGCATCGTCACGGGAGAAAGGGGGAGGGTTTTCTCCGTGACCACACTCCGGCGTGAGAATAAGTATTGAGGATTACCAGGTTATAAGCAAGTAAGTAGTGAGTAGTAATATGTGATTGCGTTTGATCATAAGTTGTTTACCTTGTGGTGTGATCCTTACTTTATAGCCGAAGAGAGGTATGTAGGAGATGGGCTGATGGGCCTTGGGACTGGGCCCGACGACCAGGAATATCCATTCTGTCTCTTCTGCATCGACCATTAATGGTCTTTGGCAAGAGGTGCGCTCTGGCACATGGTGAATGGGGCCACGTGTCATGGCAGTTGTCCTTGGTGTCGGACCTGTCATCAGTTGATAGTGGAGATTGTGTGACAGTCGCTGGCGTGAGTTTTGGTTGGTGCCACTTGTACGTCCTTGCATACAGTCTGCCCTCTGCATGACTATTCATCATGCGACGCAGTCTGACACAACCTGTCGAGCGGTTATTGGGTCACAGCTCTGCCACTTTGTACCCTTGTATTTAGTCAACGCCTCTTTGCACTTCTCCCTTCTGCCTGACTTTATACGGGCTTTCTGGCCAGCGCAGAGTTGTAGGAATTAAGTCCTTTTGTTCTCAAGACTATGAGTTGCTCTCATGTTGGTCTTGACCTTGTGCAAGGTTTTAGGACTTCGCGGCTAGAGGGTTGTAGTACCATTGCACGTTGCGCGCAAGGTTTGTTAGGCAACCTGTTTGTCACACCCCGACCCGCAGCGGAATAAGAGCGGGGCATAATTGGGTTATCACCAAAGCTCATGATATTTACTATTATGTTTCATATTTATTTAAATCAAAATTACATTCTCAATAATCCAAACATGTCCATACAAATACAAAGAAAATAACCAACTAAACAATTCCAAGCCCTAAATCATTTTATTCTTCTAGGCCAATCCTATGTGTTTCTGGCTGCAACTGGTTCACCTGTATCATGTGTAAAAATAGGGGTTTTTGGGTCAACATAAGTTGGCGAGTGAACCTTGTTAGATCAACATTTAAAATTCATTTTCTTGTTATTTTATCAAGGAAAAATTGTGCAATAATCATAAGTGAGCAAATGTACAAAATCAGACAGTAGCAATAACAACCACGAACTATAACATACAATAACATACCAACAGCATACCATAACATATCAACTTGCATAAATATATAACATGAATGAAACTGTGCGATCAAGGCTCAATCAAACGGAGCCGATCGTATTGCATGTACTGAAAATGATAAATGTCTGTGCGATCAAGGCTCAATCAAACGGAGCCGATCGTATGTTGGCACGCCAGGTTCACGCTCATAATGTAATGGGGAACATGCTCAACGCTCATAATGTAATGGGGAGCGGCGACCTATGAAATTGCATGTACTGAAAATAATGAATTAAATCTAACAATAACCACACAAACAATTGAATCAAACTGAATACACATTTGTTCATGATATGATGTATGCACAATGATTTAAGTATAATAAGTGGCAAGACACATGATACACCCCAAAAACGTGATTAAAACGGGGAATTTGTAGAGATTCACTCACATTGGGTGCGTTTGATTGGCGATGGTGAGATGCGCACGAGTTGGAAGAGTTGAACAACGAGAATTACTAACCTAAATAATAACGGAAAATGTAGTAAATGAGTGGATTTTATTAAGGATTTTAATGGAATTTTTTTAGATATATTTTTGTGAGTTTAAGGCTATTTCCTATCTTTAAAAACATTATTTTTAAGTATTTTTAATTGATTTTTTAAATTAAATTAAATAATTAAAAATATAAAAATATGTTGACTTTTTCATTGACGTTGACCGTTTGACTTGTTGACCGGTTTTATTGTGTAATTGTATGCGCCGGGTGAGGCTCGAACCCGAGACCTCCCGTACGCGTGCACGCAGCTCTACCAACTGAGCTACGTGTCTAACCCGAAATAATTCTGTTTTTAAATATACTTATATATTAACTTAGCTTATTCAAAATTCTTTTATTTTCAAAAACATTTTAAATCATCGAACCGGTGCCATGTACAGGTCTCGAACCCGGGACCTGTGCTTTAACGCTACACACAGTCCACCGCTGGACTGTGTGTCTAACTTGGTTAATATACAGATTTTTATTATACTTAACAACTAACGTAGTTAATCCGGTTCAGTTAGAAAAACAAAACATCTTTATTACAGAGAGGGTGTGTGTATCAGGGATCGAACCCGCGGCGTGTGCGTATTGTTTGCACACAGTCCACCGCTGGACTGTGTGTCTAACCCGTTCATAAAACCGATTTTAATTAATCTTATATTGTTATCACACTTCATCTTCTTTGCTGAATTTACAGTCAACTGTTTACTCATCTGTTTCTTGCTTTTAAACGATTAACAATCATTCATAAGACTAAAATGAAATGGCAGAGACGGTCTTGGAAGTAAACATACCGGAGGAATGATTTATCACAGAAATTCCGGCAAGGCGTCGGCTTTGTTTTTATGAACTTCAACTGAGCGAACAAATTAACCGTTTTGATTAGCTAATCGTGGAATTGAAGTGCTAAACAAGCGTTAACAGAGTGTTTGTATGTCCATACCGTTTTACAGTGGAAGATAAGAACTTTCAGAGATTTTCCGGCGAGCAGGAATTATCCGATAACGACGTCTGAATTTGATTTCAATTGAAAGGTTTGAGTCAAAATAGCTTAACAATTGACAGACCACGAAGGTATTGAAAGACTTACTGTTTTGATGAAGAATACGGTTTTCCGGCGACTTGCAGAATTTTTCCGGCGAGTAAAATAAACTTTTCTGATGAACTGAATGTATGACGAAAGTGAAATGGCAGGTTTGTAGAATGTTTCTGAGTCGCGAGAGAGAGCAAAGATTGAAGTAATTCTGATATTGAATGTCTTCGGTTATAAAAACCGATTCACTTCTGGAATTCAAGTTCATTCAAGGCAAACTTGATTAGAATCGTCGTGCATCGGTTATAAAACAGAATTCGTGATTTTCAAACGTTTTGGACGGTTGAATAGCCGATTACGGTTTTCAGTTTGGCGCAGCCGGTTGATCTATGATTGACCATAAATTTCATTTGTTTCTTAGAGTTGACAGAAAACAACAAGTAGCGGAGTGGTGATGTGTGTGTGTGATAAGTCGTTGGGTTTCAACCCGGCTGACCCGGGTTCGAGTCCCGGCAGCCTCATTTTATTTTTAATTATTTTATTTTTAATTATTTTATTTTTACTTTTTATCAATTATAACTTTTATAGTTTAGTTTGTTTATTAATTATGTATCATTAAATATCAAAATAGACGTAAATACGCAACGAAACATTTATAACTTGATATTCGATTACAAACGGAGCGGGTTTGGAAAACCCGTTTTTGACAAATGTTACACTGTTGGTTTCAAGAATGGCTCATTGTTGCGCATTGCGCGCAAGGTTATCCTTGTGAGGTCATTAAGAGGGTATGGTCCCTTGCGCAGACGCAGAGTTTTTGGGACCATACCCCTCCAAGTCCCCCCAGTCCAGTGGTGCTCCTATGCGCATGTTGGCAAGTTGGTGGAGTGCTGTACTATAAGAATTCATGTATGCGTGCTTATTTCAATGGAAAGAATTCAATAAGGGATGAAGAAAACCTTTGTGTGAGGGAAACTTTTGCTCATGATGAGGTCTCTGAAATTTGAATCTTTGTCATGCTGATGCTACAGGCGAGTTGGTGAGAAAAAGGTGAGGCGGAGGTGACTTTTGATAGCTGCAGCATGCTGTCAATAATGCAGCCTCTCTTTCATTAATGAACTGAAAGAGAAAGTACCAGCCACGCACGTGTGACGACCGTCAGTCGCCACTTGCCCTACACGCGTCATGCGCGGATTGGCTGTTGTGTCTGCGGGTGCGTCACCTTCCCCCATCGCATTAAATACGATGGGTGTAAATAGAGGAACCGTCTATGGTTCCAATTTAATCTTTCAAAACTTCTTCTTTTCTTTCCCTGAATTTTTCTCTAAACTTCTTGTTCTCTAAAGTCTTATTCTCTTCTTTCTCTATAATCTTCTTTTCTCCGGCGATCGATATGGCGACCAGGGGCCTGAGAGTGTTTCCGCCAGCGAGGCTTCTACATCTTTACCGGTGCTTAAGTGGACTCAAGCCAGTTTCAAGAGGCTGGCCTCCAGGTTCTGGTTCCCGAAGGACTAGGATGCCCGGTATCCGGCTTAGGGTGATACCGCCGCCGACGCTCCTGCCGGTTATATCACCCTATTTTTTTATTTTTTCGCCGATGGCAACTTCCGGTTGTCGGTGACCAAATTTTTTCTTGATATTCTTGAATACTACCGATTTCACATCTCCCAACTCAATCCGTTGGGAATGGTGAGAATCAAACATTTTGAATTTTTTACAGATCTATGGGTATTCACCCGACCGTTAACCGTTTAGGGTGTTATACCAGTTGCGTTGCTCCCTGGGTTACTATTCCTTACAACATAGGATCCAGGCAAAGAAAATTTTGTACTCTCCGCTGAAGTCTTACCACGATTGGAAACATAATTTTTTTTATGTGAAGGTCGGCGAGATTCCCCTCCTGATGCACTTTCGGGGGGTGGAGGACATTCCTATGGAGACATCTCCTATACCGGCGGGGGAGCCCTGGTATTTGGAGATGAAAGATATCCCGGCGGTCCAGTTGCCGGAGAGGGCCCTGGTGGCGGCGGGCATGAGCCTTGTATGGAAGCCCAACCGTCGGGAGAAGCTAGTTTATATGGAAGGGGATAAGAGTAAGTACTCTTTCATTCCATTATTTCCTTATTTCTTCTTGTGCACAGACTAACAATATGCACGCTTTTGCAAGGGTGGCGTTGTACGTGGTGACCTTCCAGAGGGAGAATGGGCGGATGGAGAATATCTCTCTCGGCCTGGAGGAGCCAATCTGGTATGCGCAAATCCTTGGGAATTTTGAACTCCCAAGGAGCGAGGATTTGGCGGCCCCTGCGCCTGAGAGTGGTAAGCTTTCATAGCTTTAAGTGTTTTTACATCTTCTCAGATTACCTTAATATGTTGTGCCTTGATATAGGCGCGCTGAAAAACTTGGGCATTGGCCCAGACTCCAGGAAGAAAAGGCGCGTGGGGCCAAGTGTGGTGGCCCCAAAGAAGGCGGCTCAACTGAAACGCCCGTTTTATCGAAGGTCAAATAGTTATATAATTTATACGAACCAAAAGTGACGTTTAAATACTTAAGAGCAAGAACCCAAACTACCACATAAAAGTTCAAACTTTAAGTTACACACGAATCATAAGTGTTTTAAAACAACATTTACATTCCAAAAGTATTTATTTGACCCATTAACTCCAGAACTTGAGTCGGAAGTGCGTAAAAGGGGCGATGCGATGTGTTCGTTCCAAGTACGCCATTATCAAGATTTCGATTTCCCTACCACACACAACACAGAAGTGATTGTTAGTATGACTCGATAACATAATAATTTTATACTTCCTTTACTTCCTTAGTTGATCCGTAACAAGGATATGATGTTGCAACGTCCTTTCTATTTGTATTCTTTACTTGTAACAATTTTGCCTACAACGAAATCGTAGTTTTCATTCTTATAACACCAAATATATAAATCATCCAACCCGATCATACGGGTCCTTACAAAGAACATTTCATCCTTACTGACACGTTAATAACGAGTCATTATGTTCATAATTATAATCACCTTTCTAGCCATTCATTTTGACTCATTTGTAACGAGGACAATGTACATACTTTACAATTTTATCGTCTAACAAGTTCCTTCTACGTTCATCACTTCGCATTTACATACCTCTAAGTATAACTAACAAACTAGTAATAATTTAAAAGAAATGAAGTTTGTATGAACTTACCTTTGCTTTGTGTTGCTTGTGAACCGGATGGATTCGTACCTTCTTCCGTCATGCCTACAATTTCATATCAACATTCTATCAATCTCATGCTTTCGTCTCACATTTAAATTAACATTGTGAGCTAACAACTCATCATTTCACAAATTCTAATTAGTTACCACTATATGCATATGAAATCATCTTTATTACTTAAAACCAATGCTCAAGCATTTCATCAAACACTTTAAGTGCATACCACTAACGAAGCATAAAGTACAAGTATCTTATATATCTCCTCACATATTTATATCAAGATCATCAAATTCAACTAATTTCATAAAACATTCATTCATAATCAGTTCCATCATTCTAATATTCGTATTAAGCAACATCATACATAACCATTACACAAATTTTTGCACACAATCCATCATGATTCTACACAATGCTCCTACTTCAAGCGGGGTTTCGTTCCTAATCATCAATTTAGTCGAATTCGAGCATACTCATGTTCTATATGATGCTTTTAACCCTTAATCATACTAAGTTCGCATAAGTTCATAGATTGCTTAAAATCCATGTCATACAAGGTCACCAAAACATGAAATTTCACTTACCTTATGCTTTAGTGTGACTAGAAGATTGAGAAATCAAAGACATGCATGAATTTTAATCAGTTTTCCCCTTTCAATTTGCTGCATGTTCAGAGTGCATTCATGGGAGTTCTTCTCCTTCTTTCTCCTCTGGTCGACACACACAAGACTCCCACACTCTGCACTTCTAATTTTGTTATAAGGCTTATTTCCATATTACACTTTCAGCCCTTAGTGTTTTGAAACATGTCACTTTTATATCCAACTATAAATTAGGTTTTTCTTTCACTAGACTAACTTATTCATCCTAAATAATTAAGCTTACTAACATAAATAATCGACTATTATTATTTAATTAGTCTAAAATCACCATCTACTCATTACGACATTGTACATATAATATCATAATAGAACATATAAAATTTAGGGTGTTACAAGTCCACCCCCCTTAAAGAAGGTTTCATCCCTGAAACCTAAATACATACCAAATAATGACGGGTAATACTTTCGCATTTCTTCCTCCAACTCCCATGTAAGGTCAGATCCCTTTCTATGTCGTCATTGTACTAACACTTGCTTAATAGCTTTGTTGCGTAGGTACTTTACCTTGGAGTCTTTAATGGCTATCGGCTTTTCAATATAACTCATTCGTTCGTCTACCTCAAATCGTCTAGTAGTACATGAGCCGTTTCGTCCGTCAAGCCACTTTCTCAATTGTGACACGTGAAACATGTCGTGTATTCCATCTAACGACGGGGGAAATTCATTTCGGTAAGCTACTCTCCCGACCCGTGCTAGGACCTTGAAAGGTCCTATATAACGTGGTCCCAACTTTCCCCGTTTGCGAAAACGAATTATACCCTTCCAAGGGGAGACTTTCAGAAAAACACGATCTCCCACTTGAAATTCAATAGGACGCCTCCTATTGTCCGCGCATGTTTTCTATCGGTCTTGTGCCACCTTTAAACGTGCTCGTACAAGGTCAATCTTTTCATTTGTTTTAGCTACCACATCCTTTTGTGTAAGTAATCTTTGCCCAACCTCTCCCCAACACACAGGAGTTCTACATTTTCGTGCGTACAACATCTCGTACGGTGCCATTTTAATGCTTTGGTGATAACTGTTGTTGTACGAGAACTCCACTAATGGTAGATAATCATCCACTTTCCTCCAAAATCCATAACGCATGCTCTTAACATATCCATAAGTGTTTGGATAGTCCTCTCTGACTGACCATCCGTTTGGGGATGATAAGCGGTACTTAAGTGCAATTTAGTACCCATCCTTTCGTGGAACTTTTGCCAATAACGAGAGGTAAATCGTGTATCTCGGTCTGACACAATGGATACGGGCACTCCGTGACGGGATATAATTTCATTCACAAATATTTCCGCCATCTTTTCTGAGGGTTAAGTTTCTCGTATTGGTAGAAAATGGGCACTTTTAGTGAGACGGTCAACAATGACCCATATGGCATCATGCCCCCTCCTAGTTCTTGGAAGCTTAGTTACGAGGTCATGGTCACGTCTTCCCACTTCCAAACTGGGATTTCCAAAGGTTGCAACTTCCCGTACGACTTCTGATGTTCTGCCTTTACCTGAGAACATGTCAAACATCACGCGACGTATTTAACAATATCACGTTTCATTCCTGGCCACCAATAATTCTTTCTTAAATCTCGATACATTTTCGTGGCTCCCGGGTGAATTGAGTATCGTGACTTATGAAGAGCAACTCCTTTACATCACAACCTCAAGGTATCCAGATTCGGCCATATCTTTTTTAAATCCCATTCGCATTCTCTTCTAACTTGTGTGTGAATCCTCTAGTTCTTTCTTTCCTTGGATCATCCGTATTTAATGACTTGACTTGAGTTTCTCGTATACTTTCGAGGAGATTAGGTGTAACTATCATTTTCATTGATTTTACCCGATTGGGGGCGGGTATTCTTTTCGACTTAGAGCGTCTGCCATGATATTAGCTTTACCGGGATGATAGTGGATGTCACAATCGTAATCTTTAATAAGTTCTAGCCATCTTCGTTGCCTCATATTTAGATCTTTTTGCTCGAAGAAGTGTTTGAGGCTTTTATGATCTGAGTAGATTGTGCACTTCGTTCCATACAAGTAGTGCCTCCATATCTTCAGGGCGTATACTACTGCTGCCAATTCCAAATCGTGAGTTGGGTAGTTACACTCATGCTGTTTTAGCTGTCTAGAGGCATAGGCAATAACCTTACCTCTTTGCATCAAAACGCGCCCCAAACCTTGATGCGAAGCATCCGTGTACACAACTAGATCTTCTGCACCATAGGTAATACTAGTACCGGCGAACTTGAAAGTTTTTCTTTCAAGGTCTGGAAAGCTTTCTCTTGATCCGTACCCCATTAAAACCTTTCATTATTTTTTGTTAGCTTAGTCATGGGCAAAGCTACCTTAGAAAAATCCTGAATAAATCTTCTATAGTAACGGCTAAGCCTAAGAAACTTCGTACTTCACTTGGGTTCTTTGGAGGAACCCATTTCATTATGGCTTCTACCTTTGAAGTGTCTACTTGAACACCTTCTTCATTTATCACATGACCGAGAAAATGCACTTCTCTTAACCAGAATGCACACTTGGAAAACTTTACATACAACTTTTCTTTGCGAAGCGTTTCTAACACCTCGCGCAAATAGCAGGCATGATCAGATTCACTTCGGGAGTAATCAGTATACATCTATGAAGACTATCACAGACTTGTCTAACATATTCCGACATACCCGATTCATTAAATCCATGAATGCAGCTGGTGCATTAGTCAACCCAAAGGACATTACCAAGAACTCGTAATGTCCATAATGGGTCCTAAACGCAGTCTTGGCTATATCTTCCTCATGTACCCGAAGTTGGTGATACCCCGATCGTAAATCGATTTTCGAGAACCAACTCGCTCCTAGCAACTGGTCGAATAGTCATCAATTCTAGGCAAGGGATAACGGTTTTTAACTGTCAATTTGTTTAATTCTCGGTAATCAATGCACACTCGCATTGCGTCGTCTTTCTTTTTCACGAAAAGCATGGGTGCACCCCATGGTGATACACTCGGGCGTATGAAACCCTTGTCGAGTAATTCTCGTAATTAGGTCATCAATTCCCGCATCTCGGTAGGAGCTAATCGATAAGGTGCTTTAGCCAATGGTTTTGCACCCGGATTTAATTCAATCCGAAATTCTACTTCTCGTTCGGGTGGAAGCCCCGTAAATCTTTCGGGAACACATCAGGATATTCCTTTACAATTTCCACCTCTTCAAAATATGGGGCCCCATGGTGGGTATCCACCACGTAGGCTAAGTATGCCTTACTACCGTTTCAGACGTATTTGACCGCTTGGATAAGGGTGCACAATGTAAGGTTTTATTTTTCTTTCCCCTTGCACAATTATCTGTTTGCCACTAGGCGTCGTCACACGAATGGTCTTACTTTCACATTGAATTTCGGCATGATGCCGAGACAGCCAATCCATACCAACCACTACCTTGAACTCCCCCAAGATCATGGGGACGAGGTCAATATCAAATTCTCCGTCTTCAATTGTTATCTTGCAACCCTTGCATATTTCATATAGTAGATAGCTTTTGCTATCGGCTATTTCTACTTCTAAAGGTATAGGCATCTTTTCTATTCTAAATGATGGGTGACATATAATTTCGCTTGATACAAATCTTACTAGCCCCAGTATCAAATAACACATAGGTGGGCATCAAATTTAATAAAAATATACCTGACACAACATTCGGAAGTGCCTTAGCTTCTTCAGATGACATCTGAAACATTCTGCCTCGAGCTTTTGGAGCTTCTTCTTTCTTTACTTCTTTGTCAGCTCTTTGTTGAAGCTTTGGACATTTGGCCTTAATGTGTCCTGGTTGGAAATAATTGTAGCATGTTCTCGAGGGATTAGGACACTTATAGTACGGGTGTCCTTCTTGCCCACAGTTGTAGCATCCCTTCTTACCCATTAGACCCTCTCCCATGTGAAGTTTCCCACAAGTCTTACATTTGGGTATGCCACCCTTCGCTTTATCCTTATTGCCAAAGTCTTGAAACTTCTGCTTCTTTGAGGGGCTTGATTTGGGTAACTTCTCAGATGTTCTCTTCTCACCCCTCTCCACTTGTCGTTTCAACTCGATTTCCCGATCTCGGGCCCAATTGATGAGCTCGTTCAGGGTTTCACATTTAGAGGGAGATATGAACTCCCGATACTCAGCCTTCAACATGTCATGATAACGAATTATCTTCATTCTTTCTGTTCCCACTATTTCTTGACAAAACTTCATCTTGTCGAGGAAGGTGTTTGTAATCTCGTCGATTGATTTGTCTTTCTGATGAAGACGCAGAAAATCTTCTTGGATTCTGTCGATAGCAGATTACGGGCAATGATACTTTAAGAAAGGTTCCTTGAATTCTTGCCACGTTAAGGCTTGGATCTTATCTTCTCCCACCTCTTTACAATAGGCATCCCACCAATCCTTAGCTTGCAATTGGAGTAGGCCCGTTGCAAACATCACCTGATCCTCCTTCTCGCATCAACTTCTTATAAATAATGCTTCCTTGCTCGAGATCCACCTTTTGCATGCTATAGGATCAATCTCCCCCTTATATGGTAAGGGGTTACAAGCCATGAACTCTTTATACGTGCACCTCCGAGTTCCCTTCTTGCTTTGGGATTCATTTATCATTTCTTTCAATTCTTCCATTTTACTCATCATCATTGCTTCAACTGCTTCTAAAACACGGCTTTCAACTTCTTGAACCATTCGAGGGAGGTTGGCTTGAATGGTTTTCCCTACTTCTTCTGAAATTTTCTCGTTCATTACTTCTTGTTGTACTACTTCATCATTACTCATATTTAGTTCGTCCGCCATCATTACCTGAACATGCATTTCATTAGTTATTTTTACATACTTTTCTTCATCATACATTAACTCATATCATCTCTATTGCATTCTATTAACTTTGGTTTCCTATTCATTTTTGTCATCAACAATCATAGTGGATCGTACTATGCATACATTCTATTAACTTTGGTTCTCTGAAGTCTTGTTCTCTTCTTTCTCTATAATCTTCTTTTCTCCGGCGATCGATATGGCGACTAGGGGGCCTGAGAGTGTTTCCGCCAGCGAGGCTTCTACATCCTTATGGTGCTTAAGTGGACTCAGTCAGTTTTCAGAGGCTGGCCTCCAGGTTCCGGTTCCCGAAGGACTGGGATGCCCGGTATCCGGCTGAGGGTGATACTGTCGCCGACGCTCCTGCCGGTTATATCACCCTATTTTTTGATTTTTTTACCGATGTCAACTTCCAGTTGTCGGCGACCAAATTTTTTCTTGATATTCTTGAATAATACCGATTTCACATCTCCCAACTCAATTCGTTGGGGATGGTGAGAATCAAACATTTTAATTTTTTTTACAGATCTTGGGTATTCACCCGACCGTTAACCGGTTTTTGGTGTTTTACCAGTTGCATTGCTTCCCTGGGTTTCTATTCCTTACAACATAGGATCCAGGTGAAGAAAATTTTGTATTCTCCGCCGAAGTCTTACCACGATTGGAAAGATAAATTTTTTTTATGTGAAGGCCGGCGAGATTCCCCTCCGGATGCACTTCCAGGGGGTGGAGGACATTCCTGTGGAGACATCTCCTATACCGGCAGAGGAGCCTGGTATTTGGAGATGAAAGATATCCCGGCGGTCCAGTTGCCGGAGAGGGCCTGGTGGCGGCGGGCATGAGCCTTGTATGGAAGCCCAACCGTCGGGAGAACAGGTTGAAGGTGGTGAAGATGTGGTGGTTGATGAATCGGTTGAGGAGGTGGTGATTGAGGAGATGCCTCGGGGTGCTCATGCAGTAGAGCTGGCACCCGAGGGTGAAGCCGGGGGATCAAGGGAGCGCCCTTCTGATGAAGGGTCCCCAATCCGCCCGGACAAAATCTCGGGTGACTATTATTACCGGTTATATTCTGATGGCCGCGCTGTTGAGATCCACACACCTTTGTGGAAGTTGAGGCAGGGTGACAAGTTCACTCATTGGCAGGCGTGCCGTGAGTGGTTCAAGGGTGCCTTCCCCCCAGCGGAGGTATGCGTGCGCGCTGAGCAGAGTTATGAGCAAACCTACCGTGCGTACCTCTAGTCTGCTACAAGCTCCGCGTCCAACACACAAGATCATAAGGGAATGACGCAACATGCATAAGGACCAAGAGAAGTTTGAAGCGCCAAGAGAGAATTGATCCAAGAGCAAGTCCAAGTGGCTGCGCAAAATTAGAGCTAGAGGCGGAAAAAGCCAAATTTGCTGAAGCTCAACGGACCGAAGAATGGTCCGTGCTGGGGTTGAGGAAGAAGGTGGAAGGCTCCGCTGCCACACTTGCGGATGAGTGCAAGCTGTGGAGAGAGGCTTGCGAACGGGACAATGCAGAGAAGAAATCTTTAAGGGAAGAGTGAGTAAAGATGCGCGGAGAGGTAAAGCGCTTGAGGAAGGAGAAGGAGGCAGCGTCTACTGCGGCTGAGGAGACCAGGGCGCATCACGAGCGCAGTGAGCAAAAGGAGGTAAAAAATTTATGCCCTTCTTTATTTAATAGGATCAAATAATTGCTAGACTAACCTTTTGTGTAACCAGGTGGAGGCCTGCGCAGCCCTTGAAAGCGCGAAAAAAGATCTTCAGGTTGCCTTGGTTGAAAAGGCCGAGTTGCAGCGCAGGCATCTTGAGGATGTGGAGAAGTTGCGCATGGCGGAGGCCAAGGTGGGCGGGCGAAGAAAAGTTAGAAAATTCTAAAGTTGCCCGCGCCATCTCAGAGAGTCTGGTGGAGTCGTTGACGAACAACATGCTGGGATACAACATCATGGAGTTGTCAATGTAAGCTCTCCGTTGTTATTTTGATCACTTTATCTTGATTCTCATCCTGTTTTCCTTGTATTGTGCAGATCGCCAACTCTATCCTAACTCGGTAGAGTTGGACAGCGTCGTGGCCAAGCTGATGGTCACCGCACGCCATGATGGATACGCGCAAGGCTACGCTGGGTGTGCACACCATGTCACTCATGCGTTGGACGTTCAATGGGATACTAGCCACGCTTCCACTCGTGGGGTCGATACTGAAGCTGCCTTCTCCCAGGGGAAACGAGAGTATGCCGTCTTCAACTGCCGGTGATGTATTTAATGAGTGAGGCACTCCAGCACGACGACTAAGTTGATCACTTGAAAGACATATTCCAAGATGTGGCGGTAGTTGAAGAGAGTGAGGGGTAGGATAGTGTTGGATATTTGTTGGATTCTGAATGTTACATCTAAATGTAATTGCGCGCTGCACTTGCTTGTATTTAATCTTGACATGGAATGAAATTTGATTTGAAGTTACAATATTTACGTGAAGATAACAACTTTGTGTAGGTATAGCGAATAAAACTGGTAATGAACTCGTATATGAACGTCACCTCCCATACGCATACAGTAGGTAGTGAATTTCGTTCATGATTCATGTTGTACCATGGTGTTTTCGCGTATACCCAAAGTGGTTTCGCGCATTTGTAACAAAACATCAAGATAATGAACACCATGCATTGATTGTCTTATATTAACAATAAGGCGTAATAGCCATGTACAGAGTAGACAACAAGATCACAGGTTTGCTAATCTGTTGTGCGAATGTTGAGGAGTCATGAAGCCTTGACATGTGAACATGCTCAGATTACATGTAGCACCGCCTTAGCTGTTGCGCATTCCAGGTCCTAGGAATGTTTATGCCGTCAAAACGTTTGAGGGGTACGCACCCTTTCCTAGGACTTCATGGATTATGTAAGGGCCTTCCCACTTGGGCGCGAGTTTTCCTGGACTTTCGGCGTTGGACGCTTCATTTTCTCTCAAAACGAAATGGGCAGGTAGGAAGGTACGTATGCGGACTCGCGCATTGTAGTATTTTTCGAGCTTGGACTTGTACTTTGCTTCATTGATTGTGGCGTTTTCACGCCTTTCTTCTAGGAGGTCCAAGTCGAGTCTGCGCTGTTCCTCATTATTCTGGCTTCGCGCAGCCAGCATGCGCAGTGATGGGAGGCCAATTTCCGTGGGAATCACTACCTCCATCCCATATACTAGGCTGAATAGTGTTTCTCTTGTGCTAGTTTTCGGCATTGTTCGATGAGCCCAAAGGATACTTGGCAACTCGTCCACCCAGCCTCTCCACGCTGTCCCCAATCTCGTCTTGATCCCTTCGAGAATACTATTGTTTATGCTTTCCACTTGGCCGTTCCCTTAGGGATGCGCGACCAAAGTGAACATGTTCCATATGCATTTCCTCCATCCACCGTTGTAGTTCTTCAGCAGCAAAATTGGGACCGTTATCACTGACAATGCGCAGGGGTAACCCAAAGCGGCAAATGATGTGCTCAAAATGAATTTGCGAACTACAGTTGTTGTGGTGGATGCAAGGGGCTTTGCTTCTACCCACCTGGTGAAGTAATCGACGGCTACGATTATGAACTTCACAACGCCTGGGGCATCAGGGAAAGGTCCCACCATATCGATTGCCCATTGTGGGAAAGCCCATACTGTTGTCACTGGGATCAAGGGATTTTTGGGGCGCAATGTCTTCGGCGCATGTCGCTGGCATGATGCACATTTCCGGAGCGTTTCAACCGCATCTAAGTGCATGTCGTGCCTATAGTTGCCGGCGTTCATGATGTTCACGATGACCATGCGCTGACCGGCGTGAATTCCGCATAACCCTTCGTGTATTTCGCGAATCAAGTATTGCGCGTCTTGCGAATCAATGCAACGAAGGAGTGGTCCAAGGTATGACTTTCGGTAAAGAATACCGTTTGCCATTTCGTAGTTCAGTGCCTTGTTCTGGACCTTCCTTTCTTCCGCCTTGTTTTCTGGGTGGATCCCAGATTGCAAGAACATGATGATGGGTGACATCCAAGAAGGATTTCCCATTTCTTTGAAGTTTACTTGACACAAAGGAACGAAAGGGTTCTTGAGTATCTCGATGCGCACTTCTCACACGAGGTGTTTGAAGCTTTTAGCAACTAGTTTTCCGAGTGCGTCGGCATGTTTATTCTCGCTTCGGTTAATGTGGGTTATTTTGAAACTTTGGAATTTGGTTATTAAGGATTGCGCCTGTTCAAGATAAAGGACCATCGTTTCGCCCTTTGCGTCGTACAAGCCATTGATCTGTCCTGCGACCAAAAGAGAATCGACATGTGCTTCCAAATTCCTGGCCCCCTTTTGATGGCTAACCGAAGGCCTGCCTAAAACGCTTCGTACTCAGCTTTGTTATTCGTGCTTTTGAAGTCCAACCTGATGGCGTAGGTGAATTCTTGGTTATTGGGGCTTATTAGACGAAGACCTGCCCCTGCGCCATCATCATTGGATGCGCCGTCCGTGTGAAGTATCCATGCCCGATCATCTGGCCAGGCACTGGATTCTGTACAGCTTCACACTCTTGCGCTTTATTGCTTGGTACTTCTGTAACAAAACCGGCCAGTCCGGCCTTTGATAGCTGGGTGTGGTTTGTACACGATATTGTGTCCATCAAGCTCAATCGCCCACTTCGCCAGACGGCCAGATATGTCCGGTTTGGACAAAATCTGGCCCAAGTGATAGTTCGTGAGAACTGTTATCACATAGCTTGAAAAATACCGACGCAACCTGCGGGATGCGTGGACTAAAGCTATAGCAAGCTTTTCCATCATTGGATATCTTGTCTCTGGGTCAGTTAATATCTTGCTGACATAGTAGATTGGAGTTTGGACTCCTGGGCGCTCTGCTAACAAGACTGCACCCAGAGCGATATCTGATGCAGAAAGGTAAAGGATCAGTGGCTCGTTCTTTTGTAGTGCTGTGAGCGTAGGCAACTGAATCAAGCACTCCTTCATTTGTTTGAAGGCTTCCTCCGCATCCGGAGTCCAATGACACTTATTTTGATTTGCACAATTCTTCAAAGTGCTGATGAATGGGAAGGATTTCATCGCGTGGTTAGCCAAGAACCTGTTCAGTGCAGCCAATCGCCCCGCCAACCGTTGCATTTCTTTTATGGTCGAGGGGGAAGACATACGCTTAATCGCTTCCACCTTCTCAGGATTGACATTGAAACCACCGCGCGTGATGATCAATCCCAAAAATTTACCTTCTTCCCTTCCAAACGAGCACTTCCCGGGGTTCAGCTTCAAGTTGGCCTTGCGCAAGGATGTAAAGATTTTTTGTATGTTTGTTAGCATCCTCTCCTCATCCGGGCTCATGACTAGGTTATCAATGTACACTCAACGGTTTCGCCAATGTCATCTCCGAAGACATGGTCCATCAAACGCTGGTAGGTAGCTCCTGCGTTGCGCAATCCGAAAGGCATCTTTGTGTAGCAAAAGATTCCCTTGACAGTGCGGAATGCGGTTTTGTATTCATCCTCTTTATTCATTTGAATATGGTGGTAGCCTTTGTAGCAGTCGAGAAAACATTTCCACCTGAATGAATCGAGGGAGTCCACTTTTTTGTCGATTCCGGGCAAAGAGTAGCACTTGTTCAGATCTTTGAAATCGACGCACGTGCGCCAACCGCCGTTGTGCTTCTGGACCATGACTAGATTGGCTACCCATGTTTGATAGTGTATTTATCTATTAATGCCGGCTTGGAGGAGCTCTGAAACTTGCCCGTTCATTGCGCGGGTTTTGTCAGGACCAAAACTGTGCTTTTTCTGAACGATCGGCTCAACTAAAGGGAATGTGTGCAGTGCGTGCCCTGCAATCTCCCTCGGTAGACCTGTCATATCTACTGGCGACCAAGCGAAAACGTCTAGATTGCAGAACAAGAGTTGTTTTAGCCGCGCCCTTATTGCGGGGGTCATGGCGGGTCCTACCAACACCGTTTGTTCCGGGTACTAGTTGTTGAGTACCCATTTCTCTGGCTCGCCATTGGATGATGACTTCGGTACCTTCACCGGTGGTTCCTTTTCGATGGACATGATCTCCTTCCTCGCGTGCATGATGGCCACCCCGGTTTCTGTTGGAAACCCGTAGGCAGCGTGAGGAGTGGAGGTGATCATGCTGAATTCTCGTTGGGCGCGACGGCCTAGCAACACATCATGGCGGGATGTTGCTGGCACGACCATGAAGTTGACATAGACCGTGGCGCGAGTGTCGCCCATCGGAAAGAGTGGGCGTGAATGAGATCTGACCCAGCGGAAAGATGGCTTCGTTGTAGAAACCTGTAACATTCATAAAAAAAACCCGACCCGCTTTTGTAACTCGATCCGTTTTCATATTCCACGTAATTTTGTTTAATGTTTAAGCAATAAAATGTCTTGGATTCTATGTTTTGATCATACATGTTATCATATCTGGTGATTTATAGTCTTATACATGTTTTAGACAACCTTGTAAATTCATTTCCATGTATTTTGAAGCAACCCTCCATATCTCAAGGTCTAAAACTAAGGATTTCCTTAAGTTAATCAAAAACTTTGTAGACCTCGTGAACATAGCTAACACACCACATCCTAACCTTCTTATCATTCAAACTTCATTATATACATTCCATAAGATAGGACATTGTGTCTTGGAGGGTTTAGATGTAAACGATAGCAAGTAAGAAGCTCTACATGTCGTATTCTTAGTTTTTTCATAAGATGACTTTCGGGTGACTTTCTTGCTAACATTTCTCCATCCTTGAGCTATCATTCTGGTCCATTCAAAGCTCCAAGATATACTTGGTATACTAAGGATCAAGTAGGTTAAAATGGTGCATAAAACTGAGCTCCAGTGTAAAGGAATCACAAACACAAGTTTTAGAACATAACCCTCGACCCGCATCAAGATCCAAGGTTCAACCCCAATTCTCGACACCATGGATGTTGGATTACTCTCTTCCATAAGATAGTACTCTGATAATAATGAATGTAGGCGAAAACCGTGCGCGAAACGGAGTTATAACGAAGCAGGAATCGCGAAAACAAGTTTGTGTTTGTTGCTGATTTGAAAGACACGAAAATCTTATTTTAAAGTCATCCCACATCGCGCCAATCACCATTTTGTGCTCCATTTCACACCTATAAATACCCTTGCTTGGTTCTTTATAGCTTGCAACTCCTAGTTTGAGTATAAACAAGTGAAATGACCAAATTTGGTGGCTCCACAAGCACAATACCCTTTTGGGTGTGGTGTGTAGTAGTTTTTATTTCCGCTTTCGACGAGGAGGTGTTGCCCTTCAAGCTCTTCTCATTCTGTAAAGTTTTTCTTCGAGGTAATCTTCCTTTCTTTGTTCTTTTATTTATTTTTTTATTTTTTATTTATTTTTTAATATTCATTTATTTATTGCTTTCTTAGTTTAATTAGTCTAGTTTAGGTTATTAGTCCAGGAGCATTAGGCTCGTTAAAGTAGCCTAGTTTAGGCTCGCCTTTAGGCTTGTCGTAGCCTTGTAGAGACTCGTTAGGCTCAACGACTCTAACATATCATGTTTGTTCATTTAGCTATGCCTAGCATAACGTTTACTTTTTTTTGTTGCATTCGTTTGTCTAACTTAAATCACGCTTATCAATTGGATTTTCTCCTTATTCTCGCGCGGTTTTTCACTAAGGATTAAAAGCGCAAACACTGTGAGTGAATCCCTATAAATTCCCCTTTTTATTCATGTTTTGGGGTGTATCATGTGTTGTTTCATATATTTCGTTTATTCAAACACTTGTGATATTACCATTATATGATTTAACGTGTGATGTAAATGTTATTTGTTGTATTGTGTGTTTACATTTTTGTCAGTTGCGTGCAATCATTCACATTAGGCCCATCAGTTCCTCGTGGGATACGAGTTGAGCATCAGGTGCCTCATTTGATCGGCTCCGTTTGATTGAGCCTTGATCTCATTGTTCATCATTTGTCATGCTTGTGTGTGCATTGTTTGATATAATGTGGTTTGTGGTTAGATTTACATATGCGTATACTCATATTTGGTTTATGCACATTTTATTTAAATTAATCAACATATTGTTTCATTCAAATGTTTAAACGAGATTCACTCGCCAACCTTTGTTGACCCAAAAAAAACCATTTTACACATGATACAGGTGAACAGGTACGAAGAGAAGATTGGACATAGGATGGGCCTTAGTTAACAAGAAACGGATTAGTGCAATATATTTGTTATAAACATCATCTTGTGTTTGTAATTGTTTATATGAATTTTGTATTGTGAGACACTTGATATGAATTAATGATTATTTAAAACAAGTAATAGCAAGTCATAAGCTCTCGAGTTAACCCAATCATGCCCCGATCACCTATTCCGCTACGGGTCGGGTTGTGTCAGATTTGTATCAGAGCTATTGACTTTAGGGATATAGGATAGGTTATTAGACCCTTAGAACCTATACTTTAGTCAACTAGGACCTATGTGCTTATGTGATTTCATGTTTTGTTTGACTTATGAATTGCTATTGCTCACACATTTAGATTCCTTTCATTTCACACACAAACGCATGCAAACACTCTATTTGTTACTTGATTATGTGATACGTGCAATGTGTTATAATTATGTCATGAAGTCTACATATATGTTACATATATACATATCACTCCACCTAAAATGTACCATACGAAACTTATAAAACCCTATTTATAAGTTCTCGATTTCCTTTAAATTTTCAAAAATATTTCCCTCCATTTTCCAAATACTTATTTTTATGTTATTCCAACTTTTTTGATGTTTTCCGTTTTCAAATCTCATCAAGGTGAGCTCATGTGACGGGCTTGTAGTAACTGGAAGGGTTCGAGTACAGGTTGTCGGGTATGTCCTGTCTAGGATTGGCATTCGTATAAATTTGAGTTAACGGACCAGTTTACCTACCTGGGGACATCTGATGAGAGTACGAAGGACCTATTAGGCCAAAGCATGCCACACCAAACGTCGTGTGAATTAACCCCACTTTGAGTTATCACCGTGTCCACACCTGGGTGCACTCCGACTTTCATACGTTACATTCATATTTCTCGATTTTCTCCGGGTTTTAGTGTACGTTACCAGGCTACCACATGCGAACCATACGAAAGCCCGGTAATCATGGGGGCCCACATGATTACGAAGGTGAAGTATGGCGGCATGCAAGGCCCAATTACGAGCAAAGCCCAAGAACACTTTAAAAGTGTTGTATTATCATAATTTATTGTTTTCAATTACATCCCAAAAGTTTTCATTTTATCATATGTTTATATTTTTTCGCATTTCCGTAGCAAATCCATCAAAAATCTCACAATCTTGTTTGCGTAAATTCCTATAGATGTCCTCTAGGCACCTTCGCGGAGGAAAAAGAATCGGAAACTCCGGTAAACGCATGGCTGCCCAATTCGCCAAGTAAATGGCTGCCGTGATTCCTAACATTGTGATTCAAGTCCAACAAGCCCTTGCTAACAACCAAGTCAATCAAGTCGAACCAAACGATGTAAATTCTCCCGCAACTACATCCAAGTGCTCCTATAAGCACTTCAAGTCTTGTGACCCCCAAAATATGAGGGAACAAAAGGGGTCACTACACTTCTTTAATGGTTCGAGGAAATGTAAAGCACCTTCCTAAATTGTGATTGCCCTAATGATCATAAGGTTCATTATGCTACCGGCCGCCTCCTTGGAACAACTTTAACCTGGTGGAACGCTGAAAAGGGTCGAAGAGGGGCTGAGGCTGCTGTGGCCCTAACTTGGGAACAACTCAAGGAACTAATGACTAAACGGTTTTGTCCTAGGAGTGAGATCAAGAAGTTGGAGGATGAATTCTACCGCTTAAAGCAAAATGATGGAGAACATATGGCCTATAACAAGTGTTTCCTCGAGCTGAACCAGATGGTCCCAAATATGTTCACTCCTCCTTACCGTCTCATTGAACATTACATTAGGGGTCTTCCTTCTGGTATCCATGATTCCATGATGAGCACTGTACCTGCAACATTGGAAGCTGCAATAGAATTAGCCACCAAACTCACCGAAAACCATATCTGAAATGGAGACTTTAAAAAGAAGGGCACAACTGACAAGGTTTCAGTGGAAGAGCCAAAGACAACCAAGAACGAAACATTCTCACGTTCTGATACCAAACAAAAGCGTGACGATAAAAAAATACGCTATTGCCTCGACTAACCCAACTTCACAAGCCGTACCACTCCAAGCCATGTCAATCACCCAAGTGGCACCCAATCCAGCTTACCCAAACAAGAAACCCTACACTGATCCCCACCCTCAATGCAACACCTACCATTATCACCACCAACCCACCGTACCTTGCCGACTGTGTGCCAATTGTGGGCGTTATGGTCATCTGAGTAACACATGTCGTACTCCTTAAAACCAAGCTCCACTTTCTGCCCAAAACATGATCCAACCCTATCAACAACCTCATTATCCCATAGTTCCATATGTTCGAGCTTGCTTTAATTGTGGTGATCCTACTCATTTCTGAAACACGTACCCTAGGCTGGTTAACATCATCAACGCTCAAGCCCAAGCAAATCCAGTTAACCAAGCGAACCAGGCAAACCCAACACCCCCACCAGTAAGAGGGAGAGCCTACAACATCAACGCAAACCCAGTTGAGGTCAACAACGGTGCGAACGAACAACCTAACTAGCCTTTCTCCCATCATGAAGACTCAAGACTCTGCTCCAGTTGTTTATTTCCAAGCTTTAATAAATTCCATTTCTTGTCCTGACTATCAAGTTCCCATTGTTTTCAATTTGGGTAATAATGTTTCAAGATTTCATTATTTCAAATTAATGCCATTAATGCAATTTATATCATTCTATGCCAATTTGTTTCATTACATGTCTCTATACATCGATTAAACTTCATGTCATTCATATCATCATACCCGTCTCATCATTTAGGGAAGCTGGGTCGTGTCTCACTTTTTCATAGACTGACCACTTCCTCATAGCACACGAAGAGATACCGCCGTCATTTAGTCTTGCTTTCTTCGGATTTGAGACTTAAGCATGGGTTGTTGTGTTTGTTTATGTTTGGTAGATTTTAGGACGAGTCACATAGAACTAATCGTGACTTAATAACAAGGCCAATGAAAATTTGACAAGGACATGGTGGATACGCCGCAGGTACTTCCTATATATAGGTGTTCTTGTCAGGTGATCAAAAGCATTGCTAGACGGTTATAGGAAGTTCTGTGTAGGTAGTTTCAATCTCAATTTGAATAACGATGTAGTTGATGATTTCGTTTTGTGAGGTAACTTTATCATTATGACGCTCCGATTTTCTCAAAACCTGTTATCATGAGACAATATCCGGTTAGCCATCTCCGTGTTACAATGCTTTTCACTTTTACACCTCATGCATCAAAAAGCGATTCGTGTAGTAGGGTATTCAACCTTACTAGGAACGTTACCACCTCAATCAAAATCCAAACTTCACACTCACCTGGTTATGTATATCCTTAGCATCATCGAGATTTTTATTACCTATCATACTCGAGATCCACTCTATAAGAAACCCTATTAACTAACCCTCAAGAACGGTTCCCTCCTAATTTTGGAACGAAATTCCAAAAAGTAGGGGAGACTGTAACATCCGCCAAAAACGGGTATCCAGAAGTCCGACCCACTTTGAAATCCAGATCCTAACCTTTAAACCTCGGAAATTTTCGCAAAATAAATAACCGTTGAAAGATTTTACTCTTAAATTTAAATTCATTTATCGATTTATTTATTTATTAATTTAATTAATATCGCAATTAAAATCATTAATAAAATCTAGTTAGTCTTGTTAGGTTTTAAAGTGAGTTTTAAGGTAATATGAGCTGGTAACCAAGTTAGTTCGGATAGTAGAGTTAAGGGGTCTGATTTGTAACATTTCAAAACTTTGAATTTAAAAAAAAATATAAAATAGTGGAGCAGGGATTCGAACCCGGGTCTCGCCAACAAACGAAACACTTGAGCCAATCCACCACATCAAACCTTTGTTAAAAATTTCCATTTCCAAAATCCTTAAACACTACAATCCCTTTTGAATTACCTTTACCACCCAAATGTTAAATAGCTAAACGATTACCTCCTAATTTCAGGAAGAAATTTCCAAAAGTAAGGGAGACTGTAACATTCGTAAAAAAAACCCGACCCGTTTTTGTAACTCGATCCGTTTTCATATTCCACGTAATTTTGTTTAATGTTTAAGCAATAAAATGTCTTGGATTCTATGTTTATATCTGGTGATTTATAGTCTTATACATGTTTTAGACAAACTTGTAAATTCATTTCCATGTATTTTGAAGCAACCCTCCATATCTCAAGGTCTAAAACTAAGGATTTCCTTAAGTTAATCAAAAACTTTGGAAACCTCGTGAACATATCTAACACATCACATCCTAACCTTATTATCATTCAAACTTCCTTATATACATGCCATAATATAGGACGTTGTGTTTTGGAGGGTTTAGATGTAAACGATAGCAAGTAAGAAGCTCTACATGTCGTATTCTTAGTTTGTCATAAGATGACTTTCGGGTGACTTTCTTGCTAACATTTCTCCATCCTTGAGCTATCATCTGGTCATTCAAAGCTCCAAGATATACTTGGTATACTAAGGATCAAGTAGGTTCAAATGGTGCATAAAACTGAGCTCCAGCGTAACGGGAATCACAAACACAAGTTTTAGAACATAACCCTCGACCCGCATCAAGATCCAAGGTTCAACCCCAATTCCTGACACCATGGATGTTAGATTACTCTCTTCCATATGATAGTACTCTAAAAATAATGAATGTAGGTGAAAACCGTGCGTGAAACAGAGTTATAACGAATCGGGAATCGTGAAAACAAGTTTGGTGTTTGTTGCTGATTTGAAAGACGTGAAAATCTTATTTTAAAGTCATCCCACATCGCCTCAATCACCATTTTGTGCTCCATTTCACACCTATAAATACCCTTGCTTGGTTCTTTATAGCTTGAAACTCCTAGTTTGAGTATAAACAAGTGGAATGACCAAATTTGGTGGCTCCACAAGCACAATACCCCTTTGGGTGTGGTGTGTAGTAGTTTTTATTTCCGTTTTCGACGAGGAGGTGTTGCCCTTCAAGCTCTTCTCATTCTGTAAAGTTTTCTTCGAGGTAATCTTCCTTTCTTTTTTCTTTTATTTATTTTTTTATTTATTTTTTATATTCATTTATTTATTGCTTTCTTAGTTTAATTAGTCTAGTTTAGGTTCTTAGTCTAGGAGCATTAGGCTCGTTAAGGTAGCCTAGTTTAGGCTCGCCTTTAGGCTTGTCGTAGCCTTGTAGAGACTCGTTAGGCTCAACGAGTCTAACATATCATGTTCGTTCATTTAGCTATGCCTAGCATAACGTTTACTTTTTTTTGTTGCATTCGTTTATCTACCTTAAATCACGCTTATCAATTGGATTTTCTCCTTATTCTCGTGCGGTTTTTCACTAAGGATTAAAAGCGCAAACACTGTGAGTGAATCCCTACAAATTCCCCTTTTTATTCATGTTTTGGGGTGTATCATGTGTTGTTTCATATATTTCGTTTATTCAAACACTTGTGATATTACCATTATTGATTTAACGTGTAATGTAAATGTTATTTGTTGTATTGTGTGTTTACATTTTTGTCAGGTGCGTGCAATCATTCACATTAGGCCCATCAGTTCCTCGTGGGATACGAGTTGAGCATCAGGTGCCTCATTTGATCAGCTCTGTTTGATTGAGCCTTGATCTCATTGTTCATCATTTGTCATGCTTGTGTGTGCATTGTTTGATATCATGTGGTTTGTGGTTAGATTTACATATGCGTATACTCATATTTGGTTTATGCACATTTTATTTAAATTAATCAACATATTGTTTCATTCAAATGTTTAAACGAGATTCACTCGCCAACCTTTGTTGACCCAAAAAAAATCATTTTTACACATGATACAGGTGAACAGGTACGAAGAGAAGATTGGACATAGGATGGGCCTTAGTTAACAAGAAACGGATTAGTGCAATATATTTGTTATAAACATCATCTTGTGTTTGTAATTGTTTATATGAATTTTGTATTGGCAGACACTTGTATGAATTAATGATTATTTAAAACAAGTAATAGCAAGTCATAATCTCTCGAGTTAACCCAATCATGCCCCGATCACCTATTCCGCTGCGGGTCGGGGTGTGACAAAACCAGTCAATGGGAAGTCGACCGGCTCCAAGCGCGCCTTATCCTCCGGGTCCAACTGTTGGAAGCATTGTTCATATATAATGTCCATAGAGGTTCATGGGTCTATGAGCATGTAGTCGGTGCGATAATGGCCAAAGATGCCAGTTATCACGACCGGGCGTTCCTCTTGTGGGCCCCTGGGAACTATGGGGAAGATGACATGTTGTTCGCGCCAGTGTGGCGTACAACTCTTCTGATGGCTACGTTGGGCCACCCTGGATCATATGAACAAATGCTTGTATCATTTCTTGTTACTCGGGCCTTCTACGCCGCGAGTAATCTGGCGCACCTCCTTGCGCACGTTTTGAAGTAAGTGGGTGAGCTTCCCACTTTTCAGCGCCTTTTCGATCTCTGTGCGCAAGGAGATGCAGTTGTCGGTTGTGTGCCCTGTATCTTTGTGATAATCGCAAAAAATGTTAGGGTCTTGACCTTTTTTGTTGCTCATCGGCAGTGGCTGTTTGAACTGGTGATCTTCTGTGATGAGCACCTCCGCCGGAGTCTTCGTCAGTGGCATCCACTGACGATCGCGATTATCTTGCTCGATTGCTCTTTGGGTAGCAATCTTATTAATCATCGCGCGTGCGTCGACTGGTGAGTAGGAAGGATTTTGGCTGGACTCTCTCCAACTCTTCTTATTCTTCTTCGCAAAACTCCTACTCATGTCTTGCAAACGTATTGGGGTAGAGGAGGTCTGTTGGAGTTTAGGTTGCGCTCTTTCTACGCATAGACCTTTGCCGCCGCCATTAGTTTCTCTAGGTTTTTGGGGGGCCAGAAGTTCTGGACAAGACTTTGATCATCTCGTCGCAGCGGACAACATATTTGAACTGTGCAAGAATCAGGTCTTCATGCACGTCCCAATCTCCAACACCTCTTTATTGTAGCGGGTGATGAAATCTTCAAGACTTTCATCATCACGCCGCCAAATGTTCATAACATCAGAGGAATATCTGACGTACCGCCGTCGTTGGCTGAAATGGGTCAGGAACTTGTCTTTGAGATCATTTCATGACGTAAGCTTTCCCGTGGGTAAGTTATCAAACCACAGGCGCACAGCGCCTGTTAGAGTTTGTACAAACAAGTGACACCAGATGGCAGCGTCCAGCCTCCGATCAGACCTGCGCCTGTGTATAGACGCATGTAGTCGTCTGAGTCTGTCAACCCATTAAACTTACCAACATTGGAAGGTAGCTTCGCACGTTTAAGTGGAGCAAGCGCGATCTCCTTCACAAACTTTGAGTGTTCGGCTGCTTCAGCCGGCCAGTAGATCAGGTTGTAATTGTACTTCGCCTCTGGGTTGTGTGCAACCCGTGGATTAGACTTGTAAGTAGCATGATCTTTGGGTAGCCGGTGAAACACACTGGCGATGTCACCCACGCCATATGTTCTATCTTCCTCACGCTGGGTGTCCCGCCCCTCTAGAGGACATGGGCCCAGTCGTGAGTGGATGGACGCTCGCCTGTGAGTGTTTGATTCATATTTTGGCAGCGACTGGGAATACTCCGTTTCCCTGGTACGGAGGTGCGAGGGAACACTCGTTTCAGCCGTCGAGTCGTAGTTTAATAGTCGTGGTACAGGCGAGGCATTCACATGCGTAGTGGGCGGCTGCGCCGGCGCATCAGATGCATTAGTTTGCGCATAGACGACATTCAGAGCCGTTTGAGATTTGATGTACCAAGACATCGGAGTTTCACCCGAAAGCAAAATTGATGTGATTGGTACACTGGGAGTTTCCATTTGAACCCCGGGAGTTACCGGGATGTTCACAATGAGTAGCGGCAACCCCCCGAACTTTTCGCTCAGTAGTGGAGAGTATATGGTTTTCATATAGAATTTTTGGGGACGTTTTCGACCCCCTGGTTTTATAGAAATTTTTAGGTCCGGTGACTTTCGCCCCTGATCGAAAATCTCAAGCTTCACCACTAATGACAATTACAAGGTTGTCTGATTGGATTGAATATGTGAGAAGTATCTGAAGCGAAGATGGCTACATCAACAACACACTAAATATGCATATGTTGTTAACATGAGTTCATTGTATTAGTTATGTGTTTTATTTCATGTCTGATTCTTGTGAAGTCTTTTTTCTGTATTCAATGATTTTTATTATCAATGAGAGAAGCATACACGATTAGTAAATGCTAAAAATATCGAAGTTGAATTATTCCAAAGAATGGGGTAAGTATTGTCAATTACAAAAATGAAGGGTGTATTTTGTCATTAAGCAAAAAAAGGAGGCACATGTCACACAACACATGAAGATTGAAACAATGTAATATGCATAAAAACCATAAAGTATGAGATATGTCAAGTGTCATGCCGTCCAAAAAGAAAATGTCCAAGTGTCAACAACTATTTGGTGGATCTGGATCCTATTAACAATGTAAATGAGTTTGTAAAACATAATTGTCACAAAAAAATTATATATGATATACAGCACCTACATATTCTTGTACTAAATTGTTTTATATATTTACCATTTTAATAATGATATTTGATGTTACCAGATTCATGATTAATGACATAAGTTTATTGTAAAGAAGAATAGAAGATCATGGAAAAAATATCTAAAAAGCCTATTTTTTAATTACAGAAAATAATATATATATCTATATATATATATACACAAATTTTTAGTAACTTATTAAACCTATATAATCATCAATAAATCAAACATACAGTTATATTAACAAAGTCATGAAATCTTTCACGATTGATAACTTTTTTATGACATTCTCTTTGAATATATTATATAACTCACCTTTTGTAATTGATTTTAATTTTTCAAGATCATGGTATTTTAATCGAAATAGTATTCTGTTTAACGCGCTTTCCAATCGAAATAGTATAGTACATGATCCACTTTTGGATAACGTACTTTTTTTCTTGAACGTCCAACAAAATCAATCTCGAGCGTTCTCGGAACCAACTAGACCAAACGGAATACTCCGTGAGTAACTAGTTTAGAGCTTTTATTTGTTATATCACTTTCTGTCTCACATACACACACACATATATAATAATATGATATAAAAGTTCACATATATATTATGTCAGATATAATATGCAGTGTTAGATGACTGCATATTTATATCTGACATAATATATAGTGTGAACTTTTATATCATATAACTTATTATAATATATATACACATACATACTTGACAAATATATGATAGAAAAATTAGAATTGCATCTCTCCACTCACTCATTGAGTGGATCATGTGTTAAAGACTTATTTTTATGATGGACAAAATTGCTTTCTAAGGTATAGAACAATATAAAAGTTAAAAAGGAACTTATTCTGCATGATCACAAAAGTAAATTCCCTCAAGCGAGTGCACATCACTTGAGTTATGCTTTCTAGAATATATTATCTTCACTAAATTATATAATTATTCTTTACGTATATGTTTGTTGAAAAAATTACGAGTTTTGACTTTACTTTCAAGTTATTGTTATATTGGTTAATTCTTTATGTTCTTTGTGAGGGACAAATCGGTATTTCATTACTTATATAAGATCAAAATGATACTCGTAATACTTATTATACATCTATTCGAACTACTTTTAACATGTTTCTTTTATAAATAAATATATAACAAAATACATCGTTCATGATCGATTGTATCTTTGCAGTTTTCTTAATCTTACTTCGCTGTCAAATCACATTTTTTTGTTGTAATCCGTGACTGTTTAACCACGAATCACTAATTTGAGCAATTGAAGGTCGCTACTTAGATCTCTCTTATAAGTTATTATTAGGTGATTCTTTAACTCGCTGCAAAACTCACTACAATGGGTTCGTTATCATTTCGCTAGAAACTATAGATCAGTTTGGAAGACGGGGTAGCTATCTAAAATGGTTTCGAAGACGAAGGTTGCAAGAAGCTAACGAGTACGCCAAGATAAGTTGATAGCAAGTATAGAGGTATGTCAGGTAACGAGGTGGTAGGTCACGAGAATGGTGGTTCCTTTGTATGGAAATATGTTTTGCTAAACAAACAACTGAGGGGGTAGTGTAACTAATGGTTATTTTAAAGATAGATTGGTGGGAGTTTAGAAGGTATGATTGTTATGGTTTAAAAAAGATTAGAAACAAGATTATTTTATTATATTTGTTAAACACAAAGTCAATCGAGTAATTGCTCGTTACTTGTTCATGGAATTATAGCCTAGTGACATTTTTGGAGTGAGATAAAGCTCAAGAACCATTAACTTCTGGGGTTTTCTCAGATTTATTGGATTTTCTTCTGAATTGGTGTGTGAAGAAGCACCGGTTGAACCTAGGGATATCCAGGGGTATATAAATCACAACCAGTGTGTTTCTGCATAAATGGTTAACCTCTCACTTCGCTTTTGGGTTTGCAAGCTCACTCCGAATGATCTGCAAAACTATCAACGCCGTTAGTCTCGCCACGGGGAAAAGGAGGTTTTCTTGGTGACCACACTCCGGCATGAGATAAGTATCTTGGGTAAGAAAACGAGTGATTGCAGATGTAAGCAAGAGCTTATGTGTGTGGTAAGTGGTGTAGCAAGTATATGCTTTGCCGGATGTTGAGTGGTGCCACGTGTAAAGCAGCCGTCTCTGGTGTCAGGCCTGTTGGCAGCCGAAATGGAGAGAGTGGAACAGTCACGGGCAGAATAGTGGTTGGTGTATGGTCTGACACTTGCCTTATTGTCATGAGCGCTGTCACACGCAACCTGCCAAGTAACCTTTGGTCACAGCTCTACCATTCCGTACCCTGAGGTATGATCAACATCTCTTAGTGCTTACCCCTTTATGCGAGGCTGTCAAGGTTTTTCCCGCCAGCGCAGGGTGTCAGGGGTGCATCCTTTTGTCCTAAGACTATGAGGCGCTTCTCATGTGTGTCTTGTCCTTACAAGGTTATGGGATTCGTAGCTTAGAGGAATGTTGTTGTGCGCAGGGTCTAGTAACCTGCGCGCATGAGTCTAACTTGCCGTTGTGGCAAGTATACAAGGCTCGTTGTGTGACTTATGGAAACTGGTCTAATTCACCGTTGCGCTGAGTGCGCAAGGCTCATTGTGTGACCTGTAAAGGTTGGTCTAATTCACCGTTGCGTTGAGTGCGCAAGGCTCATTGTGTGACCTATTGAATCCAAAGAAGGTGCACCATTGCACGTTGCGCGCATGGTTATCTTTGTGGCATTTGGATCAAGGATATGGTCGCGTGGGACCATACATCCTCAAGTCCCCCCAGTCCAGTGCTGCTTCTACGTGCATGTTGTAAGTTGGGAGGAGTGCTGGACTAGCATAGTTTTATGCTTGCGCCGTTTATTTGGTGGTGGAAATTTTTCTAAGTGTTGGGTGGAAACGTTTGTGTGAAGGAAACGTTTTGTCTTCACTCTTGGAATTTGAAAATCTGATCTTCTGATGTCTGCAGGTGGTTTGGTGAGAAAAAATGGCATTTGAAAGGACGTCTAACAGTGTGGCGTGCACTCAGCCGCTTCGTCTGCCATTCATTTAATGAATGGGCAGAGAGCGTGTTGGCCACGCGCGCATGTTAACCGTCACTCCCCACTCACTCGCCATGCGTCCTTCTGTGATTGGTCGCCATTACCACATGTTAGACACGTTCTCCGAACGCATTAAATGTGAGCACTATAAATAGAGGTGCTCCGGTAGGGTTTCTTCATTCCTTCACAAGTTCTTCAAAATTATTATCTTTTTCTTGCGTTTTTTAGTTGTTCTAAAATTTTTTCCAAGAATTTTTTCAAAGATTTCCTGTCTTGTTTCTTCTTTTTATGGCGGCCAGAGAGCCTGAGGCTGCCGCTGGTGGCGCTGCCCCTCCTCCTCTACCGGCTTGCAAGTTGAGCCGACAGTTATTCGATGATATTTTGTCCGGTCTCCGGTTTCCTCCCTCTTGGGACGTCCGGATGCCGACAGAAGGTGAGACGGCTGTCGATGCTCCAACGGGTTACATCACCTTGTTTGCTGACTTCTTTGGTGAGGGTAACTTTCGGTTGCCCGCCACCAAGTTCTTTGTTAATTTGCTTCAGTACTACGGGTTCCACCTTTCCCAATTGAATCCGATGGGGATGGTGAGAATCCATCACTTTGAGTTCCTCTGTCGGTCGACTGGGTCTATTCCCACCGTTGACCAGTTTCGTATTTTTATCAACTCCATTGTTCAATGGGGTTCTATTCTTTCCAGCTCCGTGCATAGGCACAGAAAATTTTGCTCTCTACCCCCAAGTCCTTCCACGATTGTAAGACAAAATTCTTTTTTGTTAAGTCCTGTGTGATATCGGCGCCGATGGTGTTCCGGGGGCCTGAAGAGATTCCTACGGAGGCCCTTCCCATACCCGTGCTTGACGCCAAGTGCTGGGGAGGCTGAATCCCCAATAACCCAGGCCGGTGGTCAAGAAGGGAATGCTGCTGCTGGGGTAGAAGAACCGGTCGGCATGAGGGAGGGGCCTCACGTGGGGGTGGAAGGTAGCAGTGTCGGTACTAATGTGGGTACCCCGGTTTTGGAAACTTTGAGTGTTCCATTGACGCAACCACAGCAGGATATTGAAGAACCTGTGGTTGTTGTTGAGGAATCCTGGGTGGATCTTGGGGAACCTACCGTGGAAGTGGAAGAATTTGGGTGCTTTGATCAACAACCCGTTGTGGCGGAGGAAGAACGCGCGCATCAAGGGGGCGCGGTTAATGCTGATAAGGCGGGGCCGTCGGGAGTGGCGTCCGCCGAAGAGGTTCAAACTAATGCTCCACAAGGGCATGTGGAGGAACCGCTTCCTGGGGGCAGCGCAGGATCTGACGCCCTTGGGTTGTCTCCCATCAGCCCGGATGAGACTACGGGGGATTATTACTATAGGTCCTTCTCCCCTTCCCATGCTCAAGAGATCCACACTCTTGTGTGGAACTTGGAGAAAGGATATGACTTTTCTCACTGGTCGGCATGCCGTGAGTTTTTTAAGGGAGCCTTCCCCCCGGCGGAGGTACGTCTGTTTTCTGATCGTGAAGAAGAAGAGACGTATCATACGTACCTCCAAGCAGTTGCTAGGTCTGACTCGGTGACTTACAAGATTGTTCGAGACTGGCGGGGCCTGGTGAAGGAAAAGAAGAATCTTGAGGCTGCTCAAGAGACCCTTAGAAAGGAGCGAGCCCAAATGGCTGCGCGTGAAGCTGTATTATCGACAAGGGAGACTGCCTTCGCCGATAACCAGCGCATTGAAGGGTGGTCTGCGCAGGGGTGAAAGAATAAGGCCGAAGCCTCAGAAGCCAAACTTGCTGAGGAACGCAAGTTGTGTAAGGAGGCTTGCGAAAGGGATAATAGGGAGAAAAGATCCTTGAGGGATGAGTTGGCCCAGCTGCGCGCTGATGTGGCGCGCGAGAGGAAAGAGAAAGAGGCGGCCGCTGCCTGAGCTGCACAAGCCAGTGTGCAACGTGAGCACAGCCAAAAGAGAGAGGTACCACCTTGTCTTTTGTGTTTATTCTTTTGATAAGTTTAAGGTATGTTGCTAACCTTGTTGAAATTAAACAGGTCGAAGTTTGGCTGCTTTGGCGAGCGCTAAGAGAAATCTCTAGGCAGCATCAGCAAAAAATGCTGAACTCGTGCGGAAGCTGCAATTGGCGGAGGCGAAGGTGGAAACGGGAGAGAAAAAATTAGAAGACTCCGAGAACTCCCACGCCATCTCCGAGTCGCTGGTGGAATCCCTCACCAGCAACATGCTATGGCTTCAACAGCATGGAATTGGCCATGTAAGTGTTTGCACTTGTGTTTTATTCTGACTTTATAGAATGGCTCTGATTTTTCTTTTGAATTCGCAGATTGCCGATTCCATTGTGAATTTCGCGGAGCTGGATGGTGCAGTGGCTAAGCTAGTGGTTGCTGCACGCCATGATGGGCATGCTCAAGGCTATGCTGAGTGTGCGCAAAAAGTCGCTCATGCCTTGGATACTCCATGGGATTCTAGCCATGCCTCCACTCACGGGATTAATACTGGAGCTGTCTTCGAGAAGGCGCAGCAGGGGTATAATTGCCTTGAAATTCCTGCCTTAGAGTTGGTAAGCGAAGCTCTTACTCATGATGACTTCGTCGACCGCTTGAAGGATATCTTCCCGGTAGATGCTGAAGTCGCTGTTGAAGGCGAAGACTAGTGTAGGATCCGTAATGTAATATCTTTGTAGGATCATTGCTTGTTCCGCGCATGGCGCGGTTATGTATATACTTTTTTATCCTTTTAATGAAATGTTTCTTTTCTGTTACAAAGGATTGAAACGACTTTGTGCGAGTATAGCGAATAAAACTGGTAATGAACTCGCACCTGGGTATCAGCCTTTATGCATACTGCGTAAGTAGTAACTCATGTTTTACGATTCATTGTGCACCAAGTTGTTTTTGCGTATACTCAAAGTGTTTCCGCGCATTTGTAGCGAAACATTAAGATAAAAAAGAAGTGAAGTAACTCTTATCTTTATTACATAATTCGGCACAAAGGCCGCATTTCCGGATAGACAAGAGACTATGTACTTAGGGATTTACATGTAGCATCGCCTTAGTTGCTGCGCATTCCATGTCCTGGGGATGCTTGTTCCGTCTAAGCGCTTAAGGGTATATGCGCCTTTTCCCATGACTTCGTGAATAACATAAGGACCTTCCCACTTGGGTGCTAGTTTTCCCGGACGTTCGGCATTAGATGCTCATTGTCGCGTAGAACAAAGTCTCCGGGTAAGAAGGTGCATATGCGGACTCGCGCATTGTAGTATTTCTCTAGCTTGGACTTGTATTTTGCTTCATTGATGGCAGCGTTTTCACGCCTTTCTTCTAGCAAGTCCAAATCTAGCCTACACTCTTCCTCGTTGTTTTGTTTTTGCGCAGCCAACATGCACGGTGATAGGAGGCCTATTTCTGTAGGAATCACTGCCTCCGTCCCATACACAAGGCTAAAAGGAGTTTCACCCGTGCTAGTTTGAGGCATGGTTCGATGAGCCCATAAGATGCTTGGCAGCTCATCTACCCAACCTCTGCGCGCTGTTCCCATCCTTGTATTGATTCCTTCGACAATGCTTTTGTTGATCCTTTCCACTTGGCCGCTTCCTTGGGGATGCTCGACCGAAGTGAAACGTGTTCGATATGCATCTCTTGCATCCATTGCTGTAGTTATTCGGCTGCGAAATTGGGACCGTTATCGCTGACTATGCGCAAGGGTAATCCAAAACGGCATATGATATGCTCCTAAATGAACTTTCGCACTACAGTTGCAGTGGTGGATGCGAGAGGTTTGGCCTTTACCCATTTTGTGAAATAATCGACTGCAACGATTATGAATTTCACCGCTCCCTGGGCATCTGGAAATGGTCCCACCATATCGATTGCCCATTGATGGAAAGGCCACGCTGTTGTCACCGGAATCAAGGGATTCTTGGGGCGGCAATGTCTTTGGAGCATGGCCCTGGCATGACGCGCATTTTCTCAATGTTTCAACCACATCAAGGTGCATACCAGGCCAATAATATCCGGCATTCATGATCTTTGCAACGACCATGCGCGGTCCGGCGTGAATTCCGCATAACCCTTCGTGTATTTCGCGGATCAAGTTCTTGGCGTCTTACGCGTCAACATAGCGGAGGAGAGGTCCAAGGTATGACTTCTGGTATAAGATACCATCCGCCATTTCATAGTTGAGTGTCTTGTTCTGGATCTTCCTTGCTTCCGCCTTGCTTTTGGGGAGACTCCCCTGTTGCAAGAACATGATAATGGGAGACATCCAGGATGGGCTCCCCATTTCTATGATGTTGACTTGTCGCAAAGGAAACATAAGGGTTTTTTAGTACCTCAATGCGCACCTTGCACGCAAGGTGCTTGAAGCTTGTAGCGGCTAGCTTGCTGAGAGCGCCCGCATGTTTATTCTCACTTCGGTCAACATGGGTTATCTTGAAATGTTGGAATTTGTTTATTAAGGCTTGGGCTTGTTCTAGATATAAGGCCATTACCTCGCCCTTTGCATCATACAGGCCGTTGACCAGTCCGGCGACTAGGAGTGAGTCGACATGGGCTTCCAAATTCTGCGCACCCATCTTGATTGCTAACCGAAGACCTGCCAGGAACGCTTCGTACTCAGCTTCATTATTTGTGCTTTTAAAATCCAACCTGATGGCATAGGTGAATTCTTGGTCATCGGGGCTTATTAGGCGAAGACCTGCCCCTGCGCCATCGTCATTGGATGCGCCATCGGTGTGAAGTATCCATGCGCGGCTATTCGTAACCGCGAGGGATTTTGTACCTATTCACACTCTTGCACTTTATTTTGCGGGACTTGCGCGATAAAATCGGCCAATATCTTGCCTTTTATTGCCGGTCTTGGCTTATAAACAACATTGTATCCGCCGAGCTCGATCGCCCATTTTGCTAGGCGACCGAAGATATCCGGTTTTGATAAATTTGGCCTAGATGGTAATTCGAGAGAACCGTTATTTCGTGGCCTGAAAAGTATCGGCGCAACCGCCGGGATGCGTGGACTAAAGCTAGAACTAGCTTTTCCATCATGGTATATCGTGTCTTTGGGTCAGTGAGCATTTTGCTAACGTAGTGGATCGGAGTTTGAACTCCTGCGCGTTCTACTAGCAGGACTGCTCCCAGAGCGACATCTGATGCGAAAAGGTAGAGTATCAGTGGCTCCTTCTTTTGTGGCGCGGTGAGCGTTGGTAGCTGAATCAAGCATTCCTTCATTTGAATGAAGGCCTTCTCCGCGTCTAGAGTCCACTGAAACTTGTTCTTCTTCACACAATTCCGCAGAGTGCTGATGAATGGGAAGGCCTTCATCGCGTGGTTGGCCAAGAACCTGTTCAGCGCAGCCAGCCGGCCTGCCAACTGTTGCATTTCTTTTATCGTTGAGAGTGATGGCATACGCTGAATCGCTTCCACTTTATCGCGCGTGACGATGAATCCTAGGAATTTGCCTTCCTCCATTCCAAAAGAGCACTTGCTGGGGTTCAGCTTCAAGTTTGCCTTGCGCAAGGAGGCAAACGTTCTTTGGATGTTTGCCAACATCTTCTCCTCATCCGAGCTCATGATAACTAAGTCATCAATGTATACTTCCACGGTTTCACCAATGTCATCCCCAAAGACATGGTCCATTACTCGTTGATAGGTGGCTCCCGCATTGCGCAGTCCGAAAGGCATTTTTGTGTAACAATCGATGCCCTTGTCTGTTCAGAAAGCGGTCTTGTCTTCGTCTTCTTTATTCATTTAAATCTGGTGGTAGCCCTTGTAGCAATCAAGGAAACATTTCCACCTGAATGAAGCAAGAGAATCCACTTTTTTGTCGATTTCTAGCAAAGCGTAGCAGTCCTTGGGACATGCCTTGTTGAGGTCTTTGAAATTGACACACATGTGCCAACTGCCGTTGGACTTTTGGACCATGACTGGGTTGGCTACCCATGTCTGATAACGCACTTCTCGGATGATTCTTGCTTGAAAAAGTTCCGCAGCTTGCTCGTTCAAAGCGGGGGTCTTTTCGGGCCCGAAGCTGCACTTCTTTTGAATGATAGGTTGTACTGAAGGGAAAGTGTGTAGTGCATGCTCAGCTATCTCCCTTGGCACCCCTGTCATGTCCGCCGGTGACCATGCAAAAATGTTTTTCGGAACAACAGTTGTTTCAACCGCGCCTTGGCTGTGGGGTTCATGGCGGGTCCCAAGAGCACGGTTTGTTCCGGGTACTTGTTGTTACGTACCCACTTTTCTGGCTCACCGTCGGAAGATGGCTTGGGTTGCTTTATTGGTGGCTCCTTGTCCACTGACATGATTTCGTTTCTCGAATACATGATAGCCACTCCGGTTTCTGTGGGGAAATCGCAAGCGACATGAGGGATGGAAGTAATCATGCTAAAATCCTGCTGGGCGCGCGGTCCTAATAATACGTCATGGCACGAGGTTGCGGGCATGACCATGAAATTGACTTGGACGGTGCGAGTGTGGTGCCCATCAGAGAGAGTAACCGGAAAAGATATATGTCCCAAAGGAAAAACAACCTCATTGCAGAAACCAGTGAGTGGGAAATCCACTTGCTCTAGGCGTGCTTTGTCCTCTGGGTCAAGCTGCTGGAAGCACTGTTCGTATATAATGTCCATAGAGCTCCCAGGGTCTATGAACATGTAGTTGGTGTGGTAGTGACCGAAAATACCGGTTATTACTACCGGTCGGTCTTCTTGTGGACCCCGGGGACGACGGGGAAGATGACCTGCTGCTCCCGCTAATGAGACGTACAGCTCTTCTTGTGGTTGCACTTGCACGAAGGACCACCTTGAATCATAAGAACATCCTTCATTTTTTTGTTACTCGGACCCTCGCCGCCTCGAGTAATCTGGCACACCTCCTTGCGCACGTTTTGTAATAAGTGGATGAGCTTCCCACTCTTGAGTGCCTTCTCAATCTCCATGCACAGGGAGATGCAATTATCGGTTGTGTGCCCGTGTCTTTGTGATAATCACAGAAGATGTTGGGGTCTTGACCCTTCTTGTTGCGCATCGGCGGTGGTTGTTTGAATTAATGGTCTTCTGTGCTGAGGACCTCCGCCAGTGTCTTCGTCAGTGGGGTCCACTGGCGATCACGATTATCTTGTTTTATTTCCCGCTAGGTGGCGAACTTATTGATGGTCGCGCGAGCGTCGACCGGTGTATGGGGAGGGTGCTGGCTGTGGTCCCTCCACCCTTTATTCTTTTTCCCAAAAACTCCTGCTCAGGTCTTGGGGAGGATGGTGAGGTAGGGGAGACCTTTGCCGCGGCCATAAGTTTCTCTCAAATCTTGGGGAGACCTGTAGTCCCTGACAACACTTTGATCATCTCGTCACAGCGTACGACATATTTAAACTGTGCACAAATCAAGTCTTCGTGTACATCCCCTATCTCCAGCACCTCTTTGTTGTAGAGGGGATGAAGTCTTCGAGGCTTTCATCATCCCGCCGCCAGATATTCATTACGTCATAAGAATCTCTGACATAACGCCTTTGCTGGCTAAAATGCGCCAGGAACTTGTCCTTTAAGTCGTTCCAGGACGCGAGTTTGCCCGTAGGCAGGTTATCAAACCACAGGCGTGCAGCACCTATGAGGGTTTGAACAAACAGGTGACACCACATTGGTAGTGTCCATCCTCCGATCAGCCCTGCGCCGGTGAAGAGACGCAGGTGATCATCCGGGTCGGTCAACCCGTTGTATTTGCCGACGTTCGAGGGCAGCTTTGCATGCTCCAGGGACGCGAGAGCTATCTCCTTGATGAACTTGGAGTGTTCGGCTGCGTCCGCCAGTCGGTAAATTAAGTTGTAATCATGCTCGGCCTACGGGTTGTAACCGCCGCGTGGAGCGGATCTGTATGCCGCATGATTTTTGGGTATCCGGTGAAAGACGCTTGCGCAACCTTCACCGTAAGTTTTGTCTTCCTCACGCTGGGTGTACCGCTCCCCTTGAGGACGCGGGCCCAGCCGTGAGTGGACAGAGGTCCGTCTGAGAGAGCGAGACTCTGGCTTAGGCGGAGGTTGTGTGTATTATGTCTCCTGTGGGTGGAGACTATATGGTATGCTCGCCCAAGTGGTGAGTCGTAACTCAAAATCCTAGGCGAAGCGTGTACTTGGATAGCGGGCTGCACTGGGGTAGCAGGGGTGTTTGTTTGCGCACAGAGCTGTGCATAGACGGCATTCAGGGCCGTTGAGACTTTATGAACCATGACATCGGTGTCACACCCAGGGGTAAGACCAACGCGATCGGAACAAAAGGAGTCTCTAGTTGGGCTCCGGGGGTGAGCGGGATGTTTATTCGGCCAGAACCGTGTTGGTTGCCAGTATCCTGGAGGAATCTTCCCTCACTTGCCCATCGACACGAGAGGATTTGAACCGGTTTCTTGCCTTCATGTCGAGAGCCTCGCGGGGTTGGAATATCGGCCATCAGGAAATGAGGCTTAGAAAAGGTGAAAAAATGGGAGGTTGGAAACTAGAAATAGTGAGAAGAAGCGGATGGCGCCAATGAAGAAGCACCGGTTGAACCTAGGGATATCCAGGGTATATAAGTCACAACCAGGGTGTTTCTGCATAAATGGTTAACCTCTCACTTCGCCTTTGGGTTTTCAAGCTCACTCTGAATGATCTGCAAAACTAGCAACGCCGTTAGTCTCGCCACGGGGAAAATGGGTTTTCTCCGTGACCACACTCCGGTGTGAGAATAAGTATCTTGGGTAAGAAAATGAGTGAATGTAGATGTAAGAAATGAGCTTATGTGTGTGGTAAGTGGTGTAGCAAGTATATGCCTATCTCCGTACCTGGAGATTCATACTTATTATAGCCGAGAGAAGGTATGTTTAGTAGAAATGCTCGTGGGCCTTGGGCCCGACCCATACAGCCAGAAACATCCCTTTTGTCCCACTGGCGGCAGACATTAAATGCTCCATGCAGGAGAATTAATGTTCTCTGTCGGGAGGTATGCTTTGTCGGATGTTGAGTGATGCCACTTGTAAAGCATCGTCTCTGGTGTCAGGCCTGTTGCCAGCCGAAATGGAGAGAGTGGAATAGTCACTGGTAGAATAGTGGTTGGTGTATGGTCTGACACTTGCCTTATTGTCATGAGCACTGTCACACGCAACCTGCCAAGTAACCTTTGGTCACAGCTCTGCCATTCCATACCCTGAGGTATGGTCAACATTTCTTAGTGCTTACCCCCTTCTGTGTGGATGTCAAGGTTTTTCCCGCCAGCACAGGGTGTTAGGGTGCATCCTTTTGTCCTAAGACTATAGGCGCTTCTCATGTCTTGTCCTTGCAAGGTTTTGGGGATTCGCAGCTTAGAAGAATGTTGTTGTGCGCAGGGTCTAGTAACTTGTGCGCATGAGTCTAACTTGCCGTTGTGGTGAGTACACAAGGCTCGTTGTGTAACTTATGAAAACTGGTCTAATTCACTTGTTGCGTTGAGTGCACAAGGCTCATTGTGTGACCTGTAAAGGTTGGTCTAATTCACCATTGCGTGAGTGTGCAAGGCTCATTATGTGACCTATTGAATCCAAAGAAGGCGCACCATTGCATGTTGCGCGCATGGTTATCTTTGTGGCATTTGGATCAAGGATATGGTCGCGTGGGACCATACCTCCTCAGTGTGTAGGCATATAGGCTAGTAGAGATGGATATGATTTGGTGTTTCACTGGTGGTACGATGATACTCCAATGGTTCGTCAGTGATCCAAAAAAGTTCATTACTTTCTATATACGTAGTGACCCTTATTGCCCTTCATGCTTATAGCTTATACCGTTATTATTTATTCACCATTTATTTCGTGGAACTATATTAACATTGTGTGATACATAAAAAGTTTTACATATTGATTGTGGCTTGAAGTTTGCTTGAAATTGGATCGGTTTGTAAATGAGTTGAGCCAACCTTGTAAACAAGTCGAACTTGAGTCAAGTTTGGCTGCTCGTTAGCTCGCTAAGTGAATTAACCCAAGCAATGAGCATAGACGTATGTTCACCATTAACCCGAGGGAACTTGGGCAATTATCCATGTATGTGTAATCCCTTACCTGAAAGGCTTAGAAAACTTAAAAGATTAGCCAACTAAGGATTAACGCCACCTCTTGAAAACTTTATGTAAATTTAGGAAAATGGATGGATGATAGGTTGGCGTACTCGTACCCTCCACAATCTACTTGTACGCCAACCCTAAAATATCATTCTCGTCATATTGAGGTCGTATTACAAAGAGCTTTTCCAAACCTCCATATTGTATCGTAAAAATGGCATACGAGTACGTCCCTAATATACTAATACTCGGTGACAACATAAATTTATCCTCCTTCTTATACTTGTAATACATTACAGTTTACAATACATGAACCTTTCAAACAATATATGAAAGCCTATTACAATTGCAACAACATATTTCATATATGACATATAAATCCACACACGTAAGTATTATTAGCAATCTCTAACACATAGTTGATGACGACGAGGGTCACCAAATGGGTTCCCTCGTCAACCGGACATTGGGACCAAGCCCATAACAACACACTTAGATTTAAGCCTGCGAGGGGAAGACCAAGTCAAAGATCTCTGGTTTCCCGTCCACATGTTCTAAGGATATGGTATTGTTCCAATAAGGGGAAACGTGATGTGACTAATCTTTAGCATTAAATGCTCCATGCTCGTCGGCCACCCAAGAGCTAATGACCTTGCTAACGATGGATTGTTTGCTTGAGGGATAAGTATACATTGATGAAGAAGATATCAAAAGATCCTCTTCAGGGAACAGGCTCTGAGGATATACCTGGGTAACCATATTGTCCGGTGGAACATTCCTATGATCTCTCAAGGGAGAGAGAACATTCTGACCTATTTATTGCTCACATTTACCGATTGGTTCAGTCCAGGAAACAATTCCTATTCTCATGCCGGAGCTTAGTCACGAACACCCCCCCTCCCCGGTCTCCGTGAAGAGGCTAATGGTGTCCTCTTTTGTAGGTAAGTTCCGGTGAGCGGCAAGTGTTTATGGATCTCCGATGACGGCAGACACATCATCTGTTTCCTCCAGGATTCGACAATTGAATAACCATGTATTTAAACTACAAAACACAATAGTCAATACCAAGATGTTAGTATGTTGTACCGCATAACAAATTTCATGGTGTTTTTAACGGGTTATAAACCTTTAGCATGTTGTGCCACATAACATATTTCATGGGGTTTTTAAAGGGTTACAAACCTTTCAGACAATAAGTGAAGTTGGGTGGGGGATTGCTTCAATTGGACAAAGCTATTAGTGTTAAGGTGTTGTTTCCCTTGATATTAAGGGTTTGAGCCCCGCCAATACAAATAAAGTGACGTTCATGGACATTGTGAAGTGTAGATCTTGACGAGTTAAAAAAAGTATTGAAATTCTTTAGTTTGGATCAAATAGTCAAATTTACAACCCACTTTTGGTGAGATTCATGTTCACAATGAATTGATATCCTGAGGTTCATAACATTAAACAAGAGATTCTACCACATTGATACATCACACAAAGATTGATATCGTTCATTAACACTAAACAAGAGATTCTATCACATTTACACATCACAGAAAGAAATGCTTCGAAAATTCAACTTATCAACACCATGTGTAGTGGCAATGGCGGATCTAGAAAATAATTATAGGGGCAACGTTACAAAAAATATGGGTAGTTAAATCGAAAAAATGGCTACCTGTATAGGTCCGCCTACCCCTTGTTATAAGGTATATCCGCCCATGTGTAGTAGTCAAGCACCATGGAGCCCAGGGGGGAGGCGTTATATAACATGTGTGTGAGTGGATAGAGGCCCATAATCCCCTATCAATAATTACTCAGTTATTATAATTTTTTAATTTCTAAATTTAAAAGATATAAAAGAAATAACATTTCAATAAATAAAAAAAACGTTACAATAAATTTAAAAACACTCTAAAATTAAATAACTAAAGTTCATATATTTTTTTTTCGATAATCACCCTACGTTTTAGAGCTTCGGTTAGGTGGTCAATCGCCCCATGGAGCCCGGGGGCATTTTTTCAAGCCCATAACGGGCGGCGTACCCTGACACTATGGGGGCTATGATTAGGTATAGCACTAGGTAACGATCGACTACGGGTGGCCATAAGTGAAGACACATGATATACTTATTATTGGGAAAATCCCCAAAATATCAACTTTAGAAAAAAGTCTTTCCAAGTAAATATCCTTTTTTACTTAACATGGCTGCAAACGGTACCGTAGAGCGGCAATGTCACACTAGTCCACAGCTGCCCATATTGACAAAACACTATTACCTCAACGGTATTCCTGCTGCTACTGCCTCGGGCAGGGCGCCGGTCTTACAACAATGTCGTCGGCATCAACGCAGATATTCATTTTTGTTTTTTATATATACTGGCAATTGGGTATAAACAAGGTTGACCCGCGGGTGCAGGGCCCGACCTATCACAGTAACCTAGGGTTGGACCTAGGGCCTCTAAATAAATAGGACCTCCACTTAAAAGAAAATGAATATGCTAACTATTATTACTGCAAACTTATTGTTTTAGATTTGTTTGATTCCTTATACAAGCAAACCACTATGTTTTATCGTTAGGTTAGATTTTTGTTTGGTTCCAAACACGTATCTTTTATAATAATCAAAGAAGGAATTTGGGCCACAAAATTTTATTTCGCCTTGGGCCTCGAAAATGGTTGGAACGGCCCTACGCCGGTGATAATATCGTCCCCGCCAGTCGTTTCAAAGCAAGGGTCCGCCTGCTAGTGTTGCACGTGCGGCTGACATTAATATACCGGGCTCGAGGCTGCAAACGAATCAAAGAAACACCAACAATGCTTTGTTCGTGTTCTTTGTTAAGGAAATAAATATGTTCATGATTACTTGCTGAATAAAATTTTATCTTGGTGTTGGTTCGGTTAATTGTATGCTATATAACATTTATGGTATTAAGAACAGTAAATGCTCAATTCACAAGTAGTTGAAATTAGATGATTATTTGAGCTCTACCACATTGTGGTTCTAGCAACTTATAAGTTTTAACCTTATGGTGTAAATCTTAAATAAGCCTATGGGTTTGTATTCTTTAATCACTTTTTTTTTTTCTATGCACTACTAGTTGCGATAATGATTATGCCGTTTGCAGTTGATTACGTCGTCCACAAGCATCGTTTGTTCGTACTTTTTTTTCGTGTGAAAATCTCTCAAGTAAGCTCTGTTTTTAGGTTACCAAGTTGGTGGAGTTGAAAATGAAAATTGTTTGGCATCTAATTTGGTCATATTTTAAATGATTGGTTGTCAAATGATGGATTAACCTTACTATATAACTTCACGTGATCTCAAAGTATGTTGATTAGTTGGGTGATTATTACTGTTCTTGAAGAAGTTATTACAACAAAATGTTAATTTCAAGTGTAGACATGTGTTAAACCTATTTCACTATTTCTCCTTGGCTCCTTGCTATAAATGCTATATTTGTTAACTAGTGGCCTAGTGGGTCATGCAGGTTGGCTAATGGGTCAAAACTAGTTAAACTTTTGTGAACCTGACGTGTTGACGTAAAACATTTTGTCTACTTTTTAAAAAGTTTCGGAAGGTGCTAAATATGATTACAAAACCATACCGTTACAGTGAGAATCTAAATTCCTAGATAAAACAATTCATATGATTGTATTCATTATAAATACATGTTGGGTGACTTTTGACATGTTAGACTAGTTTCCTTTAGAGCTAAATTTGTTGTTTTTACCCATATGACCCGTTACAAACAACCTTAACCTAAATTGACCCATTAACGAGTTAAATTTGTTGTTAATAAAACTCGACCATCAAATGCAAGAATCACGATCATAATCTATTATTGATTCCAACATTATTGATAAAACAAAGGTTCAAACACATGAAGATAGCAAGGGTCCATCAAATAGGAACCACTAGTACAATTAGTGCCTTAATGCCAAGGCAATTAGACCATTGGTCTTAATCTACAGCCACTTTAATACTTAAAATATCTACCATAAGTACAAGTCTTAAAGCAAGAGTACAAGCAGATGAAGCAAGCCCGAGTAACACCAATACAAATGAACAAACCAAACCCGAAAAAAAAACCAAGTAATGTTAACCAAATCCGAATAAAAGACATTAACTTACATAGTTGAAGTAGTGGATGCAAAGTGCAAAATGCCTAAAGATATTAATGGGCTAGATTAAGAATCTTTTTGGTTTCTTGTAACTTGCCCCGGAAACTAATTTAGGCCCATGGGTGTTATCCACATCAATGGCTGAACAAATGCTTGGTATGAACTTGTTCTTTCTTGTACGCGTTTGATCCGCTTCTAACCCGTGTACATTATGCTTCCGAGAGTGTACTTGGTGTTTGTTAAACTACTCGATCTCTTGCTTTATAAGCGATCCAACGGTTCCTTTAGTACCGATATCAACAGGAGGTTCTGCGGTTGTTTTTTTGGATATGAATGAAGAAGATTGTGAATTTGTGGGAGAATTGGAACATTTTTTAATTTTTAGTTTTTGAATGGTGAAATGTTGATGAACATGAAATGTTTGCCTTATGATTTATATCCATGTGAAAGAATGGATCTTGTTTTTGTGAAGAAGATTGGGTGGTGATGTGTCATTGTCTTCTTCATGAATATGCATGGAGATGAACATTAAATTTTGGACCAACTCGGTTCAACTAATATAAATATCTTTTGACTATATATAGATTTTAATCTATAAAATAAAATATATAAAATGACAACATATTCAAGTTATCAAACAAATACAATTACTGAACATGGACGGATTTAAAGTGTTGGGTGGCTGAGGTCAAGTGATTCTCGATTTTCTTTTAAGTGTAATATAACAGAGTGATCCGGTTTGCTATACATATTTGAAAAGTCATTAAAATGTAAAATCTTATATATGCCACTTATTATAAGTATAGTTTGTTTATTTATTTATTATAATAGTTTTTTTTATTATTATAAAAAGTTTGATATATATAACATTTTGTAGGTGATAGACAAAAGAGTTATGGGGGTCCATCAAAAATCAAAATCATCCGTGGTAAAGTGGCACACTTGTCAAAATTTGTTTCTTTTTTAATTTTTGTTGGGTAATCCTAGTTTTGTTCACTGACATGTTTACTTTTTTTCTCTAACGTTAACTTATAGCGCAAAAGAAACCATTTGGACTACGAGATCTACTTATTTTTGAACGGTTTTTATACCATAAGAAGCTAACTGACTTTACATTATATATAATGTCTTCTATCTTGGTAACTAGTGGGTTTTTTCGTTCCTAGTTTTCCATATCTTCCGACATACAACTATGATAGTCTCATGAAAAGTTTCTTTTTCTCAACCACCAAGCCCACAAGCCTATGCATCTCCACCAGATCTCTAACCGAGAAAGCGAACAAAGGAGGAACCAAACACCCAAGTTCACTTACAAACATCCAACCGAGGCAACTAAACACCTGGAGAATACATCTGATGATTCCCACTCCGAGTCGCATAAATCACAAGTTCACTTGCAAAAATCGATCGATATTCAATCACGTAAATAGAAAAGAACTACAAACGTCTATAAAACAATTCTCAACACTCATTCTTGTTTTATCTTTTTGAGTTTGACATATATATTAAACCCAATGTGGTATCAGTACAATAGAAACATAGAAGACAGTTTGCAGTAACAGTGTGTAAATAAATATAAAAAAATTGAGTTTTCGATCCTGGGACATGTGGGTTATGGGCCCACCACGCTTCCGCTGCGCCACTCTGATTTGGTGACAAATAAATCATAAACTTATTATATATTCAGTATTTTGTGAGTAACTGACAAATAAAGAATTTGACGGTATGCGAAATTCCAGTTCTGTAGACTTAGTTGGGTCCATAATTTTTAGCAGTCTAATAATATTTCTGTATTATAACATTAATCACATTAACAATCGATAATTCAACACATAAAACATATAAGGCCATCCGTAATGATTAGTGCCTCTAATGGACATTTTCCGTCACATCAACACTATAATGCTCTTTAAAAAGTTTGTAATGGTTAACGCCCCTCAATACCCTCATTCCATCATTACTTTTTCCAATTTTGTTTTCCTCATTAGGCATTATACTAGAAATGCTCATCCATCTTCATGCCCTTATAAAGCTCATGAGAATGATGACGAGGGCATTATCAAACCACTTTATACTCTTTATAATACCCATTATTCATGATCTAACAACTTCTAATCCTAAAAATCTGATTATTCTTAAAATTGTGTTTATTGAAGTTGGACTAGGTTATTTCATGTAAACAACTTTAAAATCCTAAAAAACTAATTATTTTTTGTAATTATGTTTATTGAAGTTAGACTATGTTATTTTTTGACCACATCCCAACACCTAAAAATGAGTTTTGACATCTTTTTTTTTTAAGATTTGATCTCATTTTCATACCTAAACCGTCTCTATATGTATAAAACTTACTATTTCAAGTTCTATCACTTCCGGTTGCACTTTTTAAAACTTTCAACACATCTAAGTAAATTCAAAATGTTAAACTGAAACTAATACCGGCCAGTTGGACTAATTAATTCACTCATTTGGCATTCTGAATCCAGTTGACTTAAATGGCCATTTTTACATAAAATATATTCACAACTTAACAAACATATTTTGATTTAAACTAACCCCAATAGTGACTTTAGTTAATTATCGTTGGTGTATACATGCCCACCATAGAATATTTATTCTGAAAATATTAAGATTCTAAATATATAGGTTAATTGTAGTTTCTGCTTAAACTTTATAGCTTCTGAGTTTATATCTTCAAGTTTGTGACTTTGAGCTTATAGCTCCTGAGCCTATATTTTCAAGGTTGTGGCTTCCGAGCCTATAGCTCCAAGCTTGTGGCTTTGAGATTATGGCTTTTTGCTTGTTGGCTTCTCAGCTTCTTAGCTATTGGACTATGGCATAAGCTGGTATGTTGGATGATTCGTTATTTTGACCAGGTTTGCGTACCTACTTTCGTTATTGGTCCTCTGTCAAAGATGTTTCTGGGTAAGTTATAGGTGCTTCTGGCTGAAGTTATCGTGCTTCAAATTTCTCACCTTATTGTAGCCTTTGGCTTATGTTGCCTGTTGTAATTTTACAGCTATTAACACTGCATAAAGTAGTAGCTGTCTTGTAATAGGTGATGTGAATTGTAAATCCATCTATTTTTTTCTAACTTGACAAGTGAAAAGATGTCTCTTTTGTGAAAGCATATACCATGTCCTTATGTAAAGATCTTTTAACTTTTAAAAAATTACTAGAGAACAAAGTAAGATTCACATGATTTAATTGTTCAATTTACTTCTTGGGAATATGGATCTACATCACAATTGAGTTTTTTTTTTCTTTCATTCCAATAGTTTTGAAAGAAAATTTGGCATATTTTGTATTTTCAATATGGATAATCTATTGACACATGCTCATGTCTATCTGCACACTTTATTTTTTCAATACAGGTCGTATAAGTATACGCAGACAGGTAGTATCACAAATGTAAAAAGTGAAATCTATAAAGACGCTACAAAGTTTGTTTAGGATGGGAAATCCCACTTGTTATCTATAAAACATGATAAGAAGGGTGAAACATCAAAAAGCCCAAACACCGCACAAATGATATGGATTTCCATGGCGGTCGCCATTTCCGTGACGCCGTTGGTACCTTACATCCGTAAACGGCGTCCCACCGCCGTCAAATTACGCGTCGAGGAGCACAGAAAGCAATGGGAAAACTTCTACGAGCGCCATCAAAACAAGGTTTAATTTGAAATTCATTATTGAGTTTGGTCGATTATGCAACTATTAATATTAATTGGTTGCAGTTTTTCAAGGATCGACATTACCTGGACAAGGATTGGGGCCATTACTTTTGTCATCATAACACTAACACTTCCACTCCAAAGGTCCTCTTAGAGGTTCGATTCATATTTCATTTCATCACCACACACACACACACACACATATATATATATATTATATATTATATGTTGCAAAGTTTCTACTTATATTCATGTACATGTTCGAGCTAGAAAAAATGTTTTAACGACAATGCAATTACTATTTAAACCATAAAAAATGGGTTCACTAAACCTAATGCCAATGGCGGAACTTCGAAACCATAAAAATTTGATTTGTAAATGGGCATGTGTTGGAATTGGTATGGGTATACTATTTAATATATATTATATATATATATGTACATATATAGAGAGAGTGTATTGTACAATTGGCCTTAATATCGTACGCGATGAGAATTCTGCACTTTGTAAACTTTCCGAGTTTGTGAGTTTTGTGAGTGCAATCGTCCGAGTTTGTGAGTTATGAGCCCGCATGTTGGAAACCTTCCGAGTTCGTTAAGTCGCATGGTGAATCTTCCGACTTTGTGAAGTTTCCGAGTTTGTATGTCAAATCCGCATGTTATATTTCATCAAGTACGCATCATACGTTAAGGCCAATTGTACGTTAACCAACCCCTATATATATATACACACACACGTCGGATTTTATTTAAAAAAAGACATGCCCCTCGAAATCCCTGTAGACCATAAAGGCCGCCCATGCTTATAGAAAGTATTCCGCGATTGTGCAGGCAGGTTGTGGAGCTGGCAACACAATGTTTCCTCTTGCCAAGAAATATCCTCAACTTTATATTCATGCTTGTGATTTCTCACATCATGCTATCACACTTGTTAAGGTATGTTGTTCTGTCTGGAGGTGGCAGTAGTTGGAGTTGGTCTGTCCCTCAAAAACACTTTTTGTCTATCCTTTTACAAAAATAAGTAATGTGTTAGTTATGATAACAGAAATTACACTATTCTGATTACAATTAATATAATAATACATCTTTTTATTAAAAACAACTTAACAGCTAGTAATGTAGTATGTAGGTCATAGTTATAGGTCAAAATCTCCACCTATATATAAATCCTCACCATCACAACTCAGAACAAGTGGTGCAAACGAGCCAAGCCGAGCTTGAGCTCGATTAACATATGAGGGCTCGAGCTCGGCTCAGTTTGTGCTTTGTTTGCAAAAGTTTCTCAAGCTCGGCTCGTTTATTATAATAAATAAAAATAATATGAATAATAGACTTCTTTAGGATCATGGGCTCGATAAGTGAAGCTCGGGCTCAGCTCATTTACTAAACAAGTTTATTTTTAGGTTCGAGCTCGGCTCGTAAACAAGTTTAAATAAGCTCGGCTCGTTTACTAGACAACTATAAATAAAGGGTAAATGTTATTAAATATTAATAAAAACTAATATTAAACTAAAGCTCGATAAGGCTTGACGAGCTTCACATGCTAGGCTCGAGCTCGGGCTCGATAAATAAACGAGCTTTATTTAGGCTCAAGCTCGGCTCGGGCTCGATAAGGCTCGGCTCGGCTCGTTTCGAGCTTTTTCTCAAGCCGATCTCTAGTAGCTTGCGAGCCGCTCGGCTCGTTTACACCCTTACTCAGAAGCAACATGAATCTGTTACTAACTTTGGGGATTTTATTCAAATGCAGTCACATCCAAATTTTCGCAAAGATCAAATTAATGTCTTTGTTTGCAATATTGCTGAAGAAAATCTTTGTGATCATATTATGCCTGCATCTGTCGATATTGTCACATTGGTAAGCATGTACTTTACAAGTTCAAGATTTTTTTCTCTATTTTTATTATGGGCTATTGAGAATTTTAGAAAATCTTGATGAGCACTTGAAATTTTTAAGCAGGTTTTTACGTTATCTGCAGTCTCTCCAGAGAAGATGGCAGTTATCATACAAAACCTTCGACTTGTATTAAAGGTCACTCTCACAACTTTTGTTGGCTTTTATGAACTCTTAAAACGGTTAAGTCCTTAGTTCACTTTTGCCGGTTTGACCAAACAACGGTTTAGAAAGTGTATATAAACTAACTATTCAGTTGAACCGGCCGCGATTTGCTTTGGTTAGTTACTCCCTCCGTCCTAAAATAGTTGTCCTCATTGATATATATATATATAACACACACACACACACTAATTTTCCCATTTTACTTATTATTGAAATTTGCAAAATTTTTCAATTCAATTGATATCATGAATGGATTAAGAGTAAGCTAAATTGTGTTTTTATGTTTGTGGACAGTTGTTATGGGAGTAGGTAGTGCCTATCTGTACATTTTTCCTTTCTTTGTAATTCTAGTATATTGGTAACCCACATTCCTTATGTGTGGATGACATATATATTTGCAGCCAAACGGTCATGTTCTTTTTCGGGATTATGCTATTGGGGATTATGCTCAAGTGAGCTTCCAAGCTTCTTATAATTTCTTATTCGAGTTTATATATCGCTCAAATTACCATTTTAGTCACCATAATATGGAAAGAGCTTTTTACCATAACTTTATGACCGTTTTGCAGACAATGCTGATGAGCAAAAATCAAGTTATCAGCGAGAACTTCTATTTTCGTGGAGATGGCACTGTAAGAATTATGTTGACTTTTCGTTCTCATCATCAGCGCTGTTAAAAATGAACCAAAAAATAAAACGAAGTATTAATATTTTTGTATTATAGAAATAAACCATCAGGGTCGTTTGAAAACAGGGACGCCCCGCTTGCGGTATGCTCATTTAATGTATATATGTGTGGACGCTCGGGGGGGGGAGGAGTGAAAGTGCACTAATTTTAACGTTATTTTATTGATTTCGTTAAAATAACGTTAAAAGAGGAGGATGGTTAATCATGCATCATGTGGTGGCGTTATAGCCGAAAGACAAGGGGGTACATGCACTAATCGGTCTTTGTTTCAATTGCTGAGTGTTATGTGCCTTATGTCCAAGGCTTGATGCAAAACTACTGTCGAGCCAGGGGTCTCACTGAAACAGTCTCTCTATTCCTACGGGGTAGAGGTAAGGCTGTTTACATCTTACCCTCCTGAGACCCTACCTTAGCTTTGCTATTGGTGGGATTTACTGAGTATGATGATGGATGATGGATGGTATTATAGAAATAAATTCCTAATAAGGAGATCTCAACCTTCATATACGGCTTGATTTCAAACTCATTTCTATTTCGTTAAAATCCATATATTTCACTAAATTCTCTCTTCTATCAACCAATCCGAACATATTTTCAATTGTTATTGTCAAATACATATCTGTAGTGTTCGTTCTACTTCTCTGAAGATTTCTTGTCAAGGTTATTCGAAAGAGCTGGATTTGTTGTAGTGGATATGAATACATATAACAAAGAAATAATAAACAGAGCTCGAAATATTACCATGCAGAGGTATTTTCTTACTCTTAAAAAGTTTGTTCTACTTTTTAACTATTTATGGGTGGATTAGTTATATCTAGATCACTATTTTTCTATTTTAGGCGTTGGATACGAGCTGTTTTCAGACGACCCTGATGGTTTACGTGCACTTTGCTAAACAAGAGCGTCACACTGCATTAATGACACCAAAATGGGATTTGCTGTTAATTTGGTTTCTAGTCCTACGGGTCATCTGAAAGTGTATAACACATTGATTTGGGCTCTTCAGGGAGAGAATGAAGGTCTGGACTGAATCTATTCTTGTGTCACATGTGAACTAAAACGTATTCATATCTATTATTTCATAGTATATAAAAACCATAGCTGTTAAAGACTATGATGGGCAAGCTGTTTTAGTAGCTTCTGACATGAGCTGCTTTTGTATTTCTAGCATAGGCTGCCTTTGTCTTTTTTATTGATAGATGCTTAAAAATAAACGTGTCTTTATTTATAAAGCAATCGTGTTTGAGGTGTCTGAGGCTCCCAATATTAGTTCTCTGCCCGAGGAAGCTTGGTCATATGCTGTCTTTGCTGGGTTCCTGCTTATCGTCTTCAGGCTAGTAGCTTCCTAGCGTATAGGTTTTTGGCTTCAAGCTTCATACCTTGTAGCTTCCGAGTCAATACCTTCAAGCTTGTAGCTTCCGAACCTATAGCTTCCAAGTTTATAGCTTCCGAGCCTATATCTTCAAGCTTGTAGCTTCTGAGCCTATAACTTCAAGCTTGTGGCTTTGAGCTTATAGCTTATTGCTTGTTGGCTTCTTAGTTTCTTGACTATTGGACTATGCCAAAAGCTGGTATGCTGGATGCTTCGTTATTTTGAGCAGGTCTGCGTACCTACTTTCGTTATTAGTCCTCAATCAAAGATGTTTATGGCGGAGATATGGGTGCTCCTGGCTTTAGTTGTCGTGCTTCAAGTTTCTCACCGTATTGTAGCTTCTGGCTTAAGTTGCTTGTATTTTTACATCTGTTAACAATGCTTAAAGTAGTAGTAGTATTGTAATAGGTGATGTGAATAGTAGACCCGTCTACTTTTTCTGACTTGACAAGTGACAAGATGTCTCTTTTGTTTGTTAAAGAACATGCTCATGTCCTTATTTAAAGATCTTTTGACTTTTAGAAAATTAGTAGAGGACAAAGTGGAATCACATGATTTAATTGTTCAATTTTTTCTTGGGAATATGGATCTACATCACATTCGAGATTTTTTGCATTCCAATGGTTTTGAAAGAAAATTTGGCATATTTTTTATTTCCAAAAGGGATATACTATTGTCACACCCTCATGTCTATCCGCACACTTTGCTTTTTCAATACGGGTCGTATAGACACAAAAATCAAAAGTCAAATCTGCAAATTTCAGTTCTTGTTTGGCGGCTGATTGGACCTATATGGGTCATATTGAATTATTGCATACTATGCCCAGCAAACATACTTCTCATCTTTGTTCAAAAACTGTATTTCAGCAAAGCTATGCACACTTAGATTACCACTAAATACATACATAAATACATGTTTCACTTGGTTCCAGCTTACACATCGAATGACCCATCTCCAAAGACCGAGTTTTGGGTACAACTATGCATGTTCGCATTTCTTATTATACATTACCTACCACTTATTTAGTTACAGTCGCTTCACTTAGCTACATGCACGCGTGTCACATTTTTATCGTGTTATGTGGCGCATAATTATGCCAGCTACACGCTGGAACACCACACTTTGTGTGTAGCCATCATTATTTGGGTACGTATTTCCCGTGTACAAATCTTTATTTGATTGCACACCATGTTTTCATGCTGCTGCAGACCACGCATGACATTATTATTTGGTACAACTTCTCATATAAAAAATGGGAAATTTTAAAAAGCAATCACATTACACCATACCAGTGATGGATACTTCCTAGAGATAAAATATTTATAAGTTATGGCTTATACAAGTTCTTTGTGCCTAGGCCGAACCCGAAAACACACGCAAGACACTTTTCAGCTTATACAAGCGCATGTAAAACATAGTTTGACTAATTACGAGTATTCATCATGGCGCCAGCGAACATCATATAACAGCAATGACATCATGGTGTTCCATCAATGGCACTGAACCGGACGTACATACACGGTATGGCAACGGAAGTACTACTATAACCCGACAAGGCCACCAAAGCCAAATGACCTGATCCGGACATTCCGGTATAGACGCCAGACGATCCTTATTCAGAGACATAGATTTGTTTTTTCTACATCAAGTAACCCATCTCTTATGCTACATTATTCATTATTCACCGCTTATTCGGTCATGCTACATTATTTACCACTTATCCGGTCATGGTCGCGTTAATTAGCTACGTGCCCAAGCACTATGCTTTGTAAGGTTGTGTGCAGCATTAACACTTGCCTACATACACATCTTTATTTGGTTATGCGCATAAGACAGTACTTTACAGCCTATATAAGCTCCTCGCGCTGTGAAGTGAAGCCCGCAAAAAATGCGCAAGATACTTTATAGCTTGTACAAGGTATTTGCGGCATCAAGTAGGCAGAGCCCGAAAAGCCGCAAGACACTTTACACCATTGTCACTCGCGGTCTTATCGTTGAGGTGCCACTGTGACGCACCATCTTCTTGTCAGATGACCGCTATGGCGCGCCATCTCATCACGAGGTAACCCCCTTCTTAACAAACGGTGATTGCCACCTTTTTCAAGCAAGCACATTCAGGCCGCCTAGTTTGCGTCACCGACCCTCCTGCCGCCTGCCTTGGCACAAACAAACGACCTTCACTAGGAAAAAGATATAAATGGGCTTTACATCTTCAAGTCGGATCAGATAAGTTTTTATCTTCTGTGACACATAATTTTTAGAAGACATGGAATCCATTTTGATTTGCTTAAACTTTTTATACACCAACATTCGTATGAAAAAAAAAACAAGTTGGGAGTGCTAAATAGTAAATAGATTGTGCTCACATGGTGAGCTTGACATGAACCCGACTGCTTAATGAACCTAAATACAACACGAATATAGAGGTCGAACCTAAATACAACACGAATATAGATGTCGTGTCAGACACCAAACCCAAACATGACTCACGTTAACAACACACGACAATTCTAACACGAAATCATTTTAGTACTCCAGAATCCCTTATTTGTAGGGTAAAAACAACTGCTCTTTAACATTGAAGTTTTAGGGGGTTCGGGGCGCTGTTATGGATCAAAATCCACGCGTGGTCAGTCTGTGTGACACTGCCTCCGGCCTTATTCAAAACACGTGAACTTTATCACTCCTGGCCAGCCCCACGCATTGAGTTAAGAAAATTTGTTACCGTTGTGGATGATGACCGTTGCTATTTGACCGTTTGGTGGAGGAGATTTATAAAAAATACCTTCTGTTGATATACATATATATACACACAATTATCAAACTCAAAAAAAAAAACACAATCTTTCAACATACAAAAATACAATCTTTCAACCTACAGAAAAATACCATCTTTCAATCCAAAATGGAAGGTTCAAGCAAACGCGGTTCGGGTTCGAAGAAAAACCCATACAGCCAAAGGTTCGAGCTAATCTTGGCAAGCCATCGAGATTTCGCTTGCAAGACGAAGCCGACCCAATCCCACCATTTCAAACCCAACCGTTTCCCAACCAACATTTTCAAACCCAACAATTTCAAACCCAACCGTTTCAAAACCAAGCGTATCAAAACCAACCTTTCATTCCACCATCTCAACCTCAACAATTTCAAACCCAACCGTTTAATCAAATGTCACTCGACCGTTTAATCAAATGTCACTCGACCCACTAGAAGATAACAATCTCATCCACCAATTCGCCCGTGCATATCGCGAACCACAACAACAACTTGATGAAGATGACGATAGTGAACCGGTTCAAGAAGAAGACGAAGACAATGAAGAAGTTGAAATCGTCCCAACATCTGGTCGGAGAGGTTGGACGAGCGAGGAGGAGGTCGCCTTGGTCAAGGCATACTTGCACACCTCCGAAGACAAAAAACATTCGAATGAACAAAGAAGAGACTCATTTTGGAGATGAATTATGTTACATTTTTCCAAACTTCCTGGTTCAACCGAACGCAACATGGATCAAATGACTTCAAAGTGGGGAGATTTGAACTGAAAAATGAGTATGCTTCACTCAATTGGTAACTTTTTATTTAAGTTATTACTATATTTTGTTAATTTTTTATCTTGTTTTATAAAATATATTTTTTTTGTATTTTTTATAGACCCGGAATCCACAAAGCGGAGCGGCGAGGCAACTATCATAAAAAAGCCCTAGAAGAGTATTGCCGAACATACAAGTATAAATCTTTTCTACACTTGGCGTCGTGGGAGGTTGCGAGACATCACTCGAAGTGGATACCGGTTGCGTTGGTCGACATGGATGGGCCGATGGCTCCAAAGAAAAAAGGAGGTCCCAAAAGATCAAAAACTTCCGAGTCCGGGAACTACACTACTTCCGAGCCCTTCAACATGCCCGAAATGAATTTGAACGACCAACCCGATGACGAATCCGAACAAGATGATACGCCGACAAGGTCGCGTCGCAAGAAAAGTGGTGATTCGTCAAGTAGAGGAAAAGAAGCGGTGGCGGAGTCCATCACCGAATTCAAAGCGGCTAAATTGGTGGAAATGTCTGAATCCAAAGAAAAAAAAAAGAAAAACTTGCGGCTTCAAAACTTATACGTGACAAGGCGTATATTAAACACTTGACCGAAAACGAAAAAAAATCGTGATTTAAACGTCTTGTTACAACCGCACAATATTCTTGACGAACCGTTTAAGTCGATCGTACATTCCTACGTCAACGCAAACGCGAAATATGTGAAAATGGGGTTCGGCGATACTGTAGATTTTTTATGTTTTTTTTAATTTGCAATGTTTAGTTTTTTCTTTTACTTTGTAATTTAGGATTTATTTAATGTATTTTTTCTTTAAATGAAATCATTATTGTTAATTTATAATTTAAAAAAAAAACATCACTAGTGATAGACACCTCTACTAAAACCCATTATTAGTGATAGAATCAAACTCAATGACGTGACAGACAATAATTGGGTGTGATGAGTGATGAAAAATTGAGCACCCCTACCCCAGGTATAGTAACATACTCCATAATTTAAGTTTCGAAGTAAAATACCTTTCAAAAAACTTGTAAAAACAAATGGGTCAACCTAACCTAAGACATGCATGTTTAACTTTAAGTGAATATATCGAAAACTAATTTAAAACCGGCAAGACTAAACCTGAGCGCACGAATCCTGTGTTCGGTTTGTATCGTGTTACACGTGGAAAAAGTATAGGCATATGACGAATACAAAAGTGCAAGGTCCAATACAAATTGTAAAAAGCTCCAAAAAGATGATTTATATCGGGAAGCCTTTCTCTAATTATATCAGAGCCAGGTTTCGATCCTGGGACCTGTGGGTTATGGGCCCACCACGCTTCCGCTGCGCCACTCTGATTTGGTGACAAATGAATCATTAATTTTATTAATATTTCTCAATTCCTGCAATTGATACAACAGCGAAGAACACCAATGGCGATAATTTCATGCGTTGCGCAACCCATCTTCACAACTTCAGACACCAAATTCGAAAAAGATTCAACCCCAGTTCGTAAATTTGGTTCACAGTTAATGGGTATGCGAAAAAGGCTCGAGCTTTGCAAGCTAAGTTCAAGAATTGGGCCTGGTTGTGGTTCAAGAACCCCTTTTTTGTTGTTTGTTTTTGTGTTGAAAGTTCTGTGCTTTATTTATTTTTTTATTGAAATTTTTAATTCCTAGTTATTGTATTGTGGTTCTTGGAGCTATAACTATTATGTTTTGGGGAAAATTACAGTTTAGTTATAAATATTATTTATTGGGTAGATGATACTTGAACTTTAGGATGCTGTATTAAAGATCTTTAGAAACCTATATTGCATGTTTGTATATTCACAAGTCAGATACAATTTAGCCACAATTTGTGTTTGACATATCTTTTTTTTGTGTAGAATTTTTGAATCTTAATTTGGATACCTTTACTGGTTAGTCACTTTTCTCTCATTGAGGTCCCAAGTTCAACTCCCACTAGCATCACATTAAAAAACATTGATGGTGGCAATGAACTTTAGAACTAGGCCTCTCTAGAGGTCCCCAATTCAAAACCAAGCCGAATCGGGCTTTACCAAAGTGGGCCTTCGGGTGGGCGGGTCTTCCCGAATAGTGGGTTGGGTATGCATCCAACTCTGATTGTTATGGAGGAGTGAATGCATTTGCTCTATTGAGGGCATCCAAGGGTGCTTATCTGGTGATTCAGTTGACCGTTGAAAAAAATATGGAGTTGTTGATTGTTTGTTGGTCAATTTTTGGATATTAAAGAACCAATTTTGCACTTTATTCATTGATTTTTATTGAAAATTTTAAAATCTTGATACCATGTCAAGATATCTAAATCAAAATGATAAAATATTTGATAACTGAAATAATTTTACTGATTGAATGTTTGAAGATAGAAAAACATAAAAACTGAAGGATAAAAAACAAGACACAATAAAGTAGTCAACACAGAATGCTACGAATACCAACACCATAAGACATTGAAGAACCAGAATACACCTATGTAGAAGCTTGAAGAAGGCTCGGTACTGGATTGAGCCCGATATCATGGATTCGATGATTGGGCCCAAGCCCAAGTTGCTCCTCCAAAGTGCATAGACTCGGTACTGGACAAAAGGCTCCACATGTTTGGTAAGTTTCAGCGGGCTTAGTTCTGATAAGCCTATTCTTAGGCCAACCCATTTGGTTAAGGTAGGGGTGTGCGTGGGTTGGTTTTCGCTCAAAATAATAACCATAACAGGATGTCGGTTAATCGATAACCATAACCGATTGGTTATGGCGGTTATGGTTAATCGGTTTTGAAGGTCATAACGGGTCAGTTATGGGTGGTTTACTGTGAAATTGGGCCTACCTAAAAATAGCTTAATTTTTTTTGAACATGGAATAAATTGTTATTAAATTATTAATATGCATTACTATAATGAATAGTATTAAAAACACATGTAATCTACAATATTAACTACCGAATATTCAAATAAAGTGATATCGTATCTTCATATAAATTCAAATAAACATCTTAACCAAACGATATGAAATAAGCCCTAAATACTAAAAATGTTCAACCAAAAATATCAAATATTGAAAAAATGGTTGAAGTCCTAAATCTTACTAAGATTTAACTACATGCCGATTTGGTTCGGTTATGGTGGGTATAGAAATATTGATAACCATAATCGACATGCTACTTTCGGTTTTTTAAAAAAAATCCACCGGTTTTTTATTTGTTCGGTTTTGTCGGTTAATTGGGTTTTTTGCATGAGGGGTGTACCACGATAACTACTTATTAGATCTAGAGATATATGAGTTCTTCGGATAAGAACGAGATCGTCGAGACTGATGACCATAGATTGGGAAAATATTTTCCAGTGAGGTTAGGTTATCGCACTTGTGTGAAGGAATTGGCACGGTGGGTATTGGGTGTGTGTTAAACATTATATTTTTTTAAAGTGCGGTTTACAGAGTAAAACCAAACCCTTAAAGATTTGAAAACCTTCAGCTTGGAAGTGTATCCAAGGATCACCTAGCTTTGTTCTCGGTTAAGAGGAGTACAGGCCGGGTTGGTTACCGGAGAACCTTAACAAATATATGATTTATCATTTGTTGGAAGCTACCATCAATTTTTTTTTTTAAAGTACATCATAAAACGGGTCATATTATAGAAGGTTAACTTGTGATCATAAAAGACCTTATGAAAGATCTTGGTTAGTCACTTATTAGATAACACGAACACATTCATGTGGATCTTATCACAGTAAATTCGAAAAACAAACATAAAAGTAACACGAATACAATTGTTACAACCATACATATACACGGCGAGAGAAATAGCTGGCCGCGGGGTAGGTTTAACAATAGGGATCGGTACCCTCAACCACACCACAATCGTTAAGGACGGTGACAGGGATGCCGCCAGCCTGAAGCCCTTGACACACACACCAAATGCTTTCAACATGTGGATTCCAGAAGTCTGTTGAGTTCTTTGGGGTGTTGCAACAGTTTTCATCAGCTCCGTTGGTACATGGAGCTCCCTCAAGGAAGTAAGTCATACATTGGGCTTGTGCTAAAGGAGCAGTTGTGACCAATGCGATCATTACCAACACACAAAGCACATCTTTCACCATAATGTTATTGTTTCTTCTTCACAATAACTTCACCTGCTTGTAGCTTCATTGTGCTTTCATTTTTTTATATCAGAGTTAATTACACATGGAGTCCTTGTGGTTTTGGAGTTTGCAGTAGTGTAGTTTTAATTTTTTAACACTTTAAGGTACTGAGACTAACGGATGTTAATTCTGTACGTTAAGTTCAAGTGAAATAACCAAAATACCGTTTTAGTTAAAAAGTAAAAATTAATAGGTTTCTTTTTATAGTTTAATGATTATGAATTACAAGAATTATATAGAACATCTGTTGATGGCTGGCCTGAACTTAATGGTAAGGTGTTAGACTTAGTACCCAACGTATTACAAAGTTGAAAACACATAAGCTGAAGTGCAATTCTAAAACTTTAGACCTCAAAAATGTTATAAACCCTAGGGAGTGTGTGATTAACTCTATATTATACATATATATATAAAGTCAACTCTATTATTTTTGCATCCAAAATAGGCTGACTAATTATATATATGTATAAAAGTCAACTCTATTATTTTTATGAATCCATTTAATATATACATGTGAATAGTGGATTGACATATTTGATGCCACAGAAGGATGACTTATGATTATGTCATTGTTAATGTTACAAACAAGATTGATTAATCAATTACTTGTTTTAATCTACTTCTATTGTGACAACGTATCGGTAAAAAAAATGTATATAACATAGTAAATGTATAATATGCATCAAGCGCATACAGTGACGAACCCAGGAAATATTTTCAAGGGGTGCGAACGATGGGTTTAACCAAATTTTCAAGAGTTGCGATCGAGATTTTGCCCTATAAAATATATACTTATCTTTTTTCAAGGGGTGCGTCCACCCAGACCTTGTAGTCCCATGAGCACACCACAGAAACATGGGCTTCACGGGCGATTCTATTACAATCCCATTGGTGAAAGCCATCACCAATGAGCTTTGTTGCATCGGTATATCGGTTGTGGGTTGTTGGAAAAATAGTGAAAATGGAGTGTTTTTTCTTAAGTTTTATAAATATATTTATATTAAACTTTAGTTAATATAAACACTATTTTGTGGATCTGTGTTGTATATTTTAAGGACTTTACAACAAACTAAATTGTAATGAAATTGTAGTTAGGATGAATGAAATATTGTTGGTTAAATTTGAACATATGAAAGCTCTCTAGAACTTGAATATATGAAAGCTGAGATCCGAGATTAAAAAGAAACAGAAATAGTATAAACGTGAAAACTTCCCATCCAAAATGGGCGGACTAATTAATAATATTTCTATGAATCCATTTAATACTTGTGCAAAGGCGATGACCTATTTGATGCCCACGAAAGGATGAACTTATGCATTAGATCGTGAGGTATGATCGTTGGTTTGTGTGGGGAAAGCCAACCAACGTTGCTTTAGCTATATTGGGCCAGTGTGGGTAGTGGCGTTGCCCCGCTGGCGTGGCTATGAAGCCTGGCGTGGGGAGGGTTGGGAAGATGATGTAGATAGCTGGGATTGGCTGTTTTATAGGACCGTGGCTAGCCGTTGGCCAACGACTATTTAAAAAAAATTCTATAACTTATATTCTATATAAGTCAATAATTCTTACTAAATTTTACTATCCAAATATTCAAAAACCATCTCCCATCACCAAATTTTACTATCCAAATATTCAAAAACCGTTGGGCTAGCCGTTGGCCAACGGCTATTTAAAAAAATATCTATAACTTATATTCTATATAAATCTAATAATTGTTACTAAACTTTACTATCCAAATATTCAAATACCATCTCCCATCACCAAAAAAAGTATATTCAATGAATTCTTCAAGTTCAAGCGATTCGTCTGATAGTTATGATTCGTCATCCTTATCGAACGATGGGGCGGAAATATTATTATCAACAGTGGCGATGGTCTTGAAAGCTATCGTTGAAGATTCAGACTTCTCAACCCCAACCCAAACGGAGGAAGTATATCGTTCGTGAACGCACAACCGCTCACGATTTGCTGGTAAGCGATTAATTGTCACCCGAACTAACATTTGATGAAAGAATGTTTAGGCGTTGTTTTCGTCTGAGTAAAAAATTTATTTTTAAAAAGATCAAAGGATTTAGAGGAAAATTACAATTTTTTTCCGACAAAGACCCGATGCACGTAGTATTTAGGATTTACCACGTGGCAAAAGGTTACGGCCGCCCTAAGATAATTGGCTTACAAGAATAGTTCCGACATAATGGACGAGTATTTAAAAATGTCGGCACAGGTGGCTAGAGAAAACCTTCACAATGTTTATGCTTGTATCATTTAACTATATATGAAAAAATACTGATGAAACATCACGCTGAATATCATGGTCTCCCCAAGATGAGAGGTAGTCTATATTGTATGAAATGGGAGTGGGAACTCTGTCCAACTGAATGGCAAGGCTCTCACACAAGCGGATATAATGGAATGTCGGCTATGATGCTTGAAGCTGTTGTATCACAAGATCTTTGAATATGGCATGCATTCTTTGGTATGCCAGGTTCACATAACGATATAAATATTATTCATCACTCGCCCCTTTTCAATAATCTAATAAATGGTGTTGGACCCAAAGTAACATTTTTTGTAAATGATGTTGAATTTTAGTATGGGTATTATCTTGTAGATGGAATTGACCCTGAGTGGGCTGCTTTTGTGAAATCATTTTCAAGAGATGGAACCCTAGATTGTAAAAGAGTAAAGTTTAACAAAGTTCAGATGGCGGCACGCTAAGACATTGAGCGAGCATTTGGTGTTTTGAAGAAACAGTGGTGCATGTTGAGCATGCGTTGTCGATTGTATGAAAAGATCAAATAAGAAACGTGATGTACGTGTGCATCATTTTACACAACATGATTTTAGAGGATGAAGGCCGGGCAATAGTTGAATATTATCCAGAGGAGACCGATCAAATAACGAAGACATTAGTGACGAACAGAGAACGTAAAACCAAAATCTAATCGAGTCAAGATAAATAAATTCAAATCTTCGAGCTGATTTATTAGAACATGTTTCAACACTTTCTAGATTTGACTACATTGAAGACGAAGATGAAGATGACTGACTTTTTTGTGATGTAATGCATTTTTTTGTTGTAGTTATTTAATATTAATTAAATAGGTGTTTTTAAAATTAATTTAGTAAATTCTATGATTAAAATACAAAAAAAAATTAGGTGCCAAATGGCACCCTACGCCGCTTTGCCACGCCCCCTCCACACCATAGACTGGCGGAGCCCACATGTGTCACATGTCAAGCAATGCCCCCAACCCAAGTCCTTCTACAACAGTCTTATGCCATTATTAATGTCATAAACAAGATTAATTAATTAATTGTTCTATTTTTATGATATGAGGCTTGGTTTTCTAATGGAGACTTAAGTTTAATTTCCACCTGGATCAATGGAGTGGATATAGACAATGAAAGATTTAAACTAGGTCTTTTGTGAGGTTGTCAGTTCGATTCCCGAGCCCAACAGGGTTTTCGTCCCACCGTGTGTTACGCCAGAGAGTTCTGCTCTTATGGTGGTATAACGACTGTCAAGTGACAGCCAGCGTGGCCAGGTTAGCCTGGCTAGAGTAGGGCAATATGGGGCTCTCTGATTAAAGAGTGTGGTAACCTTATACATAAAGTTCACCGTTAAAAAAAACCTTACTATTAAATTAAATCAACTTAAACGATCTATACAATGTAGGAATTGAACCCTAGTCTTCTTTACAAAAGACAAGAGGCTCTATCACTTAGTCAAATCTAGAATGAAAATTAATTAATTAGTAGTTTTAAGTTGCCCCTCTTGTGATAACGTTCTCTGTAAAAATATTGTATATAACATAGTAAACGTATAACATGTATCACAAACACACACCACAAGAAAACATGGGATTCACTAATTAACGATTTTGTAGCATCCCATCGGTCAAAGCCATCACCCATGAGCTTATGTCACGTTGGTATATCGGTTGGGGGTTGTTGGAAAAAAAATGTAAAAATGAGAGTTGTTTTCACTAGTTGTAATGTATATATTTCTTAAAGTTAGTACAAATATATTTATATTAAACTTTGGTTAATATATGTACTATTTTGTGGATTTGTGTTCTATGTTGTAAGGGTTTTACAATGAGTTAAACAATGTCAATCAGAGCTAAGATGAGTAAGATATCAATGATTAAAGTTGGGACTTGAATATATAAAAGTTGGGAAAAAGGAAAATGGAAAATGATAGAAATGTGGGAACTTGTCTCACATGGAATGATAGGAGGAGGAAACAAAACTGGAGTGTCTTATATACGGGAACACTCTTTTCTTATTGTTTCCTAAACCCCACACCAACGGGTTCGTGAACCTTAACTCGCGTGTGCATGGTGTGGGTTTGATGGTGCACTTTGCACTTCGTACACTCTTCAATAGTTTTGCCCGTCAGTTGTTTGAGCCAGTAGTTGTTTTAGATCAGTTGTATTAGTTGGTTGACACAACGGTAGTTCTGAGATCAGTTGTTTCGCACTGTTTAAGCTGAAACTAGTTCAAAAGTTTCTGGTCAATCATTTAAACAGAATAACATGCATTGAAGACGTTCAATAACATTTATTTTTCCATTAATTCTTGAAATAACTGTTTCAACTTAGTTAAGTATAAATACAAGGTTCCTTAGTGTCGATATACACTTAAGAGACATAATAAAAACCATCTAACAGTCTGTTCATCTCACCTGTTGTACTCATTCCTCTTTTAACTTTTGAGTTTGACATGTAATACACAACAAATTTAATAAACAACCTTCAAAATATTTATAAAAATAAATGGATTTACCCTACAATTAATCCGAGACCAACCCATTTGGCTAAAAGTAATCGACTCGAAACACCTAAGATATTAAACCCAACGTGGTATCAGTTTAATAAACATGAAAGACAGTCTGTAGTGACAAACATGCTAATAAAAGAAAACTTAAGTTTATTATGGAAAGATTATGATTTTGTTATATATTTAACACTGATCATTTATAAAAAGTTCATCTTTTAGACAGAAAGTGTTTTGGGCCAACCTGGCCCAAACCTGTACCAAAAAACCTGTTCTGAGTGCTGACCCGTTACCCAGCCTGTTAAACTGGCCGATTTCGCCACCTCTTCATGTTCTTTTATGATTCTGTAATATTCACTCATTACAAGAATCAAGAAAACTCAAGATTATTTATCTTGATGTACTTGTAAATGAATCCTTTTTTTACTTGATTTGTTGCAGTACTTCAATGACATGGGTATGCTTGCTGTCAAAGGCACGTATGATAAAATGGAAGCTCTTTTATGCCAAATATTGATCCCGTCGATATTTTATTGACGATGGCTTCTTCTGAAGGAGATAAGTAAGATAGAGGAATTACTGAGAGCTGGAGTCAAGCAGATGGAAAAACAACACTTGATAAGGCATCAAGTGATGAAATCAAGAATTTTTATTCTAAGTATTTCTTCCCAAAAGACTTGCAAAAACTAAAGATTGTTGCTGTTATATTCTTGTTCTTTATCAGAAATATAGATACAAGATGTAATGTTATTGTTCCTTTTGAGGTATAGATTTGTCATTAGATGTTGATTTGCTATTGAGCTATATGTTATGTGTTTTTTTTAATTGGGAATATACATTTGTTATTTGTGAGAAGAAATGAAAATGTAATTGTTTATTTGCCTGTGTTAGTGGGCTCTCAAGTCTCAACTATGATGAGACTTGCATTGATAACTTTTCAATTTATTTCTTAAAAGTACAAACATTGAGAGATCTTTAGTTTATAAATTATGATATGATCATAGTTATTATACAAACATATTAAATGTATTAAATATAACATTGTTTAGTCTCACAAGCCGACTCGAGCTCATTAAAGCTCTGCTTTTCGTGTTTTTAATCAGCCAATCCAAAATATCCCGGAAATCAAGGTTTGCTTCATACAAAACTTTAAGAAAAATAATATTCTTCTTGACCTTTCCCATTCATTCCCCAAGTGGGTTACTTTGAAATTTAAAGCAACTTTATCCTATATGTAAAAAGATAGTGCATTTGAAGGCATCTCGTACATGGGATGCCACCTAATAAGAATTAAAAGCTTTTTTTATAATCTAGAAATTAGAAAATATTAATCAAACTTTCTTCTATCCTTCCTTGAGAATTTATCGAAATATTTCTCACATTTTCTAACTTTATCCACACCAACGTCAATTTGTTTCAATCTAATTTGACAATAAATTAAGCATATGAGCACAATGAAGTAGCTGTACAATTCAAAACTTGAAGAGGCATTATGCAAATAATAGAAAACAACTTCTCTTCCATAATTCTTGACCAAGCCATTATTTTTTAGTAGATACCGTTATGTTAAGGGGCCATGTAAGAAAATAACATATTTTATATAGAAAGAAATGTATTTTTCTTGATTACATATGTATGTAGTAAATAGGAACGATAGAAATCCTACTTGAGTTAAAGAATTTTTTTTTTAACGGTAAATTTGGATCACTTACGGACTACTGAAGTATTAACACGCCATCAACGGAATCACCCGATCATATCCATCTCCACTAGGCATAAAGCCTATACATCAATTCAGAAGAAAACCCAATAAATATGGGAAAACCCCACTTATGGGAATCGAACCCATGACTTATTGGTACCAAAGCCTTATCACACCCCCATAATACCACTATGCTATAAAGTCATGGACAAAACTCACTTGAGTTGAAAAAACACAAGAAAACCCTATGTAACATTTTTTTATTTTTCTAAAAAAGCAGGGAATGTAACATACATATATTTGAACATTTTTATAAAGCCAACTAGTTTTTTAATGTTCAAAATCTGTATGTTACATTTTTTGGACATATATATTGTGCAACATGGAACTTTTAACATTTTAAAAAAAAACTACACAGCGCTTTTTTGTTTTTATAAAAATGTTACAAAGGGTTTTTACAAGGGTTTCTTGAGTTTTTTCAACTTAAGTGAATTTTCATTTTATCCTCCCCTATATATATACACACACATACATATATATAAGGTTAGATTCATTTGTGAACAACCCCTTGATTGTGAACACTAGTTAACTAATCCTAGTACTTGATTATCAACATAATCAATGGTCAAGTTTTGTTCACTCAGTTCACAAATACACTAGTTTTCACTCTAGAACCATATATATATATATATATATATATATATATATATATATATACTAGTAGGATGCCCGCACGATACGGTTGGAGCGACACATCGCATTGCGATACTCGTTTTTGTTTGTTTTCTTATTCATATAATATTTACTGTAGCACCATTGTGATAGATATACATAAAAAATGAAGTAGTTGGGTAATCCATTTCATTGTGTTGTGCATGTCAGTATCGGTTATTATCCGCAACCGAAGCCGAAACCAAAGTCAATAGCTAGTCTACTTTTATTCATCAATCGGTTTTCGGTTAACCACTTCGGTTTATTCGCTTAGATTGACGGTTTTTGGATTGGTTAATTTAATTTCAGCTAATAACAAAAACAAAACTATGGCTAAACTTTTGCTTAGAAATATATGAATTTGAGATATAAATACATGAAATGAAAGTATAACTATATATAATGGAGATATAATATACGGAATCTATGAACTGAAGGTATAAAAGCTATAAATATATGAAAATATGAATGATTCGATTTGGTTTAGCTATTTTTGGTTAAAAGAGAGTACAAAAAAATTGATAACCATTTTTTGGTTAATTTGGTTTTCAGTTTTCAATTAATTCAGTTTTTTTGTTGATTTCGGTTTGGTTTTGTCTGTTTTCGGTTTAGCTTAGATTAACGATTTAGTTATTGCTCACCGATAACCGATTTTGGTTAATGACCAATAGGTGCGCGCACAATTCGACAGGAAACACATACATTGCCATAGTGTGCATTGTGCGGTTAGTTAGATTATTACCCTCAACTGAAATCGAGGTCATCGATTAGTTTATTTTATTAACCAATCCATTTTCAATTAATTGATTTGGTTTATACAATTAGATGACGGTTTTTTGCTTTATTAATTTAATTTTGGTTAATAGCCAAAACCAATCTTAGGCTAAAACTTTTAATTAGAAATACATGAAATGGATGTATATGTACATGAAATGGAGGTTAAATACATAAAATGGGGTATAAATATGAAATACATGAATCGAAAATATAAAAGCTAGAAATATATGAAAATACGAATGGTTTGGATCAGTTAATTTTGATTAAACGGGGGTACAAAAAATTCATTAACTGATTTTGATTAATTGAGATATAAAAGTTATAGACGTTTTAAATTGATGAGGGGAGTTGGCATATACTTTACATGTGGAGAGAAAAATCATAAATGTGAGATTCCCTGTTTACCCTTCCATTATTATTATTATATTATTATTATTATTCTTATTATTATCATTATTATTATTTTCTAAAACTAATCCCAACCCTAATTAAAGATAAATAGACTATAACCTTTTTAAAAACTTCTTAAAAAAACTTTATTATGTATTCCTCCATGTACATAGTAAAGCCTCAAATTATAACACTTCAACAAAACTTCTTAAAAAAAGCCTTAAGCCTCAGATAATAACACTTCAACAAAACATTACACATTTTTTTTAAATTAAAATAAGAAAACTAACTACTGATAATGTCATAATGAAGACCTTTTTGATAATCATGATTTCATTCTCCCATCCGTTTACAAGGTAAAAATTGTTAGACAACAAAAATAAAAAAAAATAATAATAATAATAATAATAATAATAATAATAATAATAATACAAACCAAGTAGAAAAACAAACATCAGTACACACTATTACTCAAAAGTAAAACAACGCCATTTTTCCCGATCCATGTCCGGGATTCTCGATTGGTTCTTTATCAATAAGAAACCAATGGACTTGAGCTCCTGCCAGTAACAGATCTAGAAACTTCTTTTGGTGGGTTCGTTTTGATAGATTCTCACTATATTTTTTCAAATCATACAAAGTTCTCACTAATTTTTATCATTTTTTTCCAAACCGAGTGGGTTCATATGAACCCACAAAACAGGGCTGGATCCGCCACTGGCTCCTGCATTGTGTTCGTCGGATTTACTTGTAAAACACTAAATAACTAACAACCTCATTCCTAAATAAATTTATTACTAAAAAGATAGTCCCTACGATTAAAACAGCCCAGAACTTTAATTTTAATAATTTTTAACACCATTTGTTAAAAGATATAAAAAAATATCAAGAGCTCCAACATAACATTTTAAAGTCCATCTATAATTTTTTTTTTCGCACTTTGTTTTTACATGTTAAAAACACTTAAAACATTCCAAGACTCACTCACTTGGTTTTAAAAAACGTGAGACGTTCCTAAGAATTTTAGGTTTCGAAAGCTAACAAGTGAGACTAAAGCTTCATGTGCATTATTCATCTAATATTACTGAGAATTTTAGGTTTTGAAAGCTAACGAGTGAGGTTAAAGCTTCATGTACATTATTAGTCTAATATTATAAAATTACTAATACATAAGATGTTGAATTGAATACAAAAAGCTTTAGTTAAAAGAAGCATGACATATTCAATTAAGTTACATGTTACTTTAAACTTGTGGGCCTTAAATTGTAAATTTAAGAGACGAGATTCTTGTTCTTGATCAATGTTTTAAATACCGGTTGAATCTGACGGTTATACTGGTTAAACCGTATATCGGACACGAGTCTGGTACGATAGAGGTCGATAAAACCCGAATACGTTATATCTTATATACCAGCGGTAAATCCAGTTCTACTGGTTCAAACCGTGGAACCGGTTTGCATTATCTTAAAATTTGATTCTTTTAATTTTTATAAAATTCGATATTAAGGTAATATTGACCTTCCGTATTTCCGGTAATTAACATATAGTGTCTTCCATTCCAATATTCCATCATGTTGAAACTGTTACCCACCGGCCACCACGTCCAATGTAATATTGTTTATAAGTAATAAGAATGCTTAAAATTTTATAAGAAAATTGTTGGTTTTTAGATAAAACCATCATCAGTTACATAAATTCTAATTGAGATTAGATTATTTTTTGAGATATATTTGGAGTTTATGGAATTATAGAATTAACTGGTAACCCGGTTGATTCGTACGGTACAACCCGATTTAACCGGTTGAACTATTTAGAGCCCAACCGATATGATTTAAAAACCGGTTTTTAAAAATTGCTCTTGATAGAAACATTTGCTTTTCATTTTTATTCATTTGAATTTTCTACAAAAATACTATTTTGATTGTATAAAAAATAATACATTTTATTAAAAAAAATCGTTCATATGAAAACGTATAATTTTATTTTGTTTATTTATAAAAAAGAAATAAGGTTTTATTGAGGATGTCGGTTTGATGGGCGGATACTAACTTTGTAAAGTTGTATAATTGTAAGTGGGACAATAAATTGAAAAATTGGGGGTACACATGATAATGTGGTAATAGACATAATAATATAAAGTTATGTCAAATGCATGTTAGCAGTTTTTGGGCGATCAATGATCGATAACCAAACACAATAAATTAAAAACGAATGATATTAAAATTCTTAAATATGCTTCTTTTTTTTTTATAAAACCTAATAAAAATGGAGCACCTTTAAATACATAATTTAAGTAGAATTATAAAAATCGCATTAACGGTTATACATAAGTCTACAACTATAATATGTATAAGACGATTAGACCACTTGCAATACATGTGAGAGTTCTTGACTAGAAGTATCACTATTTGAACCAGTCTTGAAAAAACCGAAACTTGAAACGAACCAAATTAGAATGATGAAGTTCGGGTTTTGAATATTCGATTCAAATAAAGTCCATATATGAATTTTGAATCAAATCGGACGACCATTGTCTGAATTCGATTCTGAATCAAACTCGAATATGTGGTTTTCAAACCGATTCGACCAAATATATAAACTTGAATCACACAAATTTTATCCTTTTGATAAAAAACACATAAATTTTTTATGTATTGTTTTTTTTTTCATAATTCAGGTTATTCGAATTAATCCAAATTGGAATTCAAATCGATTTTCCTATTCTAGTTCAAATTTCATTTAAATAAAATAAAATACAAAGAATCACATTCAAATAGCTCGAAAACTGATCCAGTGAACTCATACATCTCGCAATATGTATGCTCTTATGATTTTTTTTTTTCTTTGTATCATTACATCATAGAAGTACTTCATTCATAGTCCATAGAAGTTAAAAGTGAGTATGTGGTTGTAATAAATAGCAAAGTGTATGCATTTAAGCCTTTTCAAAACATTAGGTATACCATATACATATTAAATAATAAAAACTATAAGGGCAGTTAGCGGTTTAAATTTTCAATTTCATATTTCATTGTATTGCTTTCACGTTGCGTACACCACCCAAAAAGCAAGCAACCCCCCTTCACGCTCCACCACCACCACCACAAATGCCACCCAAAGCCCACCACTCCACAAAACCCCCACAACCCCAATCACCCATCTAGCAACAGTAGAACTCAAACAAACAATCTTAAACTCACTCTCCAAACTCACAGACAGAGACACCCACCACATCGCCATTCAAGATCTCCAAACCCTAATCAAAACCACCTCACCGGACTCAATCCCCCTCATCCTCAACACCCTCTTTGAATCCACATCTGACACCACCATCAACAAACCTACCATCAAGAAACAAGCAATCAAACTCCTCTCATTCCTCTGTGCCTCCCACACCCAATCCACACACGCCCACTTGCCCAAAATCATCACCCACATTGTCAAAAGGCTTAAAGACTCAGACTTTGGGGTTAAAGATTCTTGCTGTGACTCCATTGGGGATCTTTCTTGTATTTACTTGAAGGGTTTTGTTGGTGAGGGTGAGAAGAATGGTGGGTGTGTTATTTCTTGGTTTGTGAAGCCTTTGTTTGAGGCTATGAGTGATCCAAGTAAGTGGGTGCAAGCTGGTGCTGCAATGTGTTTGGGTAGAGTGGTGGATATGGCTTCTGATCCACCTGTTTTGGGGTTTCAGAAACTTTGTGGGAGGATCTGCAATTTTTGAATAGTCCTAATTTTTTGGCTAATGCTGCTCTTTTGCCTGTTGTTTCAAGTCTTGCTCAGGTTAGGTCAACTGGTCAATGCTGGATAATTGTTATTTGTTCATGGGTAGATTATGTTGGACTTCATCGTTTTGTTCGTGTAACCGATTGGGTCATCCTTATGTAATATTACTTCAGATAATTTGTTTTTAGCTTCTATGAAACTTCTTATTGATCCCTAAATGATCAAACACATTTGAAGCATAATATTTTTGTCCAAGCATAGAACTGATTATTTAGATTTCAGAAAAAAAGTTCCAAACACCGTTATTTGAACATCTGACGATCAAAATTTTATATTCTTTAATATACAATCCTGTAAGGCTATAATCATGATGTATAATGAGTAAAATTTGTATACTTGTAGGTTGGTGCTATTTCTCCACAATATTGGGAGCCACTGCTTCAAAGTATTCATGACTGTCTTAATAGTGTTGACTGGTCAACTCGAAAGGCGGCTGCTGACACGTTAAATGCGTTGGCTTTGCATTCAAGTAACTTAATAAGAGAAAAACCGACCGATACCATAACAGTACTCGAGGCATGCCGCTTCGATAAGGTTAGTTTTACGTCATTTAATTTGCTTATATGATCCAAAGGTTTGCTTTTTCGCATCTGGACACAAAAGGTTTGAAATCATTTTCGTCCGGCTCGCTAACTCTATTCATTTTTCTTCGTTAAGTCAGGGGTATTTCCGTCTTTTTTTTGCTAACTTAAAGGGCAATTCAGTCTTTTTCACTCAATGTAAAAAGACTGAATACCCCTGAAAAAGACTGAATTGCCCTTATAAGTTAACAGAAAAGACGGAAATACCCCAGACTTAATGGAGAAAAATGGATGGAGTTAACGAGCCGGATGAAAATGGCAAGATTTTAAACGTTTTGGGTCCAGATGCGGAAAAACAAACCTTTGGACGAAAGTGACAAAACTGGCCAAACCTCTGAGACAAAATTGCATTTTACTCTAAATTAACTGGTATCAATATTTGAACTTGTGCAGATAAAACCTGTGAGAGATAGTATTACAGAGGCACTGCAACTATGGAAGTTTATTGTAGGAGATCACGAAGATCAAAACAGTCTGGTCAAAGTCAAGATTCTGAATCAGCCAAGTTGTCAAGAAAGGACCTTCCAAAGGTGGACGATAAAAGAGTTTTGACTCCAGTTCAGAATGGTCAAACCAAGGGTCAAAATACCTCCAAAAAGCCAACCGTAACGAAAAAGAAGGGCCCACCTTTGAATAACAAGGAACTGAACCCTGAATTCTTTCGTAGACTCTTAAGAACGGTTTCAGGTGATGTTGAAGTCGTTGTCAAGGGTGAATCTGTTAATTTACCAAGTGAAGAGGCATCAGAGGTCAATGATAATAATGTTGCAGAAAAGTCAAAGTCAAATGAGCCAGATGGGCAGGTCAACATGCAAGATTGTAGATTGGAAAGAGGAGGTGGTGGACCCGGTTTCTAGAAGGCCCGAATCTGATAATAATGGGAATTTGTTGGGAATTCAGAGGCAGTTACTACACTTGGAGAGGCAGCAGGCTCGTCTTATGAACATGTTGCAGGTATGAATGGGTCAGTCGGTCGGTAATGGGTCAAAATGGTCTCGGGTAAAATCCGCGTTAATCAGACATTTTGTGCCTTTATAATGTGATTTACAAGGTTGTATGCATTAAAAATAGACTTTTGGACACCTTTTTAACCGTTTTGACCCATTTGGCATGTTCGTTTTTTCGCTATTTTTTTTTTCTTCTAGTTGGCCGGTTTGACCATTTTGAAATAAAACACACTCAAACCGACATGTGTTTAGGTTAGGGCTGCAAACGAATCGAAAGTTCAACGAACAGTTCGTGAACCGTTCGGCGGGAAGTTCGTTTATGTTGGTTCTTTAATAAATGAACGAACATGAACAAGAAATCTCGTTCGATTAATTAAATGAACAAACACGAACAGATGTCCTTCGTTCGGGTTGAACATTTGTTCATGTTCGTTTGTTTATGTTGTTCATTAAAGATTTTTGTGCAGCTATTTAATTTATCTAAACTTTCATATACTTTGATACTTATCGATTTTATTACCCTAACAAATAAATGGGTCAAAAACCCATCATGTTACCAACGTATAAAAATGAACAATTTTATGTTTTTTACAGGCGTTTAAGGGTGGATCTCGTGATGGTATGGTAACTCTAGAGAATCGAGTGTGTGGCCTAGAGAGAATGGTTGATTACATGGCACTAACTTGTCAGTATCCGTGAACACTGTAAGAACTTGTTATAATACCGGCTTTCATGAATCTTCGGAAAGACCGTTTGGCAAATACAACGGCTATTATCACTATCATACACATGGTCCAAACACACAAACGGGCTCAAGACGAGCCATAAACAATAGGTTACCTAATCGGGCCGGGCCTGTTAGATTTGGAGACGGTCCATCCGCAAGAAGTGTTTGGAAAGCATCAAAAGATGAAGCCACATTGGAAGCAATTAGAGGGGGGAGGGTTACGCCTAACATGCCAGCACGTTTGATCGGAAACGAGAATATTGGACATGCTCGGGATATTAATATGGCGTTTGGTGAAGTTTTGTCGAGTGGGAATGATTTTTCGCTTGTGAAACTAATGGATAAAACCGGACCCGTGATTGATTGGCTCTCGGTTGATGTGGCAAACGAAGTTTTGTGTGCGGTTGCACAGTTTCTTCTTGAACCGCCTTTGTTTGACATCTGTTTATCTTGGATTCAACAGGTATAACATGTTATATTAAATATATGTATATCTTATTATTATTTATTATTATTTATTATTAATTATTATTATTATTATTATTATTATTATTAATATAACAAAGAGGGTGTCTTAGGAATAGTACTGCACATCTTCTATATTTTATTTTTTTTTCTTTGCCAAATTTACAACAATGCCATCCAACTATGGTTTTTCTTTTGTTTGTGTATTCAACCCTTCAACTTGTAGCATTGCCACTTACACCCCCTTAGCTTTCTAAAAACTTTGTAAAATGTGATTTTGAACCCCCCCCCCCCCCCCCCAAGTTTTACGTGCTTATTTTTATGTACATGGGTCAGATGTAATATGTTTTCATGCTTATTTTTATGTATGTTTTTTGTCGGTCTACATTTTGTTTGGAAACGAGTCGGGATACCTTTTATTAGGCGCTATAAATTTGAGTTGCTTTATGTTTCGACTCCGCCGCAACGCGTGGTACCATTCTTTAACGTAAAAAACACAATTTATTTACGTGCTTATTTTTAACTGCGTTTCATTATAAATCCAAGTTGATTTACATTTCAACGTAAATTTTCTTGGTAATGAGTTAGGTCAAATTTAATACGTTTTTGTGCTTATTTTCATGTGCAGTTTCAGTTGGTCTACGTTTTGATGTAAATTTTGTTCTAAAACGAGTCGGGTCAAATGTTTGACGGTATGAGTTCAAGTTACTTTAAGTTTTGATGCCGCTGCAACGCGCGGCAGGTCAAAATACTAGTAATTTTTATAAATTACAGCTTCAAGGAGCAGAAGCGTGTCCATAGCGATTTTATACGCCATTTTATTAACGCTGATTCTGATTAATATTTTTTATGTGATTATGTTTGCAGTTGCTTGATATGATCATAGAAAACGGAAAAGATTTTCTGGGAATCCCTGTGGAACTGAAATTGGAGATTTTGGCGAATTTGAGTGAAGCTTCATCATCTGTACATCCTCCGGAAAGCTGGGAAGGTTTAATGCCGGCTCAAGTTTTATTGCAGTTGGCATTAGCCTGGGATATTAATCTGCAACAGCTACGAAAACAATAACACGTTTTAATTTGTGCGTATTATACGATAAATTCTAAGAGAAAGTCACAAAAATAATCATTTTCTTGGGTGTGTTATACACTTATACCTATACAGCAATGTGTAAAATTGTTCTGATATGATCATTAAGATTCAACATACTCGGAAAAATGGTCACTTTCGTGATTTTCTCTTATATAGGTGTATCTGATACAAATTTTACTAGGTTTGACATCAAATTGGTATAGAAGAACCAAGGCTTATGAGAGTCACTCTTATTTATTTTTCAAATTACAGAGTGGATTGGTTTTGTGTGGGTTGTTTGTTTGTTTCTTTTTTTTTTTTTTTTTTTTGGTGAAACACAATTGTTGTCCTGTATCTGTTTGGATTTTAGAATCAGGGGCAGAAACCTTTTTTTTTCTTTGGTTTTTTTTGTAATATTGAAAAGATTAAATATTGCTTTATTATTAGTGGTGTTTACTATTATCTGATTATCAGGTTTTACTGTTTAAACGAACACATTCAGCATTTGATCAATGCAAATATCATACAGCTGTCCAATCAATACATTATCTACAATCCATTTTATTACTTGTTAGCATGTGGGCCCAACAGTGGGAGAAGACACCTTGGTGTCACATATTCATCCTGCAAGTGTCATGAGGCATTCTTTGAGTTTTTGAACCGAGTCATACATCCGTTTAAAGTCTACTCCTAAAATCTATCTGTTTATTTATTTATTTATATGTCGCCATTGCGACATGAGTGCATGTAGGTTGCAATCAACCTCTCAGTTATAAATATATATACTTGAGATATATCGTGGGAAGAACTCGTCGGAGAATTCTTGGCCTTCGTTGAATCAGGGTTTGGTTGACTCAACGCCCACAGACGAAGACCAAGCTTGAAGAACAAAGATGAGTGAGATTCATGGATTTTCATTTTTCACCTCTTTTTAGAGTTTCAACTTCAATGGTGCAATCTCCACCGAGAGTCCGAGACTATAGTTTCACCAGGTGTTTAGTAGTGGGAAGCTGTATCTTGCATTTGTTTTACGTTTTATGATGCTTTTGTTTCATACATTTGTAATTTAAATGTCGTTATAATTATATGTTTTCATCCTTTGTATTTTTCTTAAAAATTTCCAGATTATACACATCGAAACAAAGATGTTTCACTGTGTCAACTAAATAACCAAGAGTTAACGTGTACAGGAATTAACCAACTTACTAATCCCAGTTATAAGACGTTATCGGGATCTTAAATGTACATGTTGTAAATTTTAGGAACCCGTCATATCAGACAGGTACACGCTTATCATTTCATTCGCATAGTTCGTTCACATTCATTTGATTTAGATCGGAGGGTTGTAACCTCTTCTGCGGTTTGGCAACCGTGCTTGCGATTCCGAGCATATGAATACATGTTCTCCATTCGAAGCCTTTAGCCACCAATATATCTTCGTGCATGTCGTTATTTATGCTATTTTGTCTTTGCTTAGTAGACTCATTTGTTGTTTAAGGTATATTTTCTTTATGCAACTTCACTCACTCGAAAGTGTTGATGATGATTCACATCTGAATGCTTAGATATATCTATTCTAAGATTTGACCAACTAAGGAGGAGGGCGGACCCAAGTTATGGCTTGGGTGGGCGGGTGCCCCACTTTAAAAAAAATTAGTGTATTTTGCTGACAAAAATTCTGACCACACCATTGAAATTTGGTTAAATCATTCGTTCACACCCCATAAAATAATTCCTGATTCCGCACAGCTAAGGAGTATCAACTGTTGACCTAAGTATTCTCACAACTTTACTTTTCATTATTCTGAAATGTTCCTAAGCTTAAATTTCGATTGCGACTTGTCAACTATAATATATTGGGTCATATGTGATTTAACGATTCTTTATTCTGTTAACAACAATCTTTTACATTTAAATACTATCTAACTTTGCATTTGTATGGATTTGAACTCACATATTTTGAGAAAGATAAATACCATATCATTAGATTAATATGGTTAATGATTCTTTATTACTTGTTGCTATTCTTTTTAAAACTAGTTGAAGCTACCGGGTGTTGCGGTTATGCGATATTGAATATTGAATCACAAATAAAAAGCAAGTGGGCGATGGCATGTGTGTAAATCAAGAAATAATTACGTCATTGAAAAAATAAACCTTAAGAAATACAAAAACCAGCTTTAAAGATCGTTCAACCATAAGGTTAGAGCCTTTTTCAAACTATTAATTAATTACTATGTTTTACCTTTCCATACCGTAAAAAAGACACTAGAAGCCAAAATCCAGCTGACGTTTACCTCCTCAATTGATTTATTTTTCTACATTACAATACCATTCGTTTAAAAGAATATTAAAATAGGTCTGTTCTATTCCCACATCCCTTTAGTCTATTTTCACACCCCATGCGTTGCTCTTTGGCCTAAGAGCAGCGCATAGGTACCAGGTTAACCATCCACGACTGTCTGTCGGCGGGACCTATATGCTGCTCTTAGGCCAAAGAGTAACGCAGGGGCATGTGATGTGTTGTTTAGGTTGTTTTTTGATGTATTTTGACACTTTATTATACACAACTAAACTTATTTACCCAAACTGAGGTAACAAACTTTTGTGAACTAAATCAATAGTTTTGTTTTAATGGTGTATTATAACTTTAAGAAAAGACACAAACATCGGGGAAAAACCAAAAAAGGAAAGCACTGATGCACCGAACAAAAGCTACCATTAAAATATAAAAAAACCCCAATAACTCACGGGACCCACCAATATCATGCTAACCAACCAATAGTATTAGATAATCTAGCCCGTAAATAGATGATTATGAGTTTAAGACTTAATATTATGTGTTTTTAGTTCATGAATATCTTCTTTGATCATATTATTATGTTGAAAGTTAATCTTGTTATATCATGCAATATGTTTTACCATTAAAACTTGGGTGTATTTTGTTTGAAAAGTTGTAGATTTTAGTTTTTTTTAAATATATATTTAAAAAGTTGTACAATTTTTTTTGAAAAGTTGGTACATTTTTTAGCAAAATGGGGGAGGCAGAAACTTAAACTCAACAACTTTAAACCTAAATGATATGTTATCGGCTAAGAGCAGCATATACGCAATAATTCATCCCATATGTGCAACATATTGACTTAAGCACTACGTATAGGGTTATTTAAAACAATTTTTATTTATAATTAATTCACAAACCTTGTTAAAAACAATTTAAATGTCGATTAGTGTTTTTTTAATAACATTTATGTATGCGTATAGTTAAAATTGATAGTAAAAACACACGGGACTGACACACCTTTGTATTTGCTATTACACAATTAAAATAAAACCTTATGCATCGGTAAAAAATGCGAGCACACAGTTATACACGTTTATTTCCGACGTACATATATCAACTCTTAAAAGCCTAGAATTTGTTGAATTTCACTTTATATAGAATTTAGCGTGATGTGGGTTTTCGTAACATTTAAAGTCACCACCGCAACACCAATCTTGTTGGTTGGTCCTTCAAACCCTAATATTATCCACCATTCTCTTCGTCTATTAGAAAACCATTTCTATGTTCCCAGCAATGCTAAAAAAAGTCACCGAGACAAAATGACTATTGAAACGCAATTAGCATGCTAAAGAACCTAAACAATGCAATTAGCATCCCATTCTCAAGTTTGTTTCAACATTCCCTCTTTTTGATCTTTATATACATATACGTCATTTCATAACTTACGTATATTATGAAAACTTACAAGGTCACTGTAATCATAGTAATAGTAATTGGGTTTCATACCATCTAGAGTCACCATCGCAACAACTATAACGCCTCGTATTTTTGTATTCATATTTTTAGAAAGTTCGTATTCGCATTCCATTTTTAGAAACCTTACAATCGTACCCCATCTCTGTTATCACAAATCGAGGTGTTAATCATAATGAAAATTTATACTTTATTCATACTTGTCGTACACGCAATCAATCATTCAAATACGTGTTTTCATGTAAACCAATACTTGTTTATACGTGCAATACTCGTACATTACAACTTTATAGTTGAAGTACTCGAAAACCGACTAAAATACGTAAAAACAGCCCTAACCAACTCACTTGTGCGAGTTAAACCCGTTTCGCACGAAGTGAACACACTTCGCACGAAGTGGAGCTGGCAGCAACTCGTTCTTGTAAATGTCAGCTCATTTCTCACCTTCAATCTTTCCGAAACTTCACACTTTCACTCTGAAACTTCCGGATTCTTGGCAGATTGTTCTAAGTGAGTTTAACTCACTATTACCTTGTTCTTCTTCTACTCTTCTTTGTACCAAGTGTGCAAGCTAGCTAAGTTCACCTTCCTCAATAAGGATGAACTCATGTTCTAGCTAGTGTGAGAACGTTGGGAGCCTTGGCTGTCCGAATTAAGTTCCACATCCCACTTGAACAGTTGTTTTTGTATTTAATTTATGTACATTCATGACCAACCGGGTTTATCAACTTTATTGATAAACTTTTAGCTTTGGTGAATTATGTAACAAGGTATTAGTACCCCCATGCTTGACATCTATGACATATTTATTAGACATTGGACTAAACTAAATACTACGAAATACTTACTTTTTCACTTAGTCACATAACCGAATATTAACCGAGTCATGGTTAACTATTATGAGCTAAGACTAATCTGCCTCGTTCCCAAATTCTCGTTCAACAGAACTCATTGTCGAAACAGGAGCTTAAACGAGCTACATTTTGCAGAAATAGTCACTTCGTACGAAGTGGCATCTTCCCGTTTACCTTTTTCGTACTTTCTGTTTCCGAATCTGAAACCTTCGCCAAACTCAGAATATTCACATACCTCTCTTTCCCCATAAAGGGTAACTTTGGTGTTTATCACTTTAACTCATCAACTCTCGGTTTGCTAGGAAAGCTTGCAAAACCGTGAGTATACATGACCCTTTTTCCGGTTTATCACTTATGGGTGCAATATATATGACATATTAAAACTCACACAAACACTTATACGAAAATACTTTAATCAAACAAGCGAATCCAACATACATGCTTTATTCGTTCATACTCTAGAATACATACATTCTAGAAAGCCGTTCTTGCATAATACTTTGTCAATAACTTTATACAAGCATCCCTTAACATGTATAGCGCTATAGGAGTAACGCACCGCCCGTATTCGTGAGGTCATGTTAAGTAAACAAAACGGTTTATTTATTGCTATGATTAGATTACGCTAGCGACTTTGGGTTGACAAGTATGTTTTGTATGCTAGATATGTATGTCATGTCTTAGTATACGTTATTGCCATGTGGATTTCGTTAAACTCGTTTATACATATGCTAGTACACTTAAACTTGTATGCTCGCCAATACTTTATGTGTTGACATGTTACTTTAATATATATTGCAGGATTGTGATTGTGAAGCATTGAAAAGAATCTAGTAGGAATGACTAGAAACACACCAAACTTTAATTTATGTTCATAGATTAGTCATACGTTACTTGTTGTTTTTCGTTTCCAACTATGTACTTGAAATTTAGAAATGAAATGAAATCTTGATATTCAATTACTTGTCGCAAAACAGTGTTAGAAGTCTCGAGCAATCTAATTAAGTCCGCCCCGATGATTCCGCCATCGGTTGGGGCGTGACAACAACGTATATAATTAGTTACACGACAAAATAAGTGGATATGTGAAAAAATGACTCGGTCTATTCCCACACCCGATTCGGCTGTTTTGACATATTTACACACGGCTGGCTTATTTCCACAACCCATATGCGCTGCTCTTTGGCCAAAGTGCAGCATATAGGTTTCCACACCCTCTATGCGCTGAGCTTTAGCCAAAGCGCAGCACATAGGTACGAGGTCAACGAGAGAAAGACCGACACCCGTCGGTCTTTGTCCGCCGGCCGGACCTTTATACTGCTCTTTGGCTAAAGAGCAGCACATAAGTGGAGTGTGGAAATAAGCTAAGGATGTGTGAGTATTATGGTCCTTAAAATATTTGAAGTTTTATATTCAAATTAAGGTTACTAACACTATGGGTAATGGTTAATGCTCACTAAAGGGCATTTTTCGCCACATCACTATCATAATACCCTTTAAAAAATATGTAACGGTTAATACCTCTTGATGCCCATTTCATTCATTAATGTCCGTTATTTTTCTTCTTTTTGGGCATTATTCTAGAAATCTTCCTCTCTCTTCATGCCCCTATAATACCCAAGGGAGCGGTGTTGAGGGCATTATCAACCCTTTCACGCTCCTATAATGCCTATTACGCATGGCCTAATGCTATTTGTGTCACATAATGTGTCACACCTTAACCATGGCGGAAACATCAGAGTGAGACGAAATAGATTGCTCATCACACATAACACTATTTGGGACATTAATTAGATAAACCAAATTTCATTTCACAATAAATTGTCAAGTACAACAGGAAATCAAATACAACAACAAAATTCTTAGTATTCTAGATGTGTTCTAAGCCATCCCTACTAAGTTCCATCATGATCAACATCTCTAACCTGCAACATGTTAAAAATATAGTTCAATACAAAAAGTATTGGCGAGTACACAAGTTTGAAATACATAGCATAGTATAAAAGAATTTACTCAATCCACATGGCAATTGTATACAAGGTAAGCTAGCATGCAATACTAATTGTCAAACCAAGTATCCACAAGAATGAATGTGTCCCTCGTCACACGAAGTAACGAGACTAAAGTACGAATGTAATAAGAATGCATCAGCTTTGAGACTTAACAATACCCCGACGGGCGGTGTGCTACTCCTATAGCGCTATATATGTTAAGTTGGGGCTAGCTAAGTTAATGACAAGAAGCATGTATGAATTTAGCATGTACCAAAGCATAACAATAAGCATGTATGAAAGATTGAGTGTATAAAGCATGTAGTGTGTATTTGTGTGTTTTTGTATGTTAACATGTTACAACCCAAATTGTGTAAAAGGTAAATGGGTCAAATGTACTCACGGTTTTGCAAGCTTCCACTTATTAGTCCCGTGAAGAGTTTGGAGAATGGAAGAGGCACCGAGTTATCCTACAAAAAATGGGTTGGTAAGTATTCGAATGATAACGGAGGATTAGGAATGGAATACAATAAAGTAGTTTATATGGAAAAGTAATCATCTAGACTTAATACTCGTTTTTGACACCATAAAACCCATTCGGGTTGATGTGTTTTCATGGGTTATGATACCCATTAGAATCGTAACGAGAGATTAAGTACTTAGGCGATGTAACCTAGTACCATGACGGACAATCATTTGATTACCATCAAGAGTTCGGTTAGCGAGTATATACATATATTATATAGCACACGTAATAAGTAAATCATAAACATCATGTAATTTCATAGAAGTCATGCATGGAGGTAGGAGGATAACCTTCCTTTTAAAACCTCTTTCGTATAGTTTACTAATGCACAAGTGGTCACAAGGACGACAAGGATGGTCATGAGTAAGCTTAACATAAAAGTAAAAGACAAAAGTAATCGAAAACATCAAGTAAGGTGGTGGATCGAAGGTAGGATAGCCAAGGCTTCCAAGTGATCACACTCTACCAACTCAAGTCTTGTTTCGAGAACAAGCTTGGAAGGATACAACACTTGTGGGTAAAACCATATTAAAACCAAACAAAGCTCTTACACTTAGGACCTTAGACATGGTGATGTTCCAAGTTGGTCTTCCATGGAAGACTTATGGAGACATTTCAAAAGGTGTTTCAAGTAGTAAGAAGGAAGAAAGATCAAAAGGAGAGAGGTGAGTTAGAACTCACTTTTTGAAGCCTTGATCTTTTAGAGAAGAAGAGCTCTTAGAGCTTTTTAAGAGAGAGAAGAGAAGATTGAGGTGTGAAATGAGAGGAAATGGAGTGGTGTATTTATAAGTAAAATTGGGAGGGTGTTAGTTGGGGGGTAATAAATGCAAGAAACACAAAATTGGCCAATCCATGAGCTTGAAACTAACATTTCCGGATTATGCCCTCTGGCGGGCCGCGAGAGGGTAAAGGTGGCTCGGTCGCGGGCCGCTAGAGGTATGGCGGGCCGCGAGAGGCTTCCAAGGGGTCGGTCGCGGGGAGCAAGGCAAATTATTCCAGAAGATTCTTTGGTTTTTATCACTTTTAGTCCTTGAACTTAGTTTAAGTTACTATTTTTGCATGTTTTAGGCATATAACGTGTATGAATGCATGAATCTTTGCACGTATAACAAGTTGTTTGAATGAATTTAACGATTGAATGTATGTAAGACAAGCATGCATCAAGTATAAATTTTATTACGATTCAAGTCTCGGATTACAAAATTGAGAAAAAGAAATACGAATACAAGTTTAAAAAAAAATAGAAATACAACAATCCCTTCTAATTAAGGAAGATATGAAAAGCGAGGCGTTACATAATGAGTCAATTATGAGTCACATAATGGAACGTCTCGTTAAATACTATTATAGCTAGGTTTCAAAAAATAAAAATCCGTAGAAAACAATTTAGATATAATAGATTTTCTTATCATTTTTAATGATTATTTACATTTGTTGATTATATAAAGCTTGGTTTGATTATCTTTTTTTATATCATCAAATCTATTAGATAGCTATAGACAAGGGGCGCAACATAGTGGGGTGGAATGGGGCGACCTCCCTCTCGAACTTTTCGCTTAGTAGTGGAGAGTATGTTTGTATAGAAATTTTTGGATATATACGTTTTCGATCCCCCATTCGGAAATCTCAAGCTTCGCCATTGGCTATAGATAAACCCCCTTAAAATATCCGCTCCCCATGAAAAAAATCTCCGGGTCCGCCACTATTTGGAATAACGGAAAAAGTAAACAGCGTCACTTTATACAACAAAAAAACTAAATCGTGAGTCGGCTTTAATGACATGTGCATTTTTGCTTTGATAACTTGTACATTGCTATCCACAACTCAGTTTAAAACATAATTTATATCAAAATGTAACTAGCACGTCGCAACTACATAATCAAATATAATAAAATATCATATCTTAAAAGTTATAAGAAAAAATAAAATACATTAAAAATTATTATAGAAATATTTAACAATTATTTCACTATTCATTTAAATTTCAAATTGATTTGTATATCACACAAATTTATTTATATTTACTTAAGTAAGAATCCATTTAAAAATATGGGTTCAGTAGGTTGTGTTGGGTTTGTTCTCAATAAATCTGTGCTTGTTAGGTTAAGATTTTAGGGGTTGTTTGTCAACTTGTGAATGGTTAAGTGCTGAGAGTTGCACCGGCGGTGATGAGTGTTTCTGCGTTTTACTGATGGCTATCGGAGAAGTATCCAATGGTGGTTGTAGATGTCATAAAGTAAGAACTGGTGGAGATTGACAACATTAAAATCCCTATTGACACATCTAAACCTAACCCTAATCAAATTGAGTATGACAATTTGTATCTCGATATGAATACTATTATGGTCAAAAACCATTAAAAGCTAGTATTATACTTAACCGTTCAGAGGCAAATGTCTGACCAATTCAGATTAGAGGTGAACCATTCAGACATTTGTTACGAAACAAACAGTCTGAACCATTAAGTGCTGAACTGGTAAGAGATCTGAACCATTAAAACCACATTAAAAACTAAACAAACAACCCTTTAAACACCAATACTAATATGAATTAAGTTCAGATTGCACATTTTAACCCGCCACCTAGTATAATCCATGAATCGAGTAACTGACCAACCTACCACCATTCACACCCTACAATTCTAGCACTTTCGAATACATCAATCCACATGATTCTTACGTGCCAATTTATTCACCCCACAATCCATTCATATCATTGATCAAGCCATTAAATTCCCATTTTTAATAACAAAACCAAAAACCCGAATCAAAGATTCCCAAATCCTTAATCCGATACCCAAATCACCACCACTCTCCACTCTCCAGATCATGATGGCACCCTCATCCCCACCACCATATTACGCCATAACGATCATCACCATCATTTAATCTTGACTTGTACCCACAATCCAAAAGCACAAGCCCTTAAAGCACCAATTCTTCCACAAGACCTGCTTCCACTTTTACCCACACAAATCTCATGGCCCATTCTTAGAACCCTCAGGTCTGCCACTGATATCTTGCCCACCTTTGTGGGTGCAGCTTCTTTGTCTAACAATTCTGATGTGAGTTGGAAAGGGTCTTGTTTTTATGAGAATACTGCTTGGTTGGAGCTTCATAATAAAAGTGGTAGCGAGTTTGGTGGGGGCACTCTCCATATAAAGGTTTTATTTTTATTTTTTATGTTCGTTGAGGGTTTGTTTTGGGTGGGTTTGGTTGTTTGATATGTTTTGGTATGTGGGTTATTGGTTTCTTGATTTCTTGAATTGTTGGGTGTGATGTTTATTGAAGATTTCTTGAAGTATGCTATTGTAAAAGTTCACATTTTGAAGGTTGTTTTGGTGGTTTGATATGTTTTGGTATGTGGGTTATTGGTTTCTTGATTCTTGGATTGGTGCTGTAATGTTTTTAGTGTAGTTTTTTTGTGGATTAGCGGTTGAAAGTTTAGGATCCTTGAAGTATGTTATAGTGTAGAAATTCACACCTTGTAGATTGTTTTATATAATGTGTTTAATCACATTTTCTTGATTAATTGGTCATTTATTTTGACATGTGGGTTATTGGTTTCTTGATTCTTAAATTGCTGATATAAAGTTTTTAGTGTAATTTTTTTTTCTGGTTTAGAGGTTAAAGGTTTAGGATTTCTTGATGTATGTTACAGTTGCAATTCACACCTTGATATGTTGTTTTCTTTTGTGCATAATGACTTGATAATTGATCATTTATATTGACATGTGGTTTATTGGTTTCTTTATTCTCGAATTGCTGATAAGAAGTTTTTTATGTAGTTTTTTCTAATTTAGAGGTTAAAAAGTTTGGGATGTCTTGAAGTACGTTACAGTAGAAGTTTAGACCTTGAAGGTTGTTTTCCTTTTTATATGTTTAATCACATTTTCTTGATTAATTGATCATTTAGTTTGACATGTGGGTTATAGGTTTCTTGATTCTTGAATTGCTGCTACTAAAGTTGCTTGATCTATTAGTTAAATGTTTAGGGTTTCTTGAGGTATTCTCATTTTTGCTTTCTTCTATGCTTTTAATCACATTCTTGATTAATATTTGTGTGATTTTGGTCTTATGATATGTTTGAGTTGTGTGTTATCAGTTTCTTGAATCCTTAATCACGTTATTATGATTAATTGATCTTTCATCTAGGATAAAGTTTGTATTTTGATATGTTTGAAAATTAGGCTATTGGTTTCTTGTTCTTTTAAGTATCTTTTGATTCTTGAATTGCTGCTAATAGCGCATTTAGAATAGTTTTTTCTTCATTTTTTAAGGGTTTCTTGAAGAAACATAGCCCCTATGTCGCCTAAAACATACAAGAATCTTGACAGCTAAATGGCAAAACATGAAAACTATCATCTTTAATCGTCTAAAGGGATGTTTGGAGGCAATTATTCAAACCAATCGTTGCAACTTTATTTATGCAATCATACATGATATCTGAACAATAGCTTCTCTTACAACAATTTCTTGGACAATTAACTTGTTTTAGGTAAGCAACGCTCACAGTTGGACATGTATGGATCTTTACATCTTCGCTACTCCATATCGCGTAAAATGGGACTATTATTTCTTATCCCGCGAGCATAAAGTTGAGTTCGATGAATGGGAAGGAAAAGCCGAATACGAATACGTAAGTTGCTACAATTCATCAACATTTTCAATCCATCTACAATTAATGGAGTAAAGTACACGGATAGTCCCTGTGTTTGCACTTTGTAATGCATTTAGTCCCCAACCAACAAATCTAAAGGTTTTAGCAGGTCCAAGTTAGAGACTAAATGCGTTCCAAATTGCAAACCATAGGGACCATCCATGTACTTTTCGAAAAAGTTGGGGACTAAATGTGTTACAAAGTGCAAACCACATGGACCATTCATGTACTTTTGGAAAGCCAGGGATCAAATCCAAAATTTTGGTAAACCGTAGGGACCATCCGTGTACTTTACTCCAATTAATATTACCCTTATATTTTCATACTTGAAGGTAAAAAACAAAGGCGTTGCTATTTTTCTCATGGAATCAGGAATGTTAGGAACCCTACAAGCATTGTGGGAGGTATTCCCATTGTTTACAAATACTGGTTGGGGTGAGAACGCGAACCTCGCTTTTCTTGAAAAGAATATGGGAGCTAAATTCGAAGAACGATCAGGGCCATGGGTTACAAATGTTACCATAGATGATATACAATCGGGTGACTTTCTTGCCATATCAAAGATCCGTGGGTTATGGGGCGGGTTTGAGACTCTTGAGAAATGGGCATCCGGGGCTTATGCGGGTCACTCTGCGGTTTGTTTACGAGACCCTGAAGGGAAGTTATGGGTCGGAGAATCAGGACATGAAGATGAAGAGGTAATACAATAATGAGTTAACTGCCATTTTTGTCCCAGTGGTTTGTCCAATTATGCCAGTCCAGGCCAAATTTCAAATTTGTACCATTTCCGTCTTGACATTCTTGAAACATGCTAATTCCGTCCAAAAAACTTACGTTTGTTAAAACCTGCTGTTTACTGAAGGGTAAAAGCGTCATTTTCCTTTTTTCTTAAAAGGGATGGGATTTTAATTTAAAAAAGGGAAAATAAAGTAAAAATGGAAAATGATGTTTTTACCCTTCATTAAACAACAATTTTTAACAGACGTTAGTTTTTTTGGACGAAACAGACATATTTCAAGAATGTCAGTGACGAAAATGGTACAAATATGGCCTGGATTGGCATAATTGGACAAACCACATGTTCGAAAATGGCAGTTAACTCTACAATTATGTATTCCAAAAAAGGCATGTTTTTCATGTTTAGGTTAAGTTTACTTCATTTGGTGAATAAAATTTGTTTGTGTTTTTGTTGTAGGGTAATAACCTTATTGCTCTGTTACCATGGGACGAATGGTGGAATTACGAGCTCACCAAAGATAATACGAATCCACATATTGCGTTACTTCCTTTGCATCCTGAACTTAAGGCTAAGTTTAATGAAACGGCTGCATGGGAGTATGCACAAAGCATGATAGGATTACCATACGGTTATCATAATTTGATATTTAGCTGGATTGACACTATTGATGGAAATTATCCACCGCCACTTGATGCTCATCTGGTATTGTTGTTGAAATCGTTTCCGAAGTTCCCATTTTGGACTGATGTTTAGAAGTGGTTAAAGCCTTGGTTTGGGTTGAAATGTGTTTGGTCAGGTTGGGTAGGCCCACAGACACTTTTCCGCACTTTAAATGGATTTCTATTAATAAATAACGCATTAGTTATGGTTACAGTAACAATTTTTACAATGATAATACATGTACGAACAAAAACGTTTTTGAAGGTTGTATACTTTAAGAGGGCTGGCAACTTATCGTGTTTCGCAGGTCTCTAATGGCGCGAAAAACACAAGTATTAAACATCAATAAAACTCGTTAGCTACTTTATATCTCATGTTTATAACAGAGTTGTATGTTTTATGTTCCAAGAAGAAGAAATGATGGATCCTAGCCTCCTAATTGTATTTATTTTTAAAAAAGTAAAAAATCCCGTGTACTTTTCAGTAAACAAGTCTAATCATGTCTTATACAGGTGACCTACTGCCAGCCCTTTGGTCGACTTTCAATGACCCCAGTTTGACCCATTCCCGTTTTAGATAGTATTTTGTTTGACCCATTTGGCCAGTTTGAGATAAAACACAACCCAAATCGACCCATTCAAAAGTAATGGGATCGTGATTGCCACCTCTATTCTTTTTCATTTAAGCCTCATTTATTATTTAGTTAACGACACTAATATTATCAACGTTCCTTATACACAAATGTTATAATTTAGTATTCGAATTATGGTATATAGGTTGCTTCTGTTATGACCGTATGGAACCAGTTACAACCGGCATATGCAGCCAACTTATGGAATGAAGCCCTGAACAAGCGGCTTGGTACTCAGGTTTGTTTCGGGATTTTTTAAATTTGTTTTAAAATGTGTATTTGGTTTGGTTTTTGAGATCGATAATCACACATGCACGTATAAGTCAAAACACACAATGGTTTAGAGTGTTCGGTTGTGCGTTTAAGTTAATTATCAAACTTGAAATATTTGACCCTTTCATTTTTCTAACTAAGTTATGTGACCCATTCGACGTGTTCGAGATGAAAAAAAAAACAAATCGAACTTCTCATTCGTTAATGATTTGAACTTGCTACCTATAAGTTTTCTGAATATTTGAATAAAATTTTGATTCTGATTGTGTTTTTCGCATTACATTACTTAAGGGGTGAGAATAATTAGATTTGTAAAATTAAAAAAAATTAAATAAAAAAGATTATTGAGATTTGAGATAGATGTAACTATCTCTAAATATTATCGGATATCTGATTTTTCAAGTAGCAAACACTTAACTATCCCAAAATTTTGTGGTTAATAATAATGTCGTATTTGCAGGATCTTGACCTTCCTGAAATTTTGGTAGAGGTTGAAAGGCGTGGTTCGTCATTTGCACAATTATTAACGATTCCCGAGCAGGATGATTGGATATACGTCGACGGAAAATCGACTTCTTGTGTTGCTTTCATCCTTGAAATGTACAAAGAAGCGGGACTCTTTGGTGATCTTGCAAATGAGATTCAAGTTACCGAATTTACAGTAAGTTTTCCAAGATTTGCGTATACCCATCTGGGTTCTGGTAAAAAGTTACTAAATTTAGAGTGGCTTCAAAAAAAAATTATTGAATTTACAGAACTTTTTCCAAGATTTACAAATACTCATCTGGATTTCACTTAGTTATGTCTTTCAAGGCGGAAAAATGAGTGGGTCCAGCAGTTTGGGCTGACCTGCAGATCCTTTGTTTCTCTTTTCTAGAGTTTTATAATAATTATCTTTTAAATATGATTTAAAAAACAATATTGATACAATGATAATCCGGTTTTTGAAGCCAAATGATTTGAGGAGGTTTTAATAAAGGGGTGCAGATGAGCCGAGCCTGAGCTCAACTAAGCTCGAGCTCGTTTAACTTATGAAAGCTTGAGCTCGAGCTTGGCTCTATTTGAGTTTTGTTTCTAAAGCTTGAGCTCGGCTCGTTTATTATTAATTAATTAATTTATATTAATTATACTTATTATTTTATATATAATTTATTTATTTTTCCATAATTTTGATAAATAGTAATATTTGTTGTTATTATTATGATTATTATTTCTATTTCTATATACATTTAATATATTAATTAAAATTATATAAACAGTGATTTCGTTTAGGCTCATGAGCCGGCTCGAACTTGATAAGTGAAGCTCGGGCTTGTTTACCAAACGAGCTTATTTTTAGGCTCGAGCTCGTTAAGCTCGGCTCAGTTCGAGCTTTTTTTCGAGCTAAGCTCGTTTGCACCCCTACCGGTTTTATGTATATTGAATACAAATAAGGTGCCTTTGACCTCTTCCTGCTGACCATTTGCTAAAATTCAAAATCTTTCAACTTTTCAAAGTCAATAACAATACCTGCAACAACAAAGCATAACCTGAATTGACCCGTTTGAAATTGGCACCTCTAATACTATCATCAATGAACACCTATGCAGATAAAGGATGCATACACGCTCAACTTCTTTGAAAACAACATGACCCGCCTGCCAAAATGGTGCAATGATGGGGACACAGTAAAGCTTCCGTTTTGTCAACTTACTGGAAAGTATCGAATGGAATTACCTGGATACAATACTATAGAACCGTACGCGCATATGGCTGAAAATTGCCCATCAATGCCACCAGATTATCTGAGACCAAAATACTGCTGATTTAGTAGTAGTAGTAGTGGTGGTAATAGTATAATAATGTATTAATACGTTGTGTATATGTATTTAATCGATTAGGGTCATGTGTAGTCTAAGGTTATATTTCAGCAAATGGGTTACATGACTGTTCATCATGTGTGTGTTTTTAATACACACCAACTCTCTGTTGCAAACATGTGTTTTAGTAAATGAATTATGGTGTATTTGTAAAGTTTGTGTCTTTGTATTAAGGTATATTCATGTGTGTGCTTACTCTGCTCTGTATCTTGAAGGAGTCTGTCAACTTTTGGCTATTGAAACATCATTTCCTGATAACTATAACTAAAGTTCTTATTGTTCTTCAATTTTCATAATATACATCATAATCGACCAAACCGGACTGTGAGCTACTGGATTGTGATCATTGGCTGCTAAGTTTTGAAGGTTCGAACAATGCGCAAATCATTAGAAAGCCATGGACGTTGCATATGAACATTATGAGGCTGTTAGAGAATGCAAACCTTTTAGTAAGATTCCAATGACACAATTTAGCACATTTCTTTTGTAACGATGTAATAATGAGTGTGCGTCTAAAATATACTATACTAAGTATCCATTTTAACCAATGTACTGACATGTGTTATAACTTGATGTGCGACTTATGCTATAGTATATTTCAAATTTTGTAACTTATTATCACTGAATTCTATAATGACATGTGCATGAAACAGTCATCTGTCGTATGTATTGAAGTCTATATTGATGAGAAAAAATCTGATACGCAAGCAAAAGTAGATACATGACCATGATTTCACACATAATATAGGGATTTTTTTTCCAACATAGCATCAGAGTCATAACACACTTATAAAACTGCTATGTTGGTGATTTTCTCTTTTGTTTATATTGTTTAAATGATTTAAAAACCGAGCAAAATGATTAAAACAAGAAAATGGATAAAAATGTTTTAAATGCCACCATAACTTATGCCCTAAATAAGTTTGTTCAAATGCCAGCAAATGTAATTAGGTAAACCTAAAGAAATGCTATCCAATTTTGAACCCATAAGCAATCCATTCTAATCCATATTCAAACCTCTGAAAAACATGTATGGACACACGTTATATGCTTAAGTAAATAACAAAACAGGTGTTTGGGGAAAATATGGAAATAAGGTAATTTGGAGGAATGTGAGTATTTTATGTTGGGGTATGATGGATATGCATGTGACAAAGTGTGATTTGAGGTCAAGTTGAACGCGTGGCTAGCGGGTAAGCCATCCACGAGTTGTGATCTCATCGTATGATAAGTCAAGAGCACAAAAAATGAGCAGAAAGTAGACCCCATCCTTTTATGACGTGCCATGAAAACCTAGAGCTACCACACCCGCCAATCATGCTCTCGTAATATAGTAAGGCAAGAACATTGCATATGAAAGTCATGAAGCTGGCAAGTCATTCACGGGTAGGACAATGCAACCCTTTTGATTAAACCCCAATGATAATTTAGTGCATTTCTATCGTTCTTTGTAATCGTGAGTGCATGTCTAAATTATACTATTAGTGACATGTATTACAACTTGATGTTCAACCTCTTGTGTATATATTGAATTTTGTAGCTATCACTGAAGACACGTGTGAATGAGAAAAAAAATCATGTATCATATATATATTAGTCTGTATTGTTGAGAAAAAGTATGATACGCGAGTAAAAGTAGATACATGACTAAGATTTCACGTGTTATATTAGAGTCTTTTCTTTTTTTCTAACATGACACTAGGGTCATTACACATATAAAACTATGATTTTAGTAATTTTTATTTTTTATTTATCTTGTTTAAATGATTTAAACATCTTTATGTGTCTAAGAGCCAACCAAATATACTTCACAACACATATACCAAACAAAATGCTGTAACATGCCTAAGGTTAAAACAACCAAAATGATTAAAACAAGAAAAATGGATATAATTGTGTTTTAGGGTGTGTTTGCTTTGAGAGATTGGAATCAAAGAATAACCAACATATGCCTTGAAGATGTTTGTTTAAATGCCAAAATATCTAATTTGTTAAACCAAAAGAAATGCGTCCACTTTTGGACCCATAAACCCCTTGTTCTCCATATTCAAACCTCTGAAAACCCCAACTCAAACCCTAACCCTTACCCTAGCAATGGCGACCCTATCTAGTCCAGATAACCGAAGACCCACGTGCCCATCTTGTTCCAAACCGACCCGAGTCTGTTTCTGCAACCGATTCAAGACCCCAGTTCTTGACAACTCCATAGCTGTCACACTTCTCCAACACCGTTTAGAGAAGAAACACCCCTAAATTCAGCCAAGATTGCAACTTTAGGTCTCAAAAATGTCAATATTGCTTATGTTTCAGATGTTGTTTCACAGGCCCACTTTGATATACACTTTCTTGATTCAAATCTTGATCTGGGTCATCAAGATTCTGTTGAAAATCACAAAAAGATTCAATCTTTACAGTTGTTTGATTCAGATCTTGATATGGGTCATCAAGATTTAGTTGAAAATCACAAAAAGATTCAACCTTTAGACTTCTTTGATCCAAATCTTGATCTGGGTCATCAAGATTCTGTTGAAAATCACAAAAAGATTCAACCTTTACACTTGTTTGATTCAAATCTTGATCTGGGTCATCAAGATTCACTTGAAAATCAGAAAAAGATTCAACCTTTACGACCTGCTGATATCAGTTTCACTGTTAAAAGAAGGGGTGTCAGCAATCAAGATTTTGATGAGCTTTTGGTTGATCAGTCTTGTTTAAATAATGGGTTTGTTGTGACAAAGATTCAAAAAGAGATTGATGGAAACAATATTGAAGAATTCAAAATTGTGGTTCCTCCAGGATCAATGCTTTTGTTCCCAAGTGAGAAATCAATTGGGATCGAAGATGTCGATTTCGATGTGAAGAACTTGATTGTGTTGGATGGGACATGGGCTAAAGCACTTAGAATGTACAAAGAGAATCCATGGTTGAGGTTGTTGCCACATATGAAGTTGGAAGTTGATAAGTTGAGTTTGTATGGTGAAGTGAGGCGACAACCGAAAGCCAGATGTTTTGTCATCCATTGAAAGCATTGTTTATGCACTCAAGGCAATTGGGGAAGATGATCATGAAGGTTTGGATAGTTTGTTGGATGTTTTTGAGTCTATGGTTGTAGATCAAAGGAGGTGTATGAATGAAAGACTAAAGCTTGAAAGCAACAATTAGATCCATTAAATTTGAGATTGTAGTTTGACTACATTTGTATCATTCAAAGAAGTGGTTCCTTTTGCCCTTTTGGAATGATAGTTTATATGTTAGAAGAGTACCTAACCAATTTTCTTTCATGTGTTATCAAACACTCATTAGCACATATAAAATGATCAAATAGTCATTTATAGCTATAAATACCGTTCACTTACCAAAGAAAAAAAATCCCATCCTCATCTTTACACATTGGATACTTGCTTTATATATTGGTATAGAGGTTGACACGTTAACTTAATGAACTGAACAAGACTTGTATGTTTATTCGTATAAAAGCTATCAACCATAACAAACGCACTTAAAACTGTGTAATCAAACACGAGACATGTACACATCTATCTATAAATCTATAAGAATGGATTCTAAAAGCGTTGATAGGTTGCAATGTGTTAAAAAGGTCCTAGGCGGTCTACAATTTGGTTGGATGTAAACGTATGGTTATAAATAGCTTAATAGTTGAGGTAATCTTATAAAATATATTTCAAACTTTGCTGTAGTATTTATATGGCTGACGAGTCGAACATTTAACTAAACAAGTTAAATAAGTCATCTTAAACTTACACTATCATAACGTACTAGGGCTTTTAAAAGAGCCGTGTTTACAGGTTGGCTGGTTGAACCCGAAAATTTTACAATAACCCAAACGTTCGCACATACGAACCCGAACACGACACGTGCATTTGCAATTTTCGTGTTAGATTTTCGTCTCTGCTCCTTAAACATACCCATAGAGAGCCAGATTTCACTTGTCCATGGGCGGCCCAATATGAACAAAAGATTGGGCTTATAGTTAGGGTTTTAGGTTATTTTGGGCCGGTTTTTGTTTCTGTCCATAATGTTTGGAACACTCTCCCTTCACTTCTTGATTTCTTAGCCAGAAATATTTCACCTTGCTAATGCTAAAACTCATTCACGGCGGCGCCACCACAAACAACCAACAATCACCTTCATCATTTCCCGCCAACTAACCCAATCCCATTTTGAAGACGACCCACCTTTCTCCCCAATCGTCAAAACCCCTAAACCCCAAACCCACAATCAGATAAAAAAAAAACAAGATTCACCAAACAACAATTATCCTATAAAATCCAACTTACCCTTTGATTTCAGATACTCATACTCTGAAACAAACCCATCAGTTGACCCAATTGGTTACCGGGAAACACCCAAGTTCTCTCCTTTCGGGCCGGGTCGACTTGACCGGAAATGGACCGGCACGGCGGCGTGCAGGAGGTGGTGGATGTGGTGGAAGTTGAAGAAGAGAGGAGGAAGATTGTTGGGGAACCGTTGGATGAGGAGGAAGTGTTGGAGCTTGTTGAACGGTATCGGCATAGTGACTGCTCTAGACAAATCAATTTGGGTAAAATCTTAAATCTTTAGTACTATTATGTTGTAGTTTGTTACATGTTTTTTTTAGAAATGCAATGTTTGATCAGGTTATAGATGGTGAGTTTCTGTTAGACTATGTGTTATGGGAGCTTGGTTTAGAAAAAAAGTGCTTATAGCCGCACCTTTTATTTTACCATAAGAGCATTCACATAAGTTTTGCATAGTGGTTATTGGTGGGGGATAGAGTAAATATTATAGTTCAATTGTAAATTTGGGGGACAATATTCACCCCTATTAATTTTTAATATTTTTTAAAGTGGTGACTTATCAGTGGAGGAGAAAGAAAACGTAATGATAAAGGTAGAAAAAATATTATTTAATTAAAAGTTAGAGACAAATTGTAGTGATTTTTAGGGTAATTATAGAAATGAAAATGGGGAAGGGGGATGTGAATGCTCTAAAATCCCCAAAAGGTGTGTAGTGGAGGGAGGCTTGGTTGGTGATTGAGGTGGCAAGATATGGTTGGGTGTGTATATCATTAATGTTAAGAAAAAACAAAAAAAAATACTTTAAGCACCTTGCTGACGCCGTGGTTTGCCCTCCCCAGACCACCCCACGCCTTCAACCGCGACAGCCCTGATGTGGCACCTCCGGAGCCTACATGATGCTTTGATAGCACATAGCCGTATAGACATTGATATATCTTGGTGCATTTGGGTCATCTCAAATTAGTCAACGGGTCAATTTGGGTCTAGTCAATGGGTCAAACGGGCAATAATTATAACACTTGTTAACTTTTGGAATTCTTAATTTTGTACAGGTTCATTTGGACCCTTTTTAAGCTAACAAGTTTCTATAATAGTTGCTTATTTTGACCCATTGACTAATTTGGGTTAGAGTAGACCCAAATTCATCTGTTGACTAGTGGGAGTGACCAAAATGAAATCATATACAACTTATTTTTCCCAACTCAACCGTTCTTTGAAGAATGGGTCATGATTGCCACCTATACTTCTTTCCTACGTATTCAAATTATGTCCAAATAAGACTTATGTACTACCAAAAGCTTCATCTCTATCACCTTTTTTTTTATGTATGTCAGCCAGTAAACCATTTATAATCTCTTCATCACTTTGGTTGTTCTTACATATCTGCCTCCTGCTACATACCCTAGGTTTGACCAATTTTAACCCACATGTGCAAGAAATGCCGACCCTGAGGCGTTTTTCCAACCGCCTCGTGCCTACATGTGAGGTGTGCTTTCTAAAACCATGTGCAAATGTCGTCATTCTTTTACCGTAAGAAATCATAATCATAGTCATTATGACTTTTGCCGAACACTATGAAGTTATCTAGGGCACTTCAAATTGTGTTAATCACTTTACTTACAATGTTGGGTCTTGTTTGGGTTACACCATTACTTTTAAAAGATTTTGATTCTTGGCTCTCAAGATAAGCAAACACTAGGGCTTGTTTGTTGAAACTAGAGAAGGAAAAATTTGGTTAAATAGTAACTTTTGATTATCTAATAACATGTGATTAAAGAAACATATGATGTGTTAGGAAAGGGCGGGGTTACTCACAACATGATCGATGACATCCATAACCATTGGAAAAAAGCCGAAGCTGTGAGGATTAAATGCTTAGGCGTCCCAACTCTTGACATGGACAACGTGTGTTTCCATCTTGAGGTTTGAATTGATCTTCCTTTTACTTTGAGGTGAACATTTTGACCGCTTTTAATGGGTAAAATAGTTACACGGGTCAAAAGTTGTTCAAAGTGTATTGTTAGTCCATACAACCTACTAAATTGTATTATTTAGAAAATTTGATTGTTACTAATTATTATGTACTGATATAGATTTTCTTTATCATAGTTCTTTTACTAGAAGTGTCATTTTCATCTGATGCACACTTATATACAGGTTGACTTGCTTTAACGGGTCAAACTGGTCGAAAGTCGTCCAAAGCATATTGTTATTTGTTAATGCATACAACATACTAAATCGTGTTTAAAAATGATTATAATTATAGTAGTGTATTTTAATTGCCGCATTTTTTTTCATAAAACCTGCTAAATCGTGTTTTTTTAAATTGATTGTTATTTTAATAGTGTATCTTAATTTCAGCTCTTTTATTTCATAAAACCTACAAAATCGTGTTATTTCTTATCCGATGGGTCAAAAGTCACCTAAATTGTATTGAAAATGCATACAAGTATGCAACCTACTAAATCATGTTTTGTTTTAAAATCAGATTAATTGTAATAGTTTCTTTTTTAGTAATATCTAAAACAGAAATAATACAAATAAATTATGGAAGTGTTTCAGGTCAACCCGACCCGTTATTCAACTTGTCCATTTAGCATATGCTCTTTTACGTGCTCAGATCTTCTAAAAAAGCTCTTGGCTGATCGATTTGTAGAAATTTGCAGGATAAATCTGGTGGGAAGATTATATACTGGCAAATTAATATCTTGCTATTGTATCGGGGACGGCACTATAACCCTAAAGATAGGCCCGTTATTCCTTTAATGCTATGGAAGCCATATCCACCGATTTATCCCAAGCTTATAAAGAATGTTGCTGATGGGTTAACGTTTGAAGAAACGAAAGAAATGAGGAACCGAGGACTCAATTCTCCACCCGTCATGAAACTAAGTATGTGATTTCATTGTTCTTTCGTTGGTCTGGTTAGCAAATGTTATAAGGGGCAATTTCATGTACACCCCTACAAACTTGCAAGATATCATATATACTCATATAAAGGAGTTTAAATACAAGATATACCCAATTCATTTAAAACAATTTAATGAATGACAATTTTACCCTTGTTTTTCTAAAACTCTGAAATCTCATTTATGATCTTTAACTTCAGATATTATATTTACTCACTCTAGCTTAATTTATTTAGCTTAAATATTATATATGAAGAATACTATGTTTATGGGAAAAAATAAAAAATAAAAATGGGTAAAAATAAATTTAAGCTTAAAATGTGTTAAATAAAAATTTGAAGTTAAAAGATGAGCATATATGAAACTTGAAGTTAAAAAAACAAGGGTAAAATCATTATCTATTAGATTGTTTTTAATAAATTGGGTATGTATGATATTTGAACTATTTTGTAAGGGCATAGATGATACTTTTAGTTTTGATTGGGTGTATATATGAAAATTTTCAGGTTTGTAGGGGTATATATGAAATTAATCTATATTTTAAATACATTTTAAATGTCATAATATTCTGGTTGACTGGAGTTTGACGTAGTGTGTTATGTTCCTTGCGCAGCAAGAAACGGTGTGTATGTTAATGTGGTAGAGAAACTGCGAGAGGCCTTTGAAACCGAAGAAGTATTGAGGATTGACTGTGCCCATGTGGGTAAGAGTGACTGCAAAAGGATTGCTGTGAAGCTAAGGGTATGTATTTTCCACGTTACATACGAAACTTGTGATAAAACTTTCGATTTTTATGTTTCTAGGAAGACAAGTTTGATAGTATCTATGTCTTGTTGCGCAGGATTTGGTGCCTTGTGTCCCTATATTGTATAAAGATGAACAAATCATCATTTGGAGGGGGAAGAAAACCATGTAAATGTTGTAAAGTAAAAGCATGGTACAATAGTGTCATCATAATCGGCTTAAGGTTTTGGTGACTATGGGAGGACCAAAGAAGCATTTGATCAAACAGTTGGAGGGCTTCGTGTACGTCGGTGACTATGGGAGGACCAAGAGTAGGGGTGAGTATGGGTTCGTTTGTTTGTTGTTGATCAAAACCGACTCTATTAACTTATATTTTGCTTTTTAGATTTTATAAATGATCGGTTTCGGTTACGAATAGCATAGTTATTTCGATATTGAATTATAAAGTTTTTATTTTTATTTTTTGAATGTTAAGTAATTTATGAAAAAAATGGTGTATTTTAACATATAATAAAAAATTAATCATTAACTAACAAAAACATTCAGGCTAAAAAATTTCAAGCCTAAATGGCAGAACTGATAACCCAAAACCAAATGGTATTTTTATAACCATGAAAACTGAATTTTCGATTTTGTTTTGTTTTGACTTGAAACTGACCCAAACCAAACCATACACTCTTCAACGGTTTTTTAAACCAAGGTGACCATAACTTTCCATCTCACTAATGTATTAAAAGTGATTATTAGTGAAAATTGTTTACTATTGTTTGCAATTAAGCTAACAAATAATATATCTTTTCCATCAAGAACTTGAATTTGTATCTTAGGAATATGAGATGTCACTTTATAGTAGGTGTGTTACCTTTTAATGTACTTTTTGCTTTGCAAGAGATAAGTGTTAATCTGTAGTCAGTCAAAGAGCATTGGATTAGAAGAAAAGCAAAGAATAAAGCCCAAAAGTGAAAACCAAATTCGATGATTGATCCGCAATCTGTTGGCGGTTTTATAACTTTGTTTTTTGAAATTTATTTTTTCACATATAAATTAATAAACAAACTTACTCCTCACAGCAAAAACTACTTGTACAATCCGGAAAGAATGAGACGAGAACAAACATTTTCTATATCAAAGAGGATAGAAAGTATGGTCTCCCCAACTATATACTTTAAAAAAAACCTCCAACTACACAACCCAAATTTTAGCATAATGTAAACAAGTCAAAGTCTCGAGAGCTACTCGTAATCAACTTGGTTAAAACCTCGAACGAGTCGAGCCTTAACGAGCCAATGCCCGAGCTTGAAATAGAGCTTGTTTAATTATCGAGCCCGAGCTCAAGCTTGAAATGCAAAGCTTATATATATATATATATATAGGTCAGGGTTCATTGGGAAACACAAAAAAATGGCGAACCAGAGAACACTCTTAAAAATTATAGGTGAGGGTTCATTGGGAAACACTAAAAAGTGGGGAACCAGTGAACACTCTTAAAAATTTTACTTAACATATTAATAATTATTTTTTTCTAAATTTTTTTCGACGCTTTTTCTTATAAATACATGTAAAAATATTTCTAATAAAAATTCAAAAACTAAAAATATAAAAAAATGTTTAAAAAACAGTTAAAAAATATATGTATCTTATAAAATTAACTTAACATATTAAAAAATCAATTTAAAAAAATTAGTGTTTTTTTCTTATAAAAATGAGTAGAAACTATTCGAAATAAAAAAAATTGTAAAAAGAATTAGTCTTTTTTAACTGTTTTTTTTATATTTTTAGTTTTTTATTTTCTTATTAAAAATGTTTCTACAAGTATTTATAAGTAGAAGTAACGATTTTTTTTAAAAAAAATTGATTTTTAACATGTTAAGTTAAATTTTTAAGAGTGTTCCTCGGTTCCCCACTTTTTTAATGTTCCCCAATATACACACACACACATATACAGGGATGGAGTAAAATAGCAATCGCCTTTAGATGCGAGAACCGTAGAAACCATTATCCACCCTATATCTTTCATGTACGAGTGGTTAAGATTGAATTATTTAAGTTTTATTGTCTTATAGTGATTTTTATTGATTAAAAAAGAATAAATAGTAATGATATTTTAGAAAATTTGACTTGTGTACTATTCATGTCAACTAACCACGGGGTGTCAGCCCAGTGGCCAGCCTCACCCATTCTAAACGGGAGGACACGGGTTCGAGTCCAGCTCGGCCCGAATAATCCTGCTGGGTAGTAACCGCCAGGCAGCTATGAGGCTAAGCTAGCTTGGGGAGAGAGAACCCTCCCGTGGTCAGGGGTACCGTGCATTTACCCTTTTTTTACTATTCATGTCAACTTGTTAAATTGAGAATCAATTATTATAGACTACATCACTCTTCATGTCAACATTAATTACGTTTACCTATTTAAAAAAAAGAATTAATTATAAGACATGATTTTTTATATAAAAAAAATACACTACATGTATAAAAAGAAAACATCTTCAATCTCTAATCTTGATCTTCACTTTTGTTCGTTATCCTCGTAATTTAAACGTAAAAGCCCCAATACCTATGAAAATCAAAGAAAAAAACAGAGCATTTACATTCCACAAACGTTTTAGCAACTTAGGCCAGCAATTAGGGGCGTAAAAAAACATTTTTTTTATCATGTGTAATAAAAAAATATTTTCTACATTCGACACCGAGCACAAAATTGTTTTTACATTACAAACGTACGAGAAACAATCTTTCAAACGTATGTAAAAGCAAAACATTTACGCGCGCCGTTTTTACATACGTTTGAAAAACAGATTTACGCGTGACGTATAGAGGGGCTCAGACCAACAATCAGGGGCGTAAAAAAACATTTTTTTTTCATTCGACAACGGGCGCAAAGAAATATTTTACATTCGACAACTTATGTAAAAAAAATTTCAAACGGACGTAAAAATTATTTTATGCCTTCCGTTTTTACATACGTTTGAAAATTATATTTACGCGTGACGTTTAGAGGAGCTCGGGTCGGCGATCAAGGGCGTAAAAAACTTCTTTTACGCATGTTTTCAAAACATTTATTTATTTTTTTTACATAGTGGTTGATTTGCGCAAAACGCAATATATAAATTACATCAAACAATGCCTAAAATTAATCCTTTTTCAGTACTAATATTGGAAAAAACATGTTTCTTTGTTTATTATTAAATTACAGGATCTAAACAACTTAAACGAATAAAATGAACAAATTAACAGTAGAAACCAACACAAATACAAAGAAGAAGGATTAATACGACCTGCCGAACCTCCATCCACATCCAAAACAAAAAAAATAAACAAGAACAGAAGCTTAGGCACGGGGCCGTGCCTACCAGGCATGGGGCCGTGTCCAGTCAAGATTCTCTGCAGAAAAAGACATCATCAACAAACAAACCAACACGGGCCGTGGTCAACTCTAAGATTCGCATAATCTGCGATAGTACAGCAAGTACACTTACCACAGGGTCGTGTCATGACACCGCGGGGCGTGTTAGCACAAGACATGACATCTTCAGTTAATGAAGGGAGAGAAAAAGATGACCACGGGCCATGCCAGGTGGGCACTGGGCCGTGTCTGCCATCTGTTTCCAGCTATAAATAGAGGTGCTTAGTTCATAAGAAAGGCATCCCTTAGCAAACCACTTCTCTCACACTTGCCATCAGTCCACCACCACTACAACACCAACACCCACCACCATCATCCATGTTTCATCTTTTAGAGTGTGTAGTAGTTGTAACATCCGTCAAAAAAACCGGATTTACCAAACCCGCTTCGTTTATTAACCGAACAACCAGTTAAAAATTTCGTTTCATATTTAATGCTCAAATTAATTTTAAACGATACACAATTAATCAATATATTATAATTTAAAAACTATAATTAATAATCAATAATAAATAAGGAGATAAAAATTAAATAGAGACGCCGGGTTTCGAACCCGGGTCTCCCGCTCAAACAAACACACATTGCACCACTAGGCTACCTGCACTCTTTGGGAAATAATTGAAATCAATAAATATAAATATTCGTGCCATGCGAGTCAATTGCGAGATTTCAGTAAGTAACCGCTCTGCTTCAAACGTTTACGTTTTAAAGAACGATTATGACAATCAATTCTTAACCGAAATCGCAATCAAACACTTAACTCGCAAACCGTTATCACTGTTACAAAATTTCCGTTTAATTTTAAGCAAGTCGTGGTTTTGGAAGTCTATGAGTACTTGCAGTCAGAGAACCAAATCGCTATTCACTCGAATCAGCCCTCAATACACTCGTAAACCCCTCTACAAGTCCTTAATCGGCAAGAACAACTCGCCGGAAACTTTCTGCAACTCGCCGGAAAACCGAACCCATTTCATCGCTGTGCCTTACTCTAAAAACAGAACATCTAGAGCTCATACCGAAGCCACCCACACTCACCTCAAGCTTCCTGAAGACCCTCTGCCGCAAGATACACGTCGCCGGAATAACCTGCTGTCATCGGAATCTCGCCGGCGAAACAGGGGATCTCTGTCGGTATATCTTATACCTAATCTCTCTCATTTTTTTTATTAATCTCATATGTAGTTAATCAAAACTTACTAAAGAAATTGATTGATTTGTCGAAACAGTCGGACATTGGTTCTGGGTTAAGTTTAACGAAGAAGATGAAGTTTTCGGTTATATATATATTTAATTTAAATCAAGTTATATCTCGGGTTAGACACACAGTCCAGCGGTGGACTGTGTGCAAATAAACACGCATACGTCTCGAGTTCGATCCTTGACACACACACACTCGCCTTAATAAAAATGTTCCTTTTTTTAAACTGAACCGGATCCACTCGCAAATAGATGTTAAGTTTAAAGAAAACCGGAATAATAACCAAGATAGACACACAGTCCAGTGGTGGACTGTGTGCGAGTTTAAATCATACGTCGCGGGTTCGAGTCCAGGCTACCGCACCGTTCTGGCAATTATCAAACTTTTTATATAAGGACAGAAATGAATTTATCTAGTTTGTATATAAGTATAATAAAAACCAGATTATTTACCAAGTTAGACACACAGTCCAGCGGTGGACTGTGTGCCAAACTAAACCACAGGTCCCGGGTTCGAGACCTGTGGCGAGCACCGAGTCGATACATTAAATCCTTTTTAAAATAAATGATTTTCGGATTAATTTAATTAGTATATAAATATAATTAAAAACAGAAATATTTCGGGTTAGACACGTAGCTCAGTTGGTAGAGCTGCGTGCACGCGTACGGGAGGTCACGGGTTCGAGTCTCACCCAGCGCACACATATAACCGACCGAACCGGTCAACAAGTCAACGGTCAACGGTCAACAAGTCAATGGTCAACAGTCAAAAATCAACATTTTTTTATTACTTTTATTTATTTATTTAAATTAAAAATACTTAAAAATAACATTTTTAAAGTTAGAAAATAGCCTTAAACTCACAAAAATATATCCAATAATTCTACTAAAATTGATTAATAAAATCCGCTTATTTACCGAACCATTATGTTATTATCTAGGTTAGTTTCACTCGTGGTTAAATCCAACTTCGTGCGCATTCAACATCATCAACCGAACGCACCCAATGTGAGTGAATCTTACAACTCTCCTTTTTAATTACACGTTTTGGGGTGTATCATGTGTCACTTAAACTAATTCGTTTATTCAAAGTCGTGCCATACCATATTATGATTTAAACTTAGAATGTAAATATTGTTTGTAGTTATGTATTACATATTGTCTAGTTGTATGCAAATCATTCATTAGGCCCATCAGTTCGTAGAACAACGCGTGTCTCAAAACTCATTCATTAGGCCCATCAGTTCCTCGTGGGAGACGAGTTGAGCAACGCGTGCCTCAAAACAATCTATTATTGTATGTGTGTGCATTATTTAATAATTAAGTGTTTTGTGAATAAGTTTACATCTATATTTACTCATATGTGGTTATGCACTTTATTTTATAATCAATTCAATAAACTTGTTCAAATGTTTTTCATAGGATTCACTCGCCAACTTTTTGTTGATCCAAAAACCATTTTTACACATGATACAGGTGAACAGGATGAAGCAAGGAAAACATAGGAAATGCCTTATAAGAAAATAATGAAGTCTAGAAAGATGTGTAGAACATGTTGTAATTATGATTGTATGATTTCCCTTTAAATTGTAATAATAAATATGAAACGTTATAATAAATGTCATGAGCTTTGATGAAAACCCAATCATGCCCCGAACACCTTTTCCGCTGCGGGTCGGGGTGTGACAGTAGTCTTGGGATCCAAGATTGATTATAAGAGTTCTTGTCAAACAAAGGCAATGCTTTGCTAAATTCTTAAATCACTTAGTGAAGACAAATCTTTTAAGTATTACTTTTGATTTCCAATCCGTGGCAACTTTTTAATTGGATATGTATTAATGAATTTAATAACTAGTTTTTTATATTGAAAGTGAACTTTGGTTAAACATTTCTTTATGTTTCATTGATTCACTCATTCGTGTCTTTACGGTCTATACAAAGCGCGTTAACTACCTAGAAGGGGGTTATATGGGTGTTTGGGTAAAGCTCTTGCGTCGTTTAGTGTATAGATCATGCGAGGACTTATTTCAAGTTTATTAGAACTTCCCTTGAGGCAGATGGCATCAAATCATGGGAAGTAAGAACGGCTTGAACCCTTTTTAACTAAACTACTGTTAAAACTTTATCCGGCCTTGCGAGACTATATCCATGCTGACTCAGACCAATGTGGCCGAGGGTAACGTCGCCTAGACAAGTGGGGCATGCCCACTTTTCGCATTAATAACTTATTTCATTATCTTTCAATATTACAGCCTTGCGGGACTTATCCCTGCTGGCTCAGACCAATATGGACGAGGGTAACGTCGCTTTCACAAGAGGGGCATACCACTATCACTAAGATAATTTCTTAAAAAGCCCAAAGTGCAAAAATCATCAAAGGATACATAAAAGAAGAGTTGGAACCAAGTGATTCTTTCTTGACTATTTGTCTTTTTTATTTCTTTACATTTACTTTTTATCTTTTAAAAACTTTCAAAACTTCTATCAAAATTTGGTTAGATTAGACGTTAACGATAAGCCGGTATTGAAAGCTCTTGTGTCCTTGGATGACCTTGGTATCTTGCTATCACTATACTACGTCTACGATGGGTGCATTGCCCTAACGTGTGTAATGCCTCGCATTCTTTTACTTTCCTTATTTAGAAAGTGTAATCATATTTCTATTTATGGAAACTTGTATTCGTGTCTATTTCGTATTTCCTTTCCAACTTTGTAATCCTTGACGTTGATCATAATGAAATACCTATTTTACTTATACTTATACTTGTAATCAATCATTCAAATACATGCCTACATGCAAATCTTACTTGTTATACGTGCAATACTCATACCTTACAACTTCCTACTTGAAATACTCGAAAATTGGCTAAAGTACGTGAAAACGACCCCAAACCAACACCCTCGTGCGAGTTGAACCCGCTTCACATGAATTGTACCCACTTCGTACGAAGTGATGTACACTTCGCATGAAGCGGAGCTAGCAGCAAATTTTCCTATAAGTATAGATGCACTTCACCACTTCAATTTTCCCAAACACTCTCACTCCAACTTTGAAATTTCCGAGTTATTGGCAGATTATCCCAGAATCCTCTAAGTGAGTTCAGCTCACTAATACTTGTCATTTCTTCTACTCCTTCTTTTATTTTCTATTCTCTTTTTCTTTTGTACCAAGTGTAGAGCTGACCAAGTTCATCATCCTCACAAGGGTTGGACTTGCGTTTCAGTAAGTGTGAGAGCGTTGGGAGCTTTGGCTACCCGAATTAAGTTCCACATCTCGCTTGAACATTTTATGTATTTAATTTCTGTATATTCATAACCAACCAGGTTTATCAACAGTGTATATAAATTTAGTGCTTTGGTGAATCATATAACGAGGTTTCATACCTCCTTGCTTGACCTCTATGACAAACTTGACTAAACGGACATAAACTATACCTAGCATATCGTATTTTCTTAATAAAATTGGTCTTGACATAATCTTAATCGCATTTTGATTAAGTGTTATTCGTCCTAGACTGTTCTGCCGCGTTGCTAGAATTCCCGTTAACAGAAATTAGTGTCAAAACGGGTGCAAAATGAGCTAAAACATTCTAGAACTGTCACTCCGCACAAAGTGGACAGTCACTTCGTGCGAAGTGCAGGTCACTTCGCACGAAGTGGTCAGCCCACTTCGCACGAAGTGGCGTTTTCTACGCTTTTTTTTCATATCTTTCGAATCAAAATATGAATCCTTCGCAAAACACAGTCTATTCACACACCTCTGTTTCCCTGATGTAGGTAACTTCGGTGTGCATCACTTCAACTTATCAGCTCCCGGATCGCTAGGAAAGCTTGCAAAATTGTAAGCATATACTTTTACACTTTTGGGTGCAACATATATGTTATACCAACCCACTAAAATCACAATACTTTATGCATTAATCACAAACAAACATCTGTTTATACATGCTTAATATGAATACATGCAAACTTGTATGCTAGAATCGAATGCCTTAAACTACGTCATTAAGTGTTTACAAGCCTCCCTTAACATGTATAGCGCTATAGGATTAACGCGCCGCCCATATTCGTGAGGTCATGTTAAGTAAACAAAACGGACTAGTCATTGTTATGATCATATTACGCTAGCGGTAAACTTTGAGTTGACATGTGTAGTTGCATTGCTAGTATTTTATGTTAGCTTAGTAAACTGTTATGGCATGTGGATTGTTTAAACTTTTATTACTTAGTATCCAAACTTGTATTCTCGCCAATGCCTTGCATGTTGAACTATACTTTAATGTGTGATGTAGGTTGTGGATGATGATAAAGGATGCATGGAATCTAGTAGGATGAACTAAAAACCCACTTTAAATTTAGACTATAGTTGTACTTCGTATTTTGATTTTGTTGTTATACTTTGTATTTTGATGTTGTACTTGTTTCCTACCATTGTTCTTGAAATCTAGAAATGAAATGAAATATTGTTCTTCAATTTATTTATAAATTAATGTTATGAAGTCTCGACCAATCTAATTACATCCGCCCGGATGATTCCGCCATGGGTTGCAACATGTGTAGAGTGGTAGTATTGTATCGTGTTTTATAAATTTAAAATTTGATCCGCGAGTAAAAAGTGCTTAAAATATAACAAAAATTATAACCACGCTCACGCACGTTAAGTTTTTGGCGCAGTTACCGGGGACACAAGGATTTTAAGGAAGCTTAAAATTAACGGCCTAATCAATTTTTATCTTTTTCTTTTAATTTTTAGGTTTTCTTTTTCTTTGTTTCCTGCATTTTTTTACTATCTGCAGCACGGGGCCGTGCTAGCTAAACACGGGGTCCTGCCCTTAACTGTAGATGGCAAAACTGTTTTATGTTAGACAGTAGCTGTGACACGGGGTGTCCCCTTATCAGCAACTGTAAACAGGACCGTCTGATCCCAACGGTTAACGACATCTAACGAAAAGATGGACGATATTGATTATTTTTACTTCTGCAACTCTTACGGTGAATGGTGTCAATTATGTGATGGATTTTATCGAGATTTAGAATGCTACTTTCTAAATTTCAACCCCCACTTCCTAATAGACCCATCGTTTTCCTATGAAAGTCACCTTAAGAGGGGCAAAAGTAAAAACGACAACTATCATCCATCTGAATGCCATCAAACCTTTTTTCAAAAAGACATGACCTCAGATGACGTATGCCAAATAGAAAAGAGAATTATCCAAAAATGAAAAGAAATGAGTTTATGATGAATATGAGGTGTTCATCACAAAATGCTAACAATGAAGAAGACTTGATAGGGGCCCATTCAGAAATAAACGACACCAAGGCCACTACGTGTACCTTAACACCTTGTGAGGACGAATGCGATAGTCGTCCCTGTTTTGATTGTGCCATAATGGACTCATCACCGGCTACATCTGGTGCATACGTAGAGCGATTCGACTCATACCTTCTTTAATATGAGCCTGGATAAGGTAAATAAAGTTTGGTTTCGCCCACCGTATAGTTTAGGATTCTTCCTTTCTGACAACCTCTTGCGTTTCCGTATAAATCACAAGCACCTTAAGCATATCTCGCACTTCGGTGTTGTCCCTACCACTCAAGAGCCATCCGATTAAATAAAACACCTTAAATCAGACAAAACTTCATAAATCTAAAAAATAAAACAGGGTCGTGCCATATGAACACACCCTCATGCCATATGCTTAAACGAATAGAAGGAACAAATTTAACAGCAAAAACCAACATAAATACAATGAAGAAGGATTTACACGACTTACCAAACCTCCAACCACATCTAGAAAAACAAAAATAAACAAGAACAGAAGCTTAGGCACGGGGTCGTGCCCACCAGGCATGGGGTCGTACACAGTCAAGATTCTCTGTAAAAAAGACAACAGCAACAGACAAACCAACACGGGGTCATGCTAACTCAACATGGGTCGTGGTCAACTCTAAGATTCGCATAATAGGCGACTGTATAGCAAGTACACTTACCACGGGCCGTGCCATGACACCACGGGGCATGTTAGTACAAGACCTAACATCTTCAGTTAATGAAGGGAGAGAAAAGGATGACCACGGGGCCGTGCCAGGTAGGCACTGGGCCGTGTCTGCCCTCTGTTTCCAGCTATAAATAGAGGTGCTTGGTTCATGAGAAAGGCATCCCTTGGCAAACCACTTCTCTCACACGTGCCATCAGTCCACCAACACCCACCACCATCATCCATATTTCATCTTTTAGAGTGTTTAATAGTCTTGGGATCCAAGACTGATTGTCAGAGTTCTTGTCAAACAAAGGCCATGTTTGGCTAAATCTCTTACATCACTTGGTGAAGACAAATCTTTTATGTATTTAAACTTTGGCAATTTTTAGTTGGGTATGTATTAATGCCTTTAATAACTAGTTTTTTTATATTGAAAGTGAACTTTGGTTAAACATTTCTTCATGTTTTGTTGATTCACTCATTCGTGTCTTTACGGTCTATATAGAGCGCGTTAACTACCTAGAAGGGGGTCATATGGGTGTTTGGGTAAAGTTCTTTGCTCGTGTATAGATCCTGCGAGGACTTGGTTCAAGTTTATCAGGACTTCCCTTGAGACAGATAGCATTAAATCGGGGGAAGTAGGAACGGCTTGAACCCCTTATAAGTAAACTACTATTAAAACTTTATCCGGCCTTACGGGACTGTATCCTTACTGACTTAGACCAATATGGTCGAGAGTAACGTCGCCTTCACAAGAGGGGCCTACCACTTTTCACATTAATAACTTATCTAATTATCTTTCAATATTCCGGCCTTGCGGGACTGTATCCCTGCTAACTCAGACCAATATGGACGAGGGTAACGTCACCTTCACAAGAGGGGCCTACCACTATAACTAAGATAAACTCTTAAAAAGCCCAAAGTGCGAAAATCATCAAAGGATACATAAAAGAGAAGTTGGAACCAAGTGATTCTTTCTTGTCTATCTGTTTTTATTTATTTATTTCTTTACATTTACTTTTATCTTTTAAAAACTTTCAAAACTTTTATCAAAATTTGGTTAGATCAGATGTTAGCGATAAGCCGGTATTAAAAGCTCTTGTGTCCTTGGATGACCTCGGTATCTTACCATCACTATACTATGTCTACGATGGGTGCCCTTGCCCTAACGTGTGTAGAGCGGTAGTATTGTATCGTGTTTTATAAATTTAAACCTTGAACCATGAGTAAAAGTGCTTAAAAGATAAAAAAAAAAATATAACCACGCTCACGCACGTCAGTGGTGTTCTCATACTCAGTTTGTGTGAATATTTACGCACGTTGTTAAAACTTTTTTTACGGACGTTGTCGAATGTTTGTTTTAAAAAGTTATAGTACAAAGTAATCAAACGTTAACAAATGAAATAAAAAATTCTCAATAAACATATAAGACAAATATAGCTTGCGTTTTATAAAGAACATTATATCGGAATTAGGGAAAATAATAAATATTATTTTTCGATAGTTTTGTATATTCTAATAAACATATAAGACAAATATAGCTTGCATTTTATAAAGAACATTATGTTATAATTAGAGAAAATATAGCAAAAAGAAATAGATATCATTTTCGATATTTTGTAAGTTCTAAATTACGTAATACTTTTGGTGTAAATTTAAAACCTAATATATTTTTCCCCAATTTTAAATATAAAAAGTATAATTGAGATAAAAGGAGAAAGATATTCTTATGTCATATAAATGATGATGTGTTGTGTTTTAGAGATAAGAGAGATGAGATGTAACATTAAGAGAAAAAGACTAAAATACTCCTTTAAATTAAATTGATTATAGGTGATGTGTTAATATTGTATTGGGTGGGAGGAGTTCTCATAGTTCTCGCAACTGGTAGTGGTTCCTTCTTGAACCGAATCCTATTATATATATATATATATATATATATAATAATGATGATAACATTGACGTGTCGCGCACGACCGAGCTTTGGCCCTTTTAATTGATATTAAAGCGAGCTCGAGCCGAGCTTTTAGCTCGTTTGAAGTTGTTCTCATAATAGTTCGAGCCGTGCTCGAACTTTAAGTTTTACTCTCGAGCCCTCAAATAAGTAGGCACGTACTGAGCCAAGCTCGAGCCTAGTCACGATTAGGCCCGACCTTGCTCGTTTACACCCTTAACCCTAACCGTAGTTTCAAATGAGTCAATATTAATTCAAAATTATAATACACGTGAGAGACCAAGTAAATAATTGTATACTTTATTAATACGGTACTCAATATACATTAAGTTGTTTTATAAAAATCCTTAAGGAGTTTAATTTGTTTTATCATATATTTGATTTTATAAAACTTGTTTAGTGATCATTAATTATTCTTAACATATTGTTTAAGCGCTTGTATTTGACCTTTTCAATATTGTAATTAAATGGGTCGGTTTTTTTGGTGCTCAGGTCTCTCTTAACCCGAGGCTACATTCTCATTTTGTGCCAGGTCATGAAATAATAATAACTTTTTGTTACGACGAAGTAAAAATTTTGAATTGACTACGAATAGATAATGCATGAAGTAGCATCTATCCAGAAAGAATGACTATGTGTTTAATAAAATTCGATACTCATTTTTTTTTCTTTTCACTTTGCGTCTCACATGCAACGTGTGTTGAATGACTTAAGTTCGTTTAAAAATCCAAGGGCCGTTCGAAAAATCGTTATATAAGTTTCATATGAAAATAATAAATTGAGAGGTCGGTCGCCGTTGTATACTAGTCCTGCCTACGTCCATCTTGTAGTTGACTTTATTAATTTTGTACTTATGACTTTGATATATTATTTATTTTATCGATATGATATTTGATCATGTATGATTGAAAAGGCTGTTTTTGATTATTAATGTACATATTGTTTTATATATTGTTGCATGTCATTATCTTCTATAAGACTATTGTAGAAGAGTGAATATTGTAAGTGATTTGCACCAAAACAAAATATTGGGTCGTATGCTCGACAATTGCACAAATTTATTATTATATATATATATTCTATATATCAGTATCTTACTATATAGGTATTTACATTGCTCAAAGCATAAATGGAACTCAAAACACTAGATCCAAACAAGCATAACTTAAATTACACTAAACCCGTTTGACTCGTTTAGATAAATATGTTACATTACACGACTTTAAGAGTGATCGGTCGAGGCCATGTCATAGACACAAGTAAATGTGGGATTGTGTCCATTCATCAATCTAAAGTTCAACCCAGCCTCTGCCAACCCATCAAACCGACACGGTTACCTCCTATTGGACATCAAACCAAAAACTTACAATCTCATGATTGAACACGCTAAAGATATTTGACACTTTGAACTTCAACACACCCAAACTAACCAAAACTAGAGCTTGATCGGTCCTCGAACCTCAAACTTCATAACAAAGGCCCGACTATGAGGCCGGGCTAGGCTAGTTTCGGTTTAGGTAACCCGTAATGGGCTTAGGTTCAAATGTAAAAATGTACATGAGTACATCTAAACCTCAATTAACAAAAGAAAAGTATGTGCAACAACTAAATCCTCACTTAATTTGCTAAACCAAAAAAAAAAAAACAAAAAAAACCTTAACTTGCTAAACATACATGCGCATGTAGAGGATTACTCAGGAAACTATGAAGCTCCGGTCTCCATGACCGTTGATGAAGGTCAAACACTCCACCACCACCCTTAATCAGTTGAGTCAACATCTGTTCCATTGTAAGCCCCTGCACCTCCTTCATAGACAATAACTCCTCCAACTGTTTCTTAGTTATCTTTATCTTCACCTCCGTCACCGGCCGTTCACCGGAACTTTCACCGTCTCCTGCCACGTCACTTTTCCGGCGAGTTTGGCGGGAAATCAAGGCATTTTCCGGTGATGCCACCGGAGATCCCCAGTAATCACCACCCCATTGGTAGCCGGAATCTTTTCTCACACAATTTCCCATTTGTTTTTCTTTTTCTTTTAATTTCTGAATTTTATGTGATGATTTTTTTAAAGAAATCAGAGGTTATTTGGGAAGGGGAAAGGATGGTTTTGGAAAATATTATTATTTATATAAGTTGTGATGGGTATATATAGATATAGAAAAGGTGTATGTATAGGTTGTGGGTTGTCATGTTGGATGAGTATCCTACATGGCAGGTGCAAGGGTGGAATTGGCTTGACCTTATCCAACACACCAACTAACAAATTCAATATGATGTTTATGTTTATTTAAATTGGTGATGGGTATTGTGATGTATTTTATTGTATTGAGTTAGGTTAAAAGTTGTTGGATTTTCTTATATGGTGATATGGTTGTGGAAAGCTTGGATGGTATTTTTTGTTTTTGTCTCTTGGTTTTGTATGTAGATGGGATGTTACTCTATTGATATAATGTTTTATAGTATGAAGTATTTATTTGATTAAGCTACTAGAAAACCGGAAATCGAGAATGGTATGCTAATACTTACATAAGACGAGAAGAGAGGAAAATGAAAGGGGGGGGGGGGGGGGGTAGGTCTATGGCGCATGGCTTTTAGAAATACATACATATGTAGCATTAGGACTTAAAAAGGTGGATTTATTATGTGATTTCTTTTATATATTTATGTCTATATGTTGTCTTATGATGTTATATTACATTACTCTCATTTTTTTTTTGTTATTTAGTAGCTTTCTATCTCTATAGTTTAGGATGCATGAACGTATCATCCATACTACCCAGGTATAAATCAAGATAGCATAATTTACAAGTCAAAAGATAAAAAAAGGCAATGAGATGGCTTCGAGAAGTACTCACCAATCGAGATGAGTTTTGAGGCACCCGAACGGTGTTACTGCTAGTAGTAACTCAAAAGTGTTCTCGTTCCGCAACTTCCTTGCACCATATCAATCGTGATGCCTTTATGTGTGCATTACATCATATTTTCATAGCCATATAAACCACCAAAAAAATGATGTAATTATTACCATCGAGCCCATTGTCATTAGGAACAACCCATCCCCATGAATAGATATCATTAGAAAACCCATTAGTAGGATACAACAATGCTATTGACTTAACAAAACATATCAAAATATTGGTATTGTTTTCAATCAGTTAGCTAGTAAACAGTGACTAAAGCTTTCACCAATGTTGGCATAGCCTCATAAAGTCTTAACTCTTTTATAAAGTCTAGTTTTTTTTTTTTTTTTTTTTGAAAAATTGGACTTTGTTTTGCTTGAACCAAAAAAAAAAGGTCACGAACTACCAGTGGACAAAAAAATATAACATGAATTGATATGAGGGTCATATCACATGATATATATAGAAATTGTTACTTAAAAGTAATTAAAGTTATAAACTTTTAGCAAATAAAATGACAACATTAATTTGTACAAGCTACCTAAAACTAAATAAAATAAAGTTATGAGCTTTTAGCGAATAAAGTGATAATATTAATTTGTACAAGTAACCTAAAAATACACCTATCTCTCCCCCTTTTGGAAAGATTTTAAATAAATATTGCTTACTTTAAACAAAAAATGCATGAGATATTTCTTGATCAAAAAGATTTTTGAATTCATTATGTTTGCTATTGGAAATAAGTATCCGCACTTTTAAAAAAGCAATAATTGAGGTGCAAGGGATAAAGTTTTGATCATTTATATGAATAAAAAATAAACCCGAAAACATGGGTGGTGGGTCCTACTTATGTTTTGATTAAGCTCCCAATAGCTTGATAAAAGTGATCATTTATCTATAATAAAGACCATTTACAAATATAATTCACATAATAATTTATTAAAGTACATGTTAAATTACACGATAAACTAAACTTTGAATACATTAAAATACATGTTAAATTAGACAGTATTCCTAACTTATTACTTTACTCATACATAATATATTAATCAAACATTAAAGTTGATTATCATAAGTTTAAGTCAAAATAATCATATAAATATTTAATTAGTTTTAAAATTACAAAGCCCGGCCTAACGGTAGAACCGGTTTTTTTTTAGGTGTGAAAAGGGGATAAGAATCGGATCTAGCAAGTGTGAACACAAATATGGTGATTTGATTCTTTCTATAGGGTGTCTAGGGCACCTCCAACGTGAGATTGTTGTTGGCATGTAACTAACAAAACCAAACATGTTTTCTTTGTAAATTGTTTAAATACATGTATTACAAACGTATTCTTTTAGTTCGAATTTATTAAGATTAACTAGATTATAAACTCGTGTATTATACGGTTGAATATTGACAAAAACTGTGAATAATAAATTTGTATATAATTATTATCAGTGAAAATGTCTTGTTACATAAAATGTTAAACAGAAAGAAAAGTCACATTTTAGCTATTCAAATATATTTTCTTAAGTTCTTATTTATCTTTTAAGTCATTATAATCCATCTTATTATATATGTCTTTAAAACAGTAACCCTAATCAAGATAAAAAAATAAAAATATTATAAGTGTTTTTAAAATAAATTGTAAGTTATGAAGTTGTGACAAATGAATTGTAATTTAATTCTACTATGATTCTAAAAAATGACATTCTTTTAAATTATTTATGATATTTTTAAAATTTCTTTTATATCTATTTATCATTATAATAAATTCTTTAAATTATTTATGATATCTTTTAAATTTCTTATGATATATTATATTACTTATCTATATCTACTCTATATTTTGTATAATAAAAGAAAATCATGTAAGACACATGTCAACACATGCGGCCATCATATTTTTTTTTTGTTTTACTGCCTCTCTCTCATATTTAATTATAATCGTCACATCAAAGTTTATTTTTTAAGAATATATCTTGACGATTTTACGTGTCATGAGATTACATTATATTTTATTTAGTCTGTGCAATACGCGGGTTTTAAAAGACAACTTCTTTTATTTACTAAGTATATAAAATCAACTTTGTTCAACCCATGCAATACACGAAATTCTGACCTAGTATGATATATATTTATTAAATTTATGTTTTAAACACCTACTCTTTCCTTTTTTTGAGGTTCTATACACCTACTCGGTTTGCGAAAACACATATTAGACCCATTAGATGTTCAAGTTCATAAACTTGAGTCATCTGCATTCATTTCATGGAATTATTTGTTTTTCGTCTGCAACCCATTTACCCGGGTTCGTCACTTTGTGCTTCACGCTTCTGTTACTTGTTTGCATTTACACCTAACTTCACCTAATAGCTGGGTTCATTAAAAATCAATATTTTACGCTTCTGTTACCTGGTTTGCGTCTTATCTTATCTTGACTTATTTGGTTTGCTCTTGTGAATACCACCACTTATGAGCAAACCAAACTCATGTATATCTCGTTCACAACCATTATACTAAACCAACCGTAATAACTAATTTAAGAAAAATAACGAAGCATATAATCACATACCTCAAAGCTTTTCTTTCAAACTTGCATTCGTCCCAACTTGGCTACCCGATGCTTCACCCAAATTGTCTATAGAGTTCAATCCAAATTATCGTTTAGCCATAGCACAATATATGGCATGTAAACTTGTCAATTATCATTCACAAGTTTCTTATTATAATTTTTCTACACCCTTTCAACAATTAATCTTTTTTTAGGCATATTGTCAAACACCTTGTGGGCATGAATTTCTATACTACTTCAATCGGTTCTACTAATCTGCGATAAACCATGTATTTACATCTCATCAATTCAACATGATCAAAATGCTCAATTAGCACCTAGGATTCAGTGGATTTTCTATCAAACATGTAAGTTTACTACTATAATCCATGTATTTCATAATTTCACCAAAATCCACCTACATAATCATGATTAATTGCTCAAACACTTAAATTATAGTATTAGCTTCACAATTTGCATCATGGGTTTATTTCTAAACATGAATACACTTTAAGTTTTACTCTAACATCCAAAATTCATACTTGAATTGCAATTACTAGTGTTCATAAAAAAACCTTTACTTAACCATTATCAAATTTTCGACATACCTTATAATCTCCTAGCTTAGGTGATCAATATTTTTGGTTCATGCACTAAGTTTAGACCCGATTTCCCCTTTGATTTGAAGAAAATTGATGATTTAGGTTAACTTGAGGGCTCCTTCCTTTTCCTTTTCTCTGGTCGACACAAGCACACACACATGTGTGTGCATTGTTTCAAACTTGATGTTTTAAAACATCTAGTTTCATTTTGGTCAAGCTAGGTCCCTCAAGTTTGTTGTTTTTTTTTCTTTTTGTAAATAACCATAACTCATTCTTTTTTTGTCATAATCTCATGAGTGTTTAATTAGGTCCAAATGTTCCTAGTTAGTAATTATTAATTTGTCATTTAATATACAAGCATGTACACACATGTATTTATATATATACACATTTATTTATTTATATATATACCTATCGTTTTTGGGGTGTTACACCAAATCGTTGTTGAAGAACCCCAAAAACACCTTTTGATGTCCTTTCGCAAAGACTCTTGCAGTTTCTTAAAATATTATATTTTCTCAACGAGCGTTTCAGAAAACCTTTTCACTATATATGAATACTTCGGGTATATACCATCACCCAAATAGCATCCATACTAATAGTCATTCCCATTTGCATGAAACCTGGCTTTCAGTTGCGTACCCGAAATGTAACCCTCTAGCAATGGTGAAAACTCGAAAGTATTAATGTCGTTCATACACCCGGTAAGACCAAAGAAGGTCGACCAAACCCAAAGGTCGTAGGAGGCAACCGCTTGTAAGACTAACGTTGGTCCTTCTGGTCATCACGTGTATGTTGACCTCGCCATGCGGTTGGACAATATACCAACGCCGTTGACGACAGTCTAAACTACCAATCATGTCGGGTATTCCATGTTTTTCTAAATACACCTCGTATATTTGTTGAAGTCGTTCCAAGTCGGGTTTCAAGTAACGTTTTTCATATAATTGGCATATACCTAAAAATTAAAAATTATATAACCTTAGTTTTTTTTAACTTTATATGAATGAGTAAAAATATACCGTAGCAGAAATAATCCAAGGTGTCGTGTGTTGTTTTCTCCACCATATTCAAGTACTCGTCGTTGATGTCGTAGGTGTTTCCGTAGGCGAATACACGTAACGCGGATGTTATCTTTTGAATTGAGGTGAATCCTAGATATCCTCTCGCGTCGATTCTTTGCTTGAAGTAGTCATACTTACCTTCCAAATCATTATTAATGCACAAAAATAACCTTTTGCTCATCGGCGCCTAAAAACATCGAGGTCGTGAACCGGTGTAGGATCGAAATAATCTTTCATTAAACGCTAATTTGCGGCTTCACGGTCTCGCACAACATATGTCCTCCTCTATATTGAGCGTGGAGGAAAACGGTTAACCTATTGCATGGCTTGATCGCGAGGGCACATGCACGATTTCGTTGTAGCAAGAAAATCTTTGGTAGAGATCGATGAACGAATCTTCCAATGGAGGCGAAGACATTGCAAAGAGCATTTTATGTGAGTTTGTTGTATGTAGGATGGTTTTTATGTGAGATTGTTGGAGGTAGAATGGTTTGTATGTGAGATTTGTTGTTAAAGAGTTTGTGTGTGTGTGTGTGTGAGTATATATTGTGACATCTCATATTTTTCATGTTAACATCGAACACTAAACGTGCATCTATATTTTTTATGATCTATTGAACATTCATACGCATGCAAATATATTAAACGTGCAAAAGGATAACACACGATAACACGATAAACTAGAAAGACTAGTTGCACATATACGTTTTAAGTTAACTTGTTAGCTTTCTATTTATAATAAAACTTGAAGGACCCAAAGTGTAACATCGTTTTAAGAGTTAAGTGCCATTTCCGTCCCTATGGTTTGTTGACTTTTCATTTCAGGCTAAATTTCAAATTTTACCGTTTTCCTCCCTCACATTCTTAAAACGTGTCATTTCAGTCCAAAATGTTAACCCTAGTTATAAAACTCAGTTAGCTCAAGGGTAAAATGGTCATTTTATTTATAGTTTTTTATTTTCCATTTTTTTAAACTTTGTTTTATTGTTATTATAAAAAAAATTTGTATACTGTATATGCATATTAGATATATATATAAAACCAATAAAACTCATCTTCAACCTACATATCAGATTACCCTCATTTCTCTCTCTACTATCTCTCTCTCCAAAAAACACCCGCCACCATCACCAACATTTGAGACCACCATCACCACCCTCGTTTCTCTCTACAATCTCTAAAAACACCCACCACCACCTTTCACCACCATCACCAACATCTTTGACCATCATCGCTACCCTCGTTTATCTCTCTACTCTCCTTCTAAAAACATCCACCATCACCTTTCACCAACATCTCAGAACACCATCACCACCCTCATTTCTCTCTTGGGAGGCGGCTGGAGCTCTGAGGTGTGGCTGTAGATGGACTATGCCATTTTCTACACACTCCGTACCCCCTCCCATTCCATTCACGGGCGTACTTGCCGAAGTTGTGGTGGTGGATGTTGACGGAGGCAGGGTGCTCATTGGAGTTGTCCGGAGCTCGGAAGTGTGGCTGTAGATGGACCAGGCCACTTTCTGCACACTCTGTACCCCCTCCTATTCCATTCATGAGTGTACTCGCCGGAGAACTCTCCACTTCCGCCGACCATTTTCGATGACCATGAACTCAAGTCTGCACTTAATGCACCTCACTTGGATTTGACTTATTATTTCTTGTTGGCCACATCTTTACCATTTACTCTACTTCATCTACCCTTGTTTAACCAACCTGATACAATTAGTATTACTTCAATGTCGTTATTATTACTCTGCAATCTTGTTTTGTCTGAACTTCACTCTGTTTGATGTACATACACTTTTGTGGTGTGGTTGTGTGTAACTAATTATCACTTCTTTTTTTCATCTTTTTTAATCTGACTCATACTTACCGGAGATGGAGACGGGGTGCTCGCCGGAGTTGGCCAGAGCTCGGAGGTGTGGCTGTAGATGGTTTTGTAGTTAGGTTTTGAACATTTGAGGAAGAGAGAATAGTGGAGGTGGGTCTATTGGTTGTAATAATAGTAACTAGTATATAATAATAATAATAATAATAATAATAATAATAATAATAATAATAATAATAATAATAATAATAAAACAAAGTTTAAAAAATGGAAAAGAAAAAGTATATATAAAATGACCATTTTACCCTTGAGCTAACTGAGTTTTATAACTGGGATTAACTTTTTGGACTGAAATGACACGTTTCAAGAATGTGTGGGAGGAAAATGGTGTAATCTTGAAATTTGGCCTGAAATGGAAAAAGTCAACAAACCACAAGGACGGAAATGGCGCTTAACTTTGGCTTTAATAAAAAAACTTAAAAAACAACAACCCAACCCTAATCCCCCTCCCCATAACTTGCGATCGGCAAAACACACACACACACATCAACGTCTATGTGTTAAATCTGATATATATGATGTTAAGCATGCTAGAACAAAGAAACAAGGTTAAAGAATGTTCATAAACACGTTTTTAGTAAGAGCTGAAAGATTACAGGTTCTGTCTAGATTTTTATGTCGATTTGTAAAGGTTGTATCTTGGCCAAAACTTGATGAAACTGAGTGGTTCTTGAGTCTAGAGTCAAGTTCAAAGAAATAGCTTTAAAACCCCACTGGATTCATATTTTTCCGACGAGTTTTAGTCAGTCAAAAGATTTAAATGAAATCAAAGATCGAAGTTTTTTTTAGAAATTGCAGTTCATTACGGGAGTCATAAGTCAGTCAATATTTAGAGTTTCGACTTGATATTTTTACAGTAGATAGCCCTAGGAGATTATGAGATTCTCCAACTAGAATTTGCTCAAGCGTGTCAACGGATCTTTATATAAATTAAACCGTAAACTGTCATCAGAAGATGACAGTTTTGACCTTTGTGTGTTACATGATTTTTGGCAAATTTTCTATGCATGTTTATGCCTGGAGAAAAATATAAAAGTTAAGGTGGACTAGTTGACATGTCTCATAAATTATTGGTAATTTTTCTAACCGTTTTCTATTATTTATAAAATTCACAAATAAGTTTAAAAAGCGGTGCTAAGCTGAAAATTGCTAAACTTTGTATTATCATTTGTGAATGCATCTAGTTGATTACACAAAGTGTTCTTGTGGTGTCTAACATGAACAAATGTCGTTTAGCATGTATGTCATGGGCGGACTTAGGTGTTGTGATGGGTGAGCGGGCACACCCTTTGAACAATTTTTTAGTGTATTTTATAGGCAAAAATCTTGATCGCACCCCTTAAAAGTTTTGTTGAACCCCTCGTTCACTCCCTTAGAAAATAATTCTTGGGTCCGTCATTGATATATGTGTGTTTACGTGGTAGGTGTATGCATGAACTTACCATGATCCTTGCTGTAGAATGTTTGTATGATAGTATAAGTAATATCCGTATGTGGTGTTCAAATCATTTAACTAATAACCATATGTAAACATATCAGGATGTGATAAACCACAATATTTCGTAGTCACATAATTTTAACCGAGCAAAACTAAGGTGAGTTCACGGCCCTTATTCTTTTTTAAAATTATATAAACACATGGGAAGAAAACATGCGCAACATTACGGTAAAGTAATGTACAGTTTAATTATAGTTTTTGTTATATTATCATGGTCACTAGAGTGCAACATTATCATAAGTTAAGTCCTTACATTCTCAGACTGTTAGTATTGGATAGTGAGGAAGTTTTGAGTGGTAATACTGGCTTTGACAAGCCCCACCCGGGTTGGTCGCGCTAACCCGACCGATTCAGGTTGAACGGGTGTAAAAGTTGCCTAACCTTCCACCATTGTCAGTTATAGACATGGTAATAAGGAAAACAACGCATAACACAATCAGCATCGGTGTCGAACAATTAGTGGCATAATACATCGGTTAGCTACTTACAGATATGACAACAAACTGCTTTTAACTACTATTAAGCACAAATAGTAAAACAAACATTATTTGAAAAACCTGTGAACTCAACACCATTGTTGATGGTTTTTCCTGTATGTGTTTCTTAGATCGCTAAGGTATCTCTCACGGCTAGGTTGCACGCAAGGATGTCAAAAACTGTTTTTATTTATTTTCATGGTTTCACTTCATAAATTTGTTGGTTTATTTGGGCGTTGTAGTTTTACTTTACAATTACTATACGCTTCCGCACTTTATTTAAGGTTTTGAAAACATATTTTATTCAAAATCGGCCAATTCATTCCTATAGTAGAACTCCACCCAGAGAGCCGAAAGAGCGAAGAAAGCATAGAAAGAGGTCCTTGGTCCGAGGAGAATCCAAATATCATTATGATTGGCGCATCATTAGGTCCCGAAGAAAGGGCAAGGTTTGCCCAATTTCTTAGCCGATACCGGGACGTCTTTGCTTGGTCATATAACGATATGGCAGGCTTAGATCCAGTCCTAGTAGAGCATAACTTTAATAGGTCTAAAAGGAAAGTCTCCAAGCTCCATCCTGACTTGGAGTTTTCAAAGAAAAAATGAAAAGTGGCCCACTGAATTAGGACTTCGATTATTCTGATTGGATCTCTAACCGTCCCCGTACCGAAAAAGGATGGGAAGGACTTTTCTTTCAGAAAGCTAAACTAAATAAAGCCTGTCCCGAGGACGATTTCCCACTCCCAAATTTAGATGTCGGGGTACAAAACGCTGTCATTTATGGAAGGTTTCTCAGGATACAACCAAAGACGGTTGGCCGAGAAAGACCAAAAGTGTCACACCCGACCCGCAGCGGAAATAAGAGTCGGGGCATAATTGGGTTATCACTAAAGCACATGACATTTACTATTATGTTTCATAATTAATAAAGTCAAAGTTACATTTTCAAACATCCAAACATGTTCATTCAATACAAAGGAAATAACCAAACATAACAATTCCAATACTAAATCGTTTTATTCTTCTAATCCAGGTCCTATGTGTTCCTAGCTGCTGCTGGTTCACCTGTATCATGTGTAAAATGGGAGTTTCTGGGTCAACATAAGTTGGCGAGTGAACCTTATTAGATAAACATTTGATAATGATTTTATGGTTAGTTTATCAATGAAATATGGTGCATAATCATAAATGAACAAATGTAAATAATCAAGCATTGGCAAATAGCAGTTACAATTATAACATACAATAACACTTGCTAGCATACATGAATATACCAATATCATACGATAACTAACATAAATGAACTGTGCGATCAAGGCTCAATCAAACGGAGCCGATCGTATTGCATGTACTGAAAATGTAAAATGAACTGTGCGATCAAGGCTCAATCAAACGGAGCCGATCGTATTGCATGTACTGAAAATGTAAAATGAACTGTGCGATCAAGGTTCAATCAAACGTAGCCGATCGTATGCGGGCACGCCAGGTTCAACCGCATAATAAAATGGGGAACAAGCTCAAACCTCATAATTGGGGAGCGGCGGCCTCGGCAATTGCATGTACTGAAATATTAATTTGCATCCAATAATAACTACTTAACAGCAACAAACTAAATACACATGTTCATGATATGATGTATGCACAATAGTTTAGTTATAATATGTATATAAACAAAGACACATGATACACCCCAAAAACGTGATTAAAACGGGGAATTTGTAAGATTCACTCACATTGGGTGCGTTGGATTGGAGATGGTGAGATGCGCACGATTTAGATGAGCGGATCGACGAGGAATACTAACCTAAATAATAATGAAAAAATATATTAAATGGATGGATTTTATTAAGGATTTTAATGAAATTTTTAGATATATTTTTGTGAGTTTATGGCTATTTTCTATCTTTAAAAATGTTATTTTTAAGTATTTTTAATTGATTTTTAAATTAAATTAAATAAATAAAAATATAAAAAAATATTTTTTTTTTAGTGTTGACCGTTGACCGGTTCGGTCAGCGGATAATTCTGCGCCGGGTGGGATTCGAACCGGCGACCTCCCGTTCGCGTGCACGCAGCTCTACCAACTGAGCTACGTGTCTAACCCGAAATAAACTCGTTTTTAATTATATTTATACACTTATTTGAATTAACTGAAATTTCCTTTATTTACAAAAACGTTTTAATTCACTCGAACCGGTGCTCGTGACGAGTTTCGAACACGCGACGTGTAGTTCATGTTGCACACAGTCCACCGCTGGACTGTGTGTCTAACCCGGTTTTTATTATACTTAACAACTATCTGTTTTAACCCGGTTCAGTTCTTGATCAAAAAAGGCATGTTATTACACAAGGCGTGCTTGTAGCGGGGATCGAACTCGGGACGTGTATAGTTTTTGTTTGCACACAGTCCACCGCTGGACTGTGTGTCTAACCCGTTTATAATCTTGATTTTAATTACTCTTATGTCATTACTGAACTCATCTTCTTCATTACGAACACAGGCCTCAATCAACAACCAATTCGTGATTAATCTAGTTAATAAACATGATGTCTAGCTTGAATGTATTAAACCGAACAGTTTGGGGAAAGAAGATACCGAACAGGTTGTCTTCTTCAGAGAGTCCGGCGAAACTTGTCGGCTCTGTTTTTAAACCTTCGGCTGAGAGAATCTATTAACAGGTTTAAGGGGTTAGATATGAAATTGAACTAGTGAATATTGATTATCAGTACGTTGGAATGTGCATACCGGTAACTAACGAGTTTCCGGCAGTTCCAGAAATTTTCCGGCGAACACAGAAAGTCCAGCAATGTCGTCTGTGGTTGATTTTGAGCGATGGGTTAATGTTAGTAAGGTTCTAACAATAGATTGAAACCGTAAAGTAGAAGTATTTTACCAGTTTGTGTTGAATACGGTTTTCCGGCGACTTTTGCAGAGAATTCCGGCGAACTGTTTTAGGCGCTCAGATGGTCTGAAAATGCGACGAAAAGGAATTGAAGTATTGGTATGATATCTCTGAATCGCGAGAGTGTCTGGTGTTTGAGTTATTCAGAACTTGATGTTCTTTTTCGGTTTTAAAAATAAAAAATGATGAGTCTTTAATTTTAATCAATTTCCGATTGATTAGAAACCGTCGAGTATCGGTTATAACTGAATGTGTGAGGTAAACAATCGATTTGACGATTGGTTTGCCGATTACCGTTTTTCAGGTGACACCATCGGTTAAACTGAGTTTGTGTATAAGTTCCATTTGTTTTCCTAGAGTTAACAGAAAACACATTGTGGCGGAGTGGTTTAGGGAATGAATGTTAAGTTGTTTAAAGAGCCTTGGCTGACCCGGGTTCGAGTCCCGGCAGCTTCAAATATTTTTTATTTGTTTTATTTTAACTTTTTATCAAATATAATTTTTATAGTTTAGTTTATTTATTAATTATGTATCGTTTTAACTCAAAATAATCATAAATAATTAACGCAACTTTTATAACTTGGTACAAGATTACAAAACGGAGCGGGTTTTGGAGACCCGATTTTTACAAATGTTACAAAAAGAAGACTTCCTTCATCACGGGGCGGGAAACCTTCTGTGCAAAGGTCATGCCATTCGGCTCAGCCTAAAGAATGTCGGAGCAACCTACCAGAGGGCTATGACGGCCATCTTCCATGAGATGATGTATAGACTATGTGGATGACATAGTAGTCAAATCCAAGACAAGGGTCAATCACATAGAAGTCCCCCCGATTAGTCTTCGAGAGGCTTAAAAAATCAAAAAACATGGAGCGGTAAAATAAAACTCATGGGTTGGTTAAGCTGAGTGAACTGCCTAGGCGGTTGACTAGGCCTTTGCCTTGGCATATAGCCATGTTGGCCTTGATTTGGTGGAGATGGGCGAACACGCTGAGACTGTGGTAAGGTTGCCTGAGGTGGTGGAGCAAAAGATACCTGCATACCTTGAGTTGATTGGGGAATAGCCGGTTGTTGCAACATTGGTACGTAGGATTCTGAGAAGAAAGAGGCGAGCGCATTTTTTTAGTTAGAGAAAGGGCTCTCACAGACCCCTAATCCTCATCCAATAAAAAGATATGGGATATGCCAGTCTATTGTCCTTCCAAGCTAAAATAACGAGTTGTTATTGCAGCAGGATTGTAGCGGTTGGCTTTCATGCAGGTAGCCGTAGCTTGAAGACGAGGGGCGGTGTGGTGTAAGGGTTATGGCGAGTCAAGCAATGATCAGAGAGGGAAGCTTATAGGCTAGCTAGGTTTTCTTTTTCACTGGCTTATGGTCTAAGGGTACCCTTTCCGCCTAACCATTGTTTAGAAAGTAAAAAAGAATTCTTAAATTGTTTAGACTAAACTTTGTTCTTCGACTTCACTTTGTCTTCGTTTAGTCCAGTTCAAAGTTTAGTGCAGCCATAGGACAATGGCATTTTCTTAGCTAAAGGTAGATCGGAAAATGAAAACTTTTACAAAAGCCCGTATTTCGCGACTGTAACAAATGCTTATCCGGTGCAAATCCTTTATCCTACGCACGACGTCAACAAAACGAGGCATGAGAACCAAAGCGCAGGCAGGGAGAGCTGGGCCAACTACTAATTATTAACCGTCCTTTCAGTTGGGACTTTCAAGCAAGCCTTGCGAAGGCAGCCCCCTTTCTCGCGCATCAAAGATTTCATTTCCCGCAAGTGACCAACAGAAGCCATGCAATTCCTTATATTATAAAAGGAGTGCTAGAATGTCTTTACAATTGTAGGGGCTATTGTATATCGAAGATAGGAGAAGCAACCATCAGACTGGTTTATCTAACCTTCTAGTTCCGGGGGTAACCCATTACACCTCCTTCTTGATTCCCATGCGGGGCTAACAACCGATGCAACCTAACCCAATGCCGATAGTGAAAGTATCTATCTATATAGGATGTAAAGGCTCTCGCAGTAGTTGTTCTGTAAGGGCTTCCATTACTTGCTTCAATTGCATTGATTTCTCTTTTCTGGCCTCAGACTTGTACCTAATCTTCTAAAGATCAACCGCGAGTCAAGTCAAAGAACTCCTCTTTCGTAGTACACTTCTTGCTGCTGAATACCTTTTTCTTGCTTCCTCCAATTGGCAATAGGACATCCTCTCCTAAGCTAAGGAAGTACTTCAATGAAGGCATCGGGTGATTTCACCCCTTAAGTAAGGCGAATTGACAAAGCCTAGTCTAAGAGCAGGATAAAGTAGCAAAGGGGAACTAAATAGCCTTACAGGGAATGGGGTTAGAGAAGGCGGTGAAAGGGTATTGAGCTAGAATGAAACTACAGGGAAACTCTTTATAAAGGAGGGAATCCGTATTTGTGGACGTATTGCCAATGCTTGAACAAGACAGCTTAGACCTATTAGAGCAATACCAGAAAAAGGACAGAAATCGATCTCTTTAAAGACAGAAAGACCGGTAACCAAGCAAGATAGAAAGAAATGACCGATTGCCATACATAGACCGATGAAAGAGAACAGACTGTTGTTGGCAGGATAAATCCCCTTATTACAGAAAGAGATCGAACGGAATCTTTTTTATTCTATTATGATATTTCGAATGACATCTGTAAAAACTAGATGATTCAACGAGTACCGATGCTTTGCTTTGGCATAGGTGTCTGTTAAATGTTGTTTGGGATGGTCTAGTAGTTGCTCCGTTTTCATCTACGGTTGACGGAACGCAGAGCAAGGACTTCCTGCCCGATCCGATTCCGGGGTTAAAAGAAAAGGCCGTGGACAAGAAAGCGGTTAAAACTGCCCCTTATGATGAAGGGAGGGGAGCTGCATCAACCCTTTCAGTGGTTTTAGGCGCTAAATGCTGGAAATATAGGTTAGTGCGGGATAATAAATATCCACACTTTCTTATAGCTATAGCCAAGGCTTCTGTTGATGGAAGGGGATAGACGAAGTGACTCGATTTAAAGTAAGCAACGAGAGGCAATAAGGTCCCGATGTCACTCTTTATTTTTTTTTTTTTTGACTGACCGGATCGGTCACTCCTCAACCAACTAAGACATTTCTGAGCAGTTCCCCTCACCCCCTATCACTTAAAGGCAGAGCTAACCCAACATTCTACTGCTCTCTAAAGGGCCTGCCTATTCTATTAGTCAAGCTTGGAGAAACATGGTACTAGGACTTGCTAGATGAAAGACCTTGATTGGTGAAGCGCTTAAAAGTTAGGTAGCTGCTATCTATCGGATCGTTTCTAAGAGGTTAGGTAGGTGGTTGAGTCGAAGCGGAGAAGGAGACTAAGTCATCGGTCGTGCCGGGATTTATTTCCTACTTCCAGCTGAATGAGGGCCACACAGCCGTCAACCCTGCTGGAAGTGCTTTCTAGATCCAATCTCCTGGTCTTTCATTCGCTATTTGAATGTCTGGACCAGTAGAAATGTACGAAAGTGGTCTTGCCCTTTCCTTTACAACTAATAGCTAGTAGCTCCGTCGTTGATCTCTCCTCTTCCCGGCCGGTTGTGACTCGTATGTCCAGCCAACGACTATCGATTCCTAACGAATCCATAGATTCTTCTACCATTCGACCAGATCTTCTAGATTGTATTCTCATTTTTCCGGCCTCGAGCAACTTTACTAATAAGGGAAAAGCCCTTAACTTAATTTAATTCATATTAGATTAGTATAATAAAAGCGCTAGCGCCCAACCGGCTTTCCGCCTCCATTTGGTCGTGCTGCTATGATGTAACATGCAGTCGTCCCGAGGCATTTTAGGGCCCCTCTTTTATCTCCCTTAAAGTCCTTTATGGATTTCAAGTCGGGAATAGAGCTGTGACTTATTCGGCGCTATATCACAATTCATTCATTCTCGGGCATAGCTGTTCACGAAACGTGGCGTGGGACATCTGTCGGCGGCGGGTTAATTCCGAGCGA